>PVKU01000571.1:0-448094 GCA_004027475.1 Anoura caudifer | reverse complement strand
ATTCCCCTCCACCCTCCACACCCCCTCCCACCCACATTCCCCCCTTTAGTTCATGCCCATGTATCATACGTTCTTTAGCTTCTACATTTCCCACACTATTCTTGCCCTCCCCCTATTTTCTACCTACCGTCTGTGCTACTTGTTCTATGTACCTTGCCCCCCTCTCTCCTCTTCCCTCTCCCCTATTGCTAACCCTCCATGTGATCTCCATTTCTGTGTTTCTGCTCCTGTTGTAGTGGTTTGCTTAGTTGGCTTTTGTTTTAGGTCTGGTTGTAAATACCTGTGAGTTTGCTGTCTTTTTACTGTTCATATTTTTTTATCTTCTGTTTCTTAGATAAGTCCCTTTAACATTTCATATAATAAGGGCTTGGTGATGATGAACTCCTTTAACTTGATCTTATCTGAGAAGCACTTTATCTTCCCTTCCATTCTAAATGACAGCTTTGCTAGATAGAGCAATCTTGGATGTAGGTCTTTTTTTCTTAAGCTCTAAAAGTTTCCAGGAGATTACAACGAGGGGTGCAGGAGGCAATGGCAGTTTATTCCAGGTTAACCCATGAACCTGACCCCAAGAGCCCTCCTTTTGCTTCTGTAACTTGTTTCCCAAGTTCACACAGCCCAGCTGGCTCACTTCCTCTGCCTCTATGACTTTCTAAAGGGCCAAAGCAGCTGGCCTAACCCTTTCTCATGTTTCCAAATGGCCAGGGCAACTTCACCTAGGCTCACTTCTGTTGCTATTATTTTGTCTCTTCTGTCTTAAGCCCTTTTTTTGTTTCACTACCCACAGCTTTAATAAAGGCACTCTCAAAATCATCTGAACTCATGCTGCAAAATCTTTCCTGCTCAAAATCAAGAACCCACACATTCTAGACCATGTCAAGGCAGATCCTCCTGGGTCCTGGTCTCCTGGTGAAAATAATAGCTAAAAGAATCTTGAAAAAGAAAAACAAAGTTGGCAGACTTCCACTTCCCATTTTCAAAACATACTACAAACTTACAGTAATCCAGACAATGTAATACTGGCATAAGATTAGACATATAAATAAAAAAAATTGAACTAACAGTCCAGAAAAAAATAATTTTTACATTTACGGATTTGCAACAAGAATATCAAGACAATTCCATGGGCAGAGGACAGTATTTTTAACAAATAGCTCTGGGAAAACAAGAAAGACATCCTCATGCAAAAGAAGGAAACTAAATCCTTATCTTATGCCATATATAAAAAGTAATTCAACATGGATCACAGATCTAAATACAAGAGCTTAAAACTATCAAACTAGGAGATAATTTAGGAGTAAATCCCTGTGACCTCAGGTTAGGCAGTGGTTTCTTAACATATGATATGAAGAGCACAAGCAACAAAAGAAAAAAGGCAAATTAGACTTCATCAGGCTTAAAAAGAATACCATGTACACTGTGAAAAGATAACACACATAATGAAAAAGAAACTTGCAAAGCATCTAAGACAAAGAGTTTATAATATAAAATGTAGAAAGAGCTCAATAATAATTCAGTACTAAAAAGACAAATAACCTTCTACAGACTTAATTTTTTTTCCCCAAATCCATGTGTTAAATCCTACTGCCTAATGTGAGGGCACATATTTTGAGATGATTTTGAGATTACTTTGTGAACTGCCCTCAAAAATGGAATTATTGCCTTTATAAAAGTCACTCCAGAGTGCTTTCTCATCCCTTCTACCCTGTGATGCACAGCGAGAAAATAGCCTTCTATGGAACCAGGAAGCATGTCCTCTCTGGATATAAGATCAGCCAGCACCTAGATCTTGTACTTTACAGTCTCTGGATCTGTGAAAAACAAATTTCTGCTCTTTTTAAGTCACCCAGTCTACAGTACTTTTGGTAAAGCTGCTCAAACCAACTGGGAAAGAATTTGGTACCAAGAAATGGGGTGCTGCTGTAACGAATATCTAAAAATGTGGGATTTGCTTTGGAACTGAGGAATGGGTAGAGGCTGGAAGAGTTTTTAGGTACATGCTATAGAGCTTGCCTCAGACTTCTCAGAATACTTAAGTGTTCCTAAATAAAAAGGCCACTATGATGAGTCTAAGGTGGAAGTGAGGACTGTGCAATTGGACAATGGAAGAATGACCCTGAAGGCAATTCACAGATGATCAGTACTGTCCCTCATGATGGGTTCACAGCTGAAAAGGAATTTGTCTCAGAATAAATCTTACCTTGAATCCCCCCACATGTGATTTAGATGATCTTTATATAAGAACTTAGAATTAAAGTTGATTCTGGAACAAGTTAAGAGTTTGGGGGTTATGGAATGTAATTAATGTATTTTGCATGTGACAAGGATATAAATTTTGAAGGACTAAGGGTGTTTGTGCACTGGCCCTCTGCTTCATTCATGTGTTAAATTTTAATGCCCAATGTAATGATATTTGGAAGTGGAACCTTTAAGGTAAGGAGATCATGAGAGTGGAGCCCTAATAAATGGAGTCAGTGCCCCTATAAAATATATCCCAGAAAGCTGTCTCACCCTTTCTGCCACAGGATTCACAACAAGAAGATAGCTCTCTATGAACTATAAGCAGTCCCTCACCACTTACGGAATATACTAGCACCTTGCTCTTGGATTTCCCAGTCTGCAGAACTGTGAGAAATAAATTTCATTTTTTATAAACTACCCAATCTATATTTTTATTATAACCTAAATTGACTGAGTCATAATCCAATTAAAAAATGGGAAACAGATTTGAATATACATTTCTGCTCTACATCATTAGTCATTATAAAATGCAAGTCAAAACTACAATGAGTCACTATTTCATACCCATTAGAATGGCTAAAAATTAGACAATAACAAATGTTGATGAGGATGGAGAGAAATGGGAACACTCATGCCTGCTTATTAAGATATAAGATAGTACAGATAATTTTAGAAAACTGTTTGGAAGTTCCTCAATGGTCAACCATGGAGTTACCATAACTAGCCATTCTAGTAATAGATATACCTAAGAGAAATGAAAGCATGTTCACACAAAAACCAATTCATAAAAGTTTATAATAGCATTATTTATAAGGTGGGGCAAAAGTAGGTTTACAGTTGTGAGCATGTGAAACAGCTTATTCTGGTATTATTATTTATTAGTTATTGTATTATTTCCATAAACACATTGTGCCCCACCCTGTAAAATAGCCAAAATGTGATAATAATCTAAATATCCATCAACTGATGAATCAATAAACAAAATATGGTAAGTTCATGTAATAAAATATTATTTAGTGATAAGAAAAAAGTGAAATATTAATCCATGCTACAACATGAGCTTTGACTGCATTATGCTTAGTGAAAGAAGCCATTTACAAAAGACCATATATTATAAAATTCCATTTATGTGAAATGTCCTGAATGGTTAAGTCCATGAAAATGGAGTAGAATATTAGTAGCCCCTGTGTGCTGGGGAATAGGAATAAAGAGTGATTGCTAATGGATATAGATTGAGATCTTTTTTGGGGGGTGGTTTATAAATGTCCCAAAATTAGACAGTGGAGATAGCTGTAAAACAATGAAAATACTAGAAACTACTGAGCTATCAGGAAAGCAAATAAGCAAAACCAGTTTATAGTAAATAATAATGGAAACAATAACATACTTCGTAGAAACTTGGTCCAATACCACAATATTTTATTTATATTTATTTAATATTTTATTTATTTATATTTAGAGAGAAGGGGAGGGAAGGAGAAAGAGAGGGTAGGAAACATCAATGGGTTGCCTCTCACACACGTCCTGACTGAGGACCAAACCTGTAACATAGGCATGTGCCCTGGCCAGGAATTGAACCAGCAACCCTTTGCTTTGCAGGATGATACCCAACCGAGCCACTCCAGTCAGTGCCCCATACCACAATATTTTAAATAGCTGAGAAAAAAGCAGAAACTATATCTCAAGGCATAAATGGTGAAATCAGCTAATACAGGTCCATGTACCCAAAGAATGTCCAGTAAATCTAAACTGATGATTGATTCCAAGTTCTTTGATCTGGCAAGGTCCTCCTGAGATCATAACATTTCATTCTTCTACACCATAAAATCAAGCCCAGATAAGGGGACCATTTTCAGTGCTGCTTTTAAAGCCTACAAAAAAACACAGATTCACAATGTCCTTTCGTTATGGTAACTTGACCCTGGTGGAATGCTGAGTGGCAGGGACAAGAGTTTTGTCTCTAAGTCTTTTTAATCATGACATTGAGCACTCTGATAAGAGATGGCAGCAGGACAAGAGAAGAGAAAGAGTAAATGCTTCAGAGCAGAGACTTGAAAGTTGGAGAATGAGATTCGGAAAGAACAGGAAGGAGAGAGTAAAGAAAGTAGCAGGCAAAAGAGTACTGGCACAAGAAGCAATGAGAATAAAATAGCGACCAAAGAATAAAATGGTGTCAGAGAAACATTGATAAGGCTGAAAAATTTAGAGAAGAGAGAGAGAAAAAAAGAGGGAAAAGTTAGGAGAAAAATGAGAACAAAGAGTCCTCTTTTTTTCTTTAAATATCCTTATCTTTTTTCTCTCAAATATTGATAAATATGAAGCAAAACATGACAATTGGCCTGGCAATTTGCTCTTTGCTCCATTAGTGGAGGGGGCATTTTAAAATGCAATGCTCAAAATGATGGAAAAATATACAAAATTGGGTTAGCAATACAGTAGTCCAATCCTCTGTAATACAATAATCCTGAAACAGGAGGTGAATTGCTTAATATTTTCTCAAGAATCAGCTAAGACATAAATACAAACTATTTTCTTCTATCAATTTATAATTAATATTACTAATAAAATAATTATAAAAATTTAAAAATTACACATAAATTTGTTATTGACTGAAACTTTACAGAAACAAAACTTTTAAATAAAATTTTGCCTGCAAAATTTTTTTGGATTAAATGAACTTGGCAGACATAGCATCCATAAAACAAAAACTTCAGTTGTAGATGTTATAGTTATTGAAATGATTAAAAACTTGATTAGCAAAAGAACTCATTTTCATTGAAAATTTTACATGGAAAATAATCCCTATGAGAATATTTTTATCAAATTATAAATGAACATTAAAAAATTGGCATGACTTGAGTGCTAGGTAAGAAATTTCTAAAGGAATTAAATTGGCTTAATGAGAAAAAAAAAATCTCGGTACAGATTTCTTTTGTCCGACTGCATTCCTCACATGTTCTGGGGATATTTCTGGATGTGTATCCGCTAACACATAATGAGACCTTTGCATCTATTTCTGAGGAAACTGATGTCGTTGCCTTTTTGATAAACAGTAAATTCAAGAGGCTGGGTAGCCCATATTCCCTGGTCTGGGCATGAGGATGCATCAGATGAGCTGATAGGATTTGTTGCCTCTAATTCTTGTAACTAAAAAAGAGGTTCCATTTAAAAGAATCTTGATCTGACTCTGATTCAGGTTTAACTAAGAACAAATTTGGAGCAAATGTACTCTTTCCTGAGAGCCAGATCCTCAGAACCATACTAAGGATAATTGTGAAGGGCATAAGCAAATCTAAAATAGTTCAGAGTGGCCATGGAGCTTGCCAAAGGCCCAAAGAAAATCAAAGTATCCTAATTAAATTTAGACATGGGCTGAATGAAGTCCTTATGTGTTTACTCATGGACTCTTCCTATTTCCTGTCTTAAAGTCTGTCTATGGAGGAAACACCACTACCTCTCTTGCTCATGCCCTCTCTTACTCCTCCTTATGTGACGGACAAATCGAAAGACAGAACTGGGAATACGCTTCTCAGCTTCCTCCTCTAACTTTCTTTGGAAGACAGTCAATCCTTGAGAAAGAAGCAATCTGTATTATTATTGCTGTTATTAATTATTATTATTATTATTTTCTATAAAATGTACAGCAGCACATATGCCTCCTGCCACTATTTCCATAGTCAGGAAGAGCATGATTTTTCTACCTCTGCCTGGAGGTCAAATTGGAGATTTCTATACCCTGGAAATCTTTCTGGGGTATAGAATTAGCAAATCCTTTTGCCACATACATAAACCATGTCCTCCACTGGAACTTAGTCAGAAATTAAGCTGATATGTTGATGATCATCCAGAATCCCATTTGTTAGATGGTTCCAGACTCAGACAGAGAAGAGAGGAGTGTTATTAATTGACTGCTAAAGTTCGCACATGAGCCCAAATTTTCCCCTTCTCTCTAGCTATTTTCTTTCATGTAACCTGTGGAATTCTTTTTTATGTTTTGAGTGTGCATATTCTTTGTTCATTTGTTTATTTCCTCTTTATTTTTAGGAAAAGGAAATAAAAGAAGGAATTTGGGATGCAGTTAGCATTTTGGAAATCTTCAAGAATTTAAAAGTCACAAAGTTTCTTTAAATTTAAAGGATACAAAATTCTAATGAGACAAAAAGAGGGATATGAGCAATGGAAACAAACTGAGGTAGATAGGGCAGGGAGACATGATGACCAGGAACAGACTTATGTAGAAAGGACATTTGAAAGAAATAAGACATATTTTAACATGTAATCTGTAAGTATAAAATAAATAGCATTCTCTTGACTAAATTCTCTCTTAAAATCTCAGAATATACCCATATTGTTTTTTGTAATTGATCTCATATTTGGAAAAGGGTTTACTCTCATGAGACTTAACTTTTAAATAAAAGGCATGAGGTCCAAGATGGTGGAGGAGCAAGTAGAAGCTACACTAAGTTCCTCCAAGACTAATCTGGAATTACAACTAAATTATAGACTAATCATCCAGAATAACCAACTGAACTCTAGCTGGAGAGAAACCTTATAACCAAGGACAGACAGAAGACACCACTTCACCACTATAAGACTTGTCGGCAGTATGGAGAAGCACAAGAGGGATGGCTGGGCTCACATGGCTGGAAGGACATTTCAGCAGCCAAGGGTTTCCACCTGGGAAGTGGAACACCAAGCTGGGTTCCCCAGCCTATAGCACCAGAGCCAGAAAGGAATCCTTACAGTAGTGCTAACATAACAGATAACATCCAGCATGAAAAGGGGAAGGGTTTCTGTCTGCCAGGAAGAAATGGCTACTGCAGAAGCCATCTTTCTCAGGCAAAGCATTCATCTCCAAGTGTCATCAACCTGAGGGGAAGCAATAGCCCCACCTACAGGAATACTCTATAGAATTACTGTGCCCCACCCTGTTGCTTAAGTCCAACTGATGATTACAGCTCAATTACATTAACAACTGATTGGCTTGGTAGCTAATTAGTTTAACAACCAAGGTGAAGAATACAAAGAAGCAGCCAAAATGGGAAAACAAAGAAACAGATCCCAAATTAAAGAACCAGAGAATTCTCCAGAAAAACTAGATGAAATGAAGGCAAGCAATTATCAGGTAGAGAGATTAGAGTAATGATTATAAATATACATAAAAACATGAAAAAAAGACATAGAAAACATAAACTAGGACCAATCAGAAATACAGAATGCAATATCTGAAATAATTAATACACTGGAAGGAATAAACAGTAGGTTAGATGAAGCAGAGGATTGCATCAGTGTTTTGGAGGACAGGTAGAGAAAAACACTCAGGCAGAGCAGCAAAAACTGAAGAAGAAGAAGAAGAAGAAGAAGAAGAAGAAGAAGAAGAAGAAGAAGAAGAAGAAGAAGAAGAAGAAGAAGAAGTTATTTAAAAAACTAAAGAGAGCTTAGGAAACATGGAAGTTTTGGACAACATGAATCTTAACAACATCTTAATCAGGGAATACCAAAAGGAGAAGAGAGAGCGCAAGGGATCGAGAGTCTACTTGAAGAAACCTACAACCAAGACTACTTTACCCAGCTAGACTATCATTTAAAATCAAAGGAGAAATAAGGAGCTTCCCACATAAGAAAAAGCTAAAGGAGTTTGTTAATACTAAACCAGTAGTGCAACAAATGTAAAAGGGTTTGCTTGAAGAAGAAGAAAAGGGGAAAAAATAGGAAAACAGTCTAACAATAAAATGGCACTACATACATATCTATCAATAATCACCTTAAATGTAAATGGCTTAAATGCTCTGACCAAAAGACATAGGGTAGCTGAATGGATAAGAAAACAAGACCCATATATATGTTGCCTCCAAGAGATCCATTTTAGATCAAAAGATACACACAGACTAAACATAAAGGGTTGGCAAAACATATTTTGTGCAAATAGAAAAGAAAAAAAGCTGGGATAGCAGTACTTATATCCAACAAAATAGGCTGTAAAACCAAGGCTACAGTAAGAGACAAATAAGGGCACTACATAATGATAAAGGGAATGATCCAACAAGAGAATATAACCCTAGTAAACATTTAGGCCCCAGTAAACATTTCTGCCCCAACATAGGAACACCTAAATGTGTAAGGCAAATCTTGATGGATATAAAAGGACAGATCAACAGAAATACATATGCAGTTGGGGATTTTAACAGCCTATTGACTTCAATGGATAAATCTTTCAGGCAGAAAATCAACAAGGAGACAGTGGCCTTAAACAACACAGTAGATCAAATGGATTTAATTGATATCTTCAGAGCATTTCACCCCAAAGCAACAAAATATACATACTTTTCAAGTTCACATGGAACATTTTCTAGCATAGACCACATGTTAGGATGCAAAACAAGTTTCAATAAGTTTAAGAAGATTAAAATCCTATCAGCCATTTTCTCTGACCATAATGGTATGAAACTAGATATTGATCACAAGAAAAAAACTGAAAAACACACAAAGACATGGAAGCTAAATAATATGTTACTAAACAATGAATGAGCCAACAAAGAGATCAAGGAAGAAATCAAAAGACACCTTGAAACAAATGGAAATGAGAACATAACAATCCAAAATCTATGGTATGCAACAAAAGCAGTCTTAAGAGGGAAATTCATAGTATTACAGGCCTATCTCAAGAAACAGGATTAATCACAAATACACAATCTAACTTCACACTTATAGGAACTTTAAAAAGAACAAAAAAAAAGCTCAAAATGAGTAGAAAGAAAGAAATAATAAAGATCAGAGCAGAAATAACTGAAATACAGTCTTAAAAATGATACAAAAGATCAATGAATCCAAGAGCTGGTTCTTTAAGAAGGTAAACAAGATTAACAAACCTGTATTCAGACTCATCACAAAAAAGACAAAGAACCCAAATAAATAAAATCAGAAATTGAAGAGAAGAGATAACAACCAACACCAAAAACATACATGAATTGTAAGAAAATATAAAAAAACTATATGCCACCAAACTGTACAATATGGACAAAATGGATTAATTCCTAGAAACATACAATCTTCCAAAAATAAATCAGGAAGAACCAGAGAATCTAATAGACAGATAACTCCTAATGAAATTAACTGAATAATCAAAAACCTCCCAACAAACAAATGCCCTAGACCAGACAGCTTCACAGGTAAATTTTACCAAACATTCCAAGAACTAAAACCTCTGCTTCTCAAACTATTTCATAAAATTCAAGAGGAGGGAAGCCTCCCAAAAACATTTTATGAAGCCAGCATTATCCTAATTCCAAAACCAGACAAAGACACTACAAAGTAAAAAAACTATAGGCCAATATCCTTGATGAATATAGATGTTAAAATCCTCAACAAAATATTAGCAAACTGAATACAGCAATGCATCAGAAAGATTACACCATGATCAAGTGGGATTTATTCTGGGAATACAAGGTTGGTGCAACATTCACACATCAATAAATGTGATTCACCACATAAACGATATGAAGAATATAAAAACCACATGATCATATCAATTGATGCAGAAAAAGCTTTGGATAAAACCCAGCACCAATTTATGATCAAAATTCTTAGCAAAGTGGAAGTAGAGGGAACATATCTAAATATAATAAAGGTCATATATGACAACTCACTGCCAGCATCATACTGAACAGGGAAAAACTGCAAACATTCCCCTTGACATCAGGACCAAGACTGGGATGTCCAGTTTTACCTCTCCTATTCAACATAGTACTGGAAATCCTAACCACAAGGAATCAGACAAGAAGAAATAAAAGGTATACAAATTAGAAAGGAAGAAGTGAAACTGTCTTTATTTGCAGATGACAAGCTACTGTACATAGAGAACCCAAAAAATTCCACCAAGAAACTAGTAGAACTGATCAGTGAATTTGGCAAAGTAGCAGGATACAAAGTTAATATCCAGAAAACAGTTGTATTTTTACATGCTAATAACAAACTAAAAGAAAGGAAAATTAAGAAAACAATCCCATTCACAATTGCTTCAAAAATAATAAAATACCTAGCAACCAAGGATATAAAAGACCTGTACATTCAAAATTACAAGACACTGAAGAAATTGAAGACAATACAAATAAATGGAAGCACATACTATGTTCATGGACAGAAAGAATTAACATCATTAAAATGTCCATACTACCCAAAACAATCTATTGATTCAATGTAATTCCTATCAAGATTCTAATGACATATTTCACAGAAATAGAACAAATATTTCAAAAATGTATGTGGAACCACAAAAGGTCCTGCATAGCAACAGCAATCTTGAGAAAGAAGAACAAAGTTGGAGGAATCATGCTACCTAATATAAAACTATCCTACAAGTCCATAGTAATCAAAATAGCCTGGTACTGGCATAAAAATAGACACAAAGATCAATGGAACAGAATGGAGAGCCCAGAAATACACCCATGCCTATATGGTAAATTAACAGAGGAAGCAAATACATAAATGGGCTAAAGATAGTTTATTCAATAAATGGTGTAGGAAAATTGGACAGATATGTGCAGAAAAATGAAATTAGACCACCTTCTTACACCACACACAAGAATAAATTCAAAAGGGATCAAAGACTTAAATGTCAGACTGGAAATCATAAAAATCATAGAAGAAAACATAGGCAGCAAAATCTTGGATATTGCTCATAGAGATTTTTTTATTGGATCTATCTCTCCAGGTAAGGGATACAAAAGATAAAAATAAGCAAATGGGACTGCATCAAACTAAAAAGTTTTTGCACAGGAGAGGAAATCATTAACAAAATAAAAAGACAACCCACAGAATGGGAGAACATATTCACCAATATATGTCATAAGGGGTTAGTATTCAAAATTTTTAAAGGACTTAACAAAACTCAACCCCCAAAAGACAAAAAAAAAAAAAAAAAAATTAAAACCTGGGCAAAGGACCTGAATAGATACTTCACCAAAGAGGACATACAGATGGCCAATAGACATATGAAAATCATTATTTACTAATGATCAGAGAGATGCAAATTAAAACCACCATGAGATAACCATCCCACATCTGTCAGAATGGCTATCATCAACAAATAAACAAAAAAACAAGTGCTGGCCAGGATGTGGAAAAAGGGGAACCCTTAGACTGTTGGTGAGAATGCAGGGTGGTATAGCCACTGTAGAAAGCAGTATGGAGATACCTCAAAAAATTAAAAATGGATCTGCCTTTTACTTAGCAATCCCACCTCTGGGAATATATCTGAAGGGACCCAAAACACCAATTTGAAAGAACATAAGCACCTCAATGTTCACTGCAGTGTTATTTATAATCACTAAGATATGGAAGCAGCCCAAGTGTCCATCAATAGATAAATGGATAAAACAACTATGGGACATTTACACAATGGAATTCTACTCAGCTGCAAAAAGAAAATTTTACCCTTTGCAACAGCATGGATGGACCTGGAGAGCAGTGAAATAAGCCAGTAAGAGAGAGAGAAATGCCATATGATTTCACTTGTATGTGGAATCTAATGAACAAACTGAACTAAAAAGCAAAACAGAGATAGACTAATAGATGGAGAGCAGATGACAGCTAGTGGGAAATTGGGTTAGGGATTGGAAGAATGGGCAAAAAGGAAAAAAGACTCATGTACATGGACAACAGCGTGGTGATTGCTGGGGAGAGAGGTGTATAATGGGACTAAATGGTAGTAGAAAAAATACAATAAAGATTAAATTAAGAAAATAAAAATAAATAAATAAATAGAAGGGACATTATTAGTAATAGTATTACTTTGTGAACAGATTGATAATTTTTCCTGTATTCCCAGAATATATTGGATTTATTCAATAATGCAATGGAAAATACTCTATAGGGGAAGTGTACATGCCATACCCCAAGGAATATTTTTTTATTTATCCTTGTATTTGCCATTAACATCAATAAACACCAAAAAAATGTTACTGCAATTAAATGCAGAAAACAATTAAAAATCATTGACAAAGTAAAAAAATCTGAAATATGAAAATGAAGAGTTCTTTGGCTACACAGAGAAGTCACCACAGAGGAAATTGTAAAGTAGATGAAGTCTATCACTCAGTTCCCTCTTGGTTCCTCTTCTTAAGCACTCATAAATAATGCACCACCCTTTCAGGACTTTGAACTCAGCCTTTCTTGGCTGAGGCAAGAGGAGGAAAGTATTCCCACCTGCTTTTCCCCAAATACTCTAGTCCATTTAGCTTACTTCTACAGGTCCTTCAAGAATTTGCTGAAATATTCCCTTCCCTGAGTTAGAGAAGTGTCTCTCTGTTTCTACAACCCAAACTGGGAAGATTAAAAGAGATGTCTTGACCTACTGCAGGTGTAGGAAAAATCTGAGCATATAGAGCTTCTCAGAACCTTACTAATACCACAGACATATTTGTTTTCCCTGCTTTTCCCCGGTCTAAACTCACTCCATTATTTCATTCCAAGCTGAGAGAAACCGAGAGGTAGACACACTACACTTGGGCATTCCTCTTTACAAGAGGAGAGTCCCTATTTACCGAAGCCTGTAGTCAAGTTTCATTGAGATTACTAACAGTTGCAGAACCAATTAACCAATTTGAATTTTGTCATCACTATTGGCATTGCCAACAGACACTTAATGAGCATCCCTAGAGCACTGTATGTTGCACTAGATGCTAAGAGTTCATCTTCGTTCCTCTGGAGGACATTTTAATGAACAGTGAAACAGATAAAATCTAGACATAAAAGAGAAAAGGCAAGAGAAATACAAGGAATTAATAATTGGTCCTTAGTAAAGAAATGCCTGGAATTTAAAAGTTGATGTCTACAAACCAAAAATCAGACCTTTATCAGATATTAAATCTGCTGGCTCTGTGATTTTGGATTTTCCAGCCTCTAAAATTGTGAGAAATATATGTTGCATGTAAGCTACCTCATCTATGGTATTTTTGTTTTAGCATCCTGAATGGACTGTGATGATGATGATGATGATAATGATGATTATGGTGATGATAGAGATAGATGTAAACAACATGCAAATGTACAGAAAGATCTGTAGTTACAGAGATATATGTGACATTCCTATGTTCATAGGTCTTTAAATCTATAGGCATTAACACAAAGGTGTGAAAAATATTGTTAATAACTCAATATAATAGAAGTGGAAAATGCTTACAATTTTATTGATTAAAATTGATTGGGTGGCATTAAGGATTTTCTTAAAACATCACTTAAGTATTTTAACTCAAGTGCAGTGATCTTGAATGAAATCCAGAAAAAGACATTTCAAGGCTAAATACAAATAGTGAAGGAAAGATGTTAGCTGAGACCTAATTTAATCTGTAAGCCCCCAAGTAGTATGGGATTAGTTACCTAGTAAAAATGAGTTCTCCAAAAGAACTTTAGCTTTAGCATGAATAGTGGAAAGTCAGTAAACCCAGAACATATGAGAGATCTGAACCACTGGTCAATAAAACAGTTCTCCCAAGCAGCATGTTAACACTGAACAGTCCTGGCCAGTGTGACTCAGTTGGTTGGAGCTTCATCCCATATCCAAAAGGCTGTGGGTTGATTCCTAGTCAGGGCACATGCCTAGGCTGCAGGTTTGATGCCCAGTCCAGGTATGGACACATGTGAACTCTGGTTCAGACTTGAATGATCCTGGGTCTGGGCACCAATTCTCAGTTCAGGAGAGTACAGGAGTGACCAATTCATGCTTCTCTCTCCCATTGATGTTTCTCTTTCTGTCTTCCTCTCTCTCTAAAAAGTAATGAAAAAAAAAAACAACACTGAACACATTTTAAACAAAATTAAACATTAGCACAGACCATGTTCCTGAGATGCGTCAGGTATTACCTGAGCAGTGTACTAGATAAGTATAAAAGCTTTATACCTAATGTATGATATGTTTGTTTATTCATTTAAGTGGCACAGTTTTTCTTTCTTTTTTTTTAAAGGTAGGGTCTATTAAAAGACTGGTCAAAGGATGGGAATATTGTCTAAATATGGGGTAGGTCATAGAAGACCTCACAGTGTATAAATATTTGAGCTGGTTCTTGAAGAGAAGGAGGTTAGGAGGAAACCTGGAGGGGTACTCAGAATTGCTGGGGAGAAAAATATTTCAGACCATGGAAATGGAATTAACAGATGCTCTGGGGCAGGCAAACACATGGTTTGTTTGAGGGACATGGAAGAGTTAAGAGTGGCTAAATTATACAACACACAAGGGAGCATAAGATTAAACACTGAAAAAAGTCCATTCCACCCTAAAAAAGTTATATTAAGTGACAAGCCAAAGAATCCTATCTTTGGCAATAGAAATCATGTTGCATTTTTCACCCCCACAATTATATACTATTTAATGTCTGATATTTTCACCTCTGTTAATAATGGAACATTCATCAAAATTTTAATACCACTTGGAAAAGAAAACACACTGCCTTGGTTCTAAAATTACATAAACAATTTAAATTAGAAACCTTAAATATATGTGAGTGCGTGTGTATATATATATACACACGCACACACATGAATATATATGCATATTCACCAAAGAAAACTCCCTTCCATTTTTACCAAATTCTTTTCTCTATCTACCAAGAGACTAACCTCATTTATAGGCCCCAGGAGTATTCTATATTCCCCACAAAAGAGAGAGGGAAAAGATAAATTTCCAGAGACAGTTTTGTATGCAAATGACAGAGACAGGTTTCTAAGGGATGGTTTCCAACCTGTTAATAGTTTTCAATACACAACAGCTGCAATCCATGAAAGAGATAAATATTCATGGCACAAATGTATATTCATGAACAAATGGCTTCCCCTGCCTTTAATAGTGTTTGCTGTGCAGTCAGTGAAGAATGGACCAAGCTTCCCCTGGCTGTTATTGCTGAGTCTCTGCTGCTACGCCTCCTTAATGTCAGCTCTGCAGTAGTTGTAGACAGGACAATAGCCATGAAAAACACAAAAGTGTGCCCAGAATAACTCCCCACTCATTCCAGATTAATTAGTAGCACCTCCTTGCACCAAGTGTTAATGGCAGGTTTTATATGGCTGCCAACTTATTTTTCACAAAAAGCATTATATATTCAAATCTTGGATGGTCATGTATGTGCTGTAACATGGGCGACCCTCTTTTTTCAAATGTGCCTTGTTACAGCACTGCCTTCCCAAAGGGCTTTACTAAGGATACTGAAAGGGGGATTTGCATACACTGAATAATATTCTCAGGTGAGCATCAGCATCCAGCTGCCATGGTCTTGATCAGTGTGCTGTGCAGCATGGAGACAAAGAATGACAGTGCAAAGTATTCAAGGAAAGCCTTTGTCATTCTGTAAGTTGTGGGGGATGTTACATGCTTTTGAAAATTGCCATATTGTTTGATAAAAGTTTTGTTTACTCTGTTAACTTCTCCTTGAAGATAAAAAGAATAAAACTAGTTGAGGAAATGTGTCTTTTATTCAACAAGAATAAGAAGTCATAATAAGGTTTTAGGACCAACCAAAGCCATACGGCTAAAAAGTGATGATGATGATGATGATGATGATGATAAAATCATTCCATTTTTCTCTCATAGTATTTGCTGTACATCTACTCTAAGAGATGTTCTCTTAAGATGATTATGATAAACTGAAAATATGACTTGATACTGTTTCCTCTCATCAATTTGTTTTTAATAAAAATATATGTATCTGAATTTTAGTTTGCAAAGTTAAACTATACCTTCTCTTTCTTGGTAGTTTATACAATATATTTTATCAGAACTTAATTGTAATATCTTATAAAATATTAAAATATTTTAGCTCTTTGTTATGAGACTGAATTGCATAAAATAATGAGTGAGAAAGAAACAACATGTTGGATGTGTTAGTTAGAAATAACTAAAAGATTTTCTAGAGGATAATGAATACCTACATACTCACAATGAATTTCCTAGATCCCTCCTACTTCTGCTTATTTGATTTGAGGCATGTTGCTATCATCTCTTTACTTGGCCTCAATGAAGTGCTTAGTATATGTGCCACATTCTTTGTCAACTTTATACTCTCCTTACCAATGAGGAGCCGTCCATTTTGCCATCTAATATCATACCACAATTGTTGGTTATGTTATCAGAAGTAAAAATAATATAAAAGGCATAGGAATTGATCTCATCTAATTTGTTCATTTATTTGAATTATTTCTTCCATGTCTATCATGTTCCAGGATTTGCAGTATTTGCTGTAGACACAGCACCTTCTCTCAAGATGTTTTTTGTCCAACAGAGAAACCAAGTGAAAGAGCCATAAGTTACAATGCAGTTTCCTAAGTTTTCCAGTGGAAGAAGTATAGTGTTAAGGGATTTGGAGAGTTTAAGACACTTGCCCAAGTTCCCAACCACATCAAGAAAGCAATGGAGCCTAGATTTGAACCCTAATTTTCTGACTCTTAACTATAAATATTGCTTATATGAAATAACAATTTAGCTATGCCCAATACCTAAATATAGGAATAAACACTTGAGAAATTCTACCCCCCTGCTCTTTCATAAGACTGGTTAGAATCACATTAGAGAGTTGACCTGAGCCACAAAGGAAGTCAAATCTTGGAAGTGGAAAACAGGAATCTCATGACTCACTGAGTGAGGATTGCATCAGAAAACACGAATGGCAGAAAGGCTCTGGCAGTAGGTGGGGCCTGTTCCTGTTCCCGTGATGTCCTTGAATCTCCTTTGGTCTCGGGGCCAGTCTAGCTGCTAATTACATGGATTGAAGCTGGAATGACTGACCCAAGGGAAAAACTGCTGCCCACTACTCTCTGTAGCTTCACTTGATAGGAAGCTGTTCTCTTGGGGAGGGAGGGCTGGTGGCACAGACTCAGCCTCTCACTGGCTCCATTACTTTGTATTCCCCACCCTAATATCTACTGGAGCCCGTAGTGGAATCCCATCATTCCCTTCACCAGATTCTCAATCAACTTATAGTCTAGTACCAACCATGATGTCTTAGAGTAAGGTAATAAACTAATCATGGCGCAAAAACTAAGCATAACATCTCACAATGTTTACAACTGTGGCAAGCCCCAGAACCATCTCCCAAAAACTTGAGTGTATGGAATGACTTCTTTCCATTGTTCAGCACTTCTGAATTAAGAGGAGGGCCAGAAAGGAATGTAAACTAGAACAGGGAGAGAAAAGGGGGCCAACTACAAGCCAAATACCATGATGAGCACTTTCTAATACTTGACCTCATCAACAACTCAAAATAATGCTTGCAGGCATGTGCTATTGATTGAGAAAAAGAAGTAGAGATTAGTCTTCCGGCCAAGATGGAGGCATAGCTGGTCACACTGAGCATCCTCTCACAACAAAGATTAAGGACAACAAAAATATAGAACAAAAAAAAAAAAAAAGAAAGAAAGAAAGAAAAAGAAAACCCAACCAGGACAGAGAGAAAATTGAGTAGTGCGGGAGTCCTACAACATTCACCCACACTGGTAAGAGGGGTGGAGTCAGTGGCCAGTGGAGTCTACACCAGGCACACGGTCAACCCAGGTGCACAGGCAGAGGCATTGCTAAATGGGACCAGACCCAGCAAAGCGTGAAAGGTGGCTGACCACAGACACAAATTCACACACAGATAAACCAGGCAAAAATGGGCAAAGGACAGACTGTGTGATACAGGGCCCCAGCACCAGGAAGTGAAGCCTAGAAGCACCCATTGAAAATACTTGTAGGGGCTGAGGTGCCCGGAGAGAGTCCCAACCTCACAGGAGATTTCTCTGGGGAGACCCGCAGGGTCCTGGAGCATGCACAGACCCGCCCACATGGAAATCAGCACCAGAGGGGCCCAATTTGATGGGGGAAGGAGGCTGAGGAGACTGGAATCTGTGAAAGAATGCAGAGCAAGTGCCATTGTCCCCTCTCAGACGCCGCCCCCACATCTAACATTACAACCCAGCGACTGGGTTGCACCACCCTGGGGAACTCCTAAGGCTCCACCCTTCACTACGTATCAGTCACGACTAGACAAAAACAGAAAGACCAAAACCAAGGATGGCTCAGAAGGGAGAGCAGACCGGGCCCCAGAGCTGATTCACCTGAGCAACTAGGAAGTGGTCAGCCTATCAGATGCAGAGCTCATAGCACTGGTAGCCAACTGATCAGAAGCACAGTTCAAAACTCTGGAGATTACAAAGCTCACAGAATTGGTTAATTTTGGTCGCAAATTAGAGGAACAAATGGAGGCTACAAAAAGTGAAATGAAGAAAAACGCACAGGAAACCAACAGTGATGAGAGGAGAACTGGGACTCAAATCAATTGAGTGGACCAGAAGGAAGAAAGAAACAACCAAACAGAAAAGAAGGAAGAAACAAGAATTCAAAACAATGAAGAGAGGCTTAGGAACCTCCAGGACATCTTTAAACATCCCAACATCCAAATTATAGGGGTACCATAAGGGGAAGAGGAAAAGCAACAAGTGGAAACCTTATTTGAACAAATAATAAAGGAGAACTTCCCCAATCTGGCAAAGGAAATAGACTTCCAGGAAGTCCAGGAAGCTCAGAGAGTCCCAAAGAAGTTGGACCCAACGAGGAACACACCAAGGCACATCATAATTACATTAGCCAAGATAAAAATGAAGGAGAGAATTCTAGAAGCAGCAAGGGATAAGGGCACAGTCACCTACAAAGGAGTTCCCATCAGACTGTCAGCTGATTTCTCAAAAGAGACCTTACAGGCAAGAAGGGTTTGGAAAGAAGTATTCCAAGTCATGAAAGGCAAGGACCTACATCCAAGATTGCTCTATCCAGCAAAGCTGTCATTTAGAATGGAAGGGCAGATAAAGTGCTTCTCAGATAAGGTCAAGTTAAAGGAGTTCATCATCACTAAGCCCTTATTCTATGAAATGCTAAAGGGACTTACCTAAGAAAAAGAAGATAAAAAATAGAACATTAAAAAGAAAACAAACTCACAAATTTTAATAACCCCACCTAAGACAAAAGCAGACTAAGCAAACCACTAGAGCAGGAGCAGGAACTCAGAAATGGAGATCACATGGAGGGTTATCAACAGGGGAGTGGGGGGAGGAGAGAGGGAGAAAAGGTATAGAGAATAAGTGGCATGGACGGTAGGTAGAAAATAGACAGGGGAGGGCACGAATAGTGTGAAAAAAGTAAAAGCTAAAGAACTTATGAAACATGGTCATGAACTAAAGGGGGGAATATGGGTGGAAGGGGGTGTGCAGGGTGAAGGGGAATGATGGGGGAGAAATGGGACAACTGTAATAGCATAATCAATAAAATATAATTAAAAAAGAAGTAGTGAGATTAGATATCATTGCTAAGGACACACAGTCAATAAGTGATCTAAGATTTAAACTCAGTTATATTCCCTTTCCACTACTGGTGCTTTTTCCTGAAGACAGATGTGTCCTCACACTCAAGTCAAAAGAGGCAATGAATTCACGTTTCCATAGAAACTGAAGAGCATCTTGATGCATCTTTTCTGCTTCAAATACAAATGATAGACCTTTTTTTTTTTAAGATTTGCAAAAAAGGCATAGAGCTACATTGAAAAACTACTCATGTACCACAAGGAGTTCAGTGCTGTGGAGTCACCAGAACTAAAAGAGCTCCAGGCAATCTGGAGTTAAGCTCCTCCTCTCCATCTCCAGGGAAGACTGCTGTTCTCTGCAGCTAGAGGAAGATGTTGACTTGGGAGAGGAGGGGTAGTGACTCAGACCCAGCTGGCTCTCTAAATGAATTTGCAACATCCCTAATAACACCTCAGCACAGAGTCCCTTTGTAAGTGCTGATTCTGGACTGGGAGCCCAAGGGCTGAGGGGAAGCATCAGCTAAGGTCTAGATGGGGAGAGGTGAGCAGAGAGAGTAAGGGTAAGAAAAATACTGAAATGTGTGGTTAGTTTCTCTAATTAGTTCAATGCAATTATTTTATCCGAGGATGTCATGGATTGGTGTAGCTAACAGTTGACTTAGAATCTAACAACCAACACATTCTCAGTCCTAAACATTTACCTTTATAAATGACTATTAGAATTTAACCCTCTTGTTATTTTAGAATTTTACAGGTCTTTCATTTTATATATACTATATATAATATATATTTATATACAGTAAATATATCATACATATATATGCATATACATATATGCACATACACACATGCATATGAAATTAACTAAACTTGGAGAAACTCTCAAGAGAATTTGCAATTGAAGAAGTATGCAGCTACTTAAGACCATTCATAGTGGAAAATATTTCACTATAGTTCTCATCAGGTATTCATTTATATGGATAAATGAATACCATAGTTTTTCATTTTGGGGACAGAAGAAGTTGGCTATTGAATTTAGAACTTTTAAACTTCAACAGCATGGCAGCTTCTACATTGATATCTTGAGCCAATGTTTATTGTTCACTTTCTATTGACTTGCCATCCAAGCACCAGGAATTCTGTGCAAGATGGGCCATGATGACTCTGTGTAGTGGGAGCAAAGCTTTCACTTGCAGGGTGTATTAGTCAAAGTTCTCCAGAGAAACAGAACCAATAGGAGATATAGAGATACATAGAAAGTCATTAATTATGAGACATTGGCTCAGGCAACTATGGTGTGAAGGTCCCACAATATGCCATCTGTGAGCTGGAAGCTGAGGAAAGCCAGTGGATCTACAGATCCAGTCCAAATTCAAAGGCCCAAGAACCAGGGGTATTACGGTGTATGTCCCAGGACAAGTGTACCAAAGTTCAAAAACAGGAAGAATATGCTCAGCTCAGGCAGACAGGAAATTTGCTGTTTCTCGGCCTTTTTGTTCCCATTCAGGCCATCAGTAAACTTGATAGTACTCACCTGCGTTAATGAGGACCATGTGGTTTACTCAGTTCATCAATTCAAATACTAATCTCTTACAGAAACACCCTCACAGACACACCTAGGAATAATGTTTTACCGACTATCTGGGCAACCCTTAGCCCAATTTAGTTGACACATAAAATTAACCATTGCAGAGGGAAATTTAAAAATTTTTGAATGTAAATCTTTACATGGCTATAAGTTAACTGATTGTAGTATATTTACACATCCATTTCAAATGACCAATGGGATTACTCGGAGCTCCTGATTCCTTCATGTTAAAAGTTCAAACCTGTAGAAATTATCAGCTTTTGGTCACCTAGGCTCTAGCCCAATCAATTTCTCACTGAACCATATGCCTAGGTTATAAGATCTCTGTTTACTATGGACAGAAAAATTAGCAATCTGATTTTTGCTTCACTGATAGAAGTAACTCAGGAGATATGGGAAAACTGGCCTGAGTGGATTCATGCTGACATTTATTCTTTCCACACCACAGAACCCAAAAGCAAGAATGTAAATATGCTTTCCCATGTCTTAAAATCCCATGAAAGTATATAAGAACAAGCAAAAAAGCCCAAATATAATGACAAAAAATAGATATGAATTAATTGGCATTAACTAATTAACCATATAAGCATTAATTAAACACAATGCTGTAATTGTTCTCCAGCCTTGAGCAGAACAGGCATGTGTCTTTAGAACAAAAGCTTTTCTGACGATGTTGGCATAGCTGGTGGTTCACAGTGGATGTGACCGTGACTTTTTAGAATTGGCGGCTACAAAGGCCCCGAGGGAACTGATGTCAACTTCCGTGTCCAATCCTGTCACTCCCCATTTTGAAAATTCCATTGTTAGAAAGGCACTTTAAGTAAGGAATTCTTCCAGTGGACTCGTGTCACGGCAGGAAAACCGTCGGAGGCTGATGTGCGCAGTGGATTCTCTCAGCAGTACTGAGGAAGCTCCCCCGTCTGTTTTCCAACGGGAGCGGGATGCCGCGCTCTGAGGCAGGCAAGCAGCAGGTGTCAGAGCAAGGGTCTGTTCAACAACGTTGATACAGCACAAACACTGTTTATTACGCACCTTAGGGTTTTGTATACTTGGAGTGAAGCAAAATAAAACCAGTTAACTATTTCCTGTTATGGCTCTCTGAGAAATACAGGAAAATTCCACTCCATCCATATATTATGTAGAATTTACAAAATATATAAAACTAAGGGGGCTCTAACTTATAATTAAACACTGCTCCCCTGGTCTTACATTGGTAAGTAGGTCTGTACTTCTGTCATGTATCATTTAAGCTTTAACATCAGCAGACTCTATTTTAATTTATACAAAAACACACTTTTACAACAGGATGTTACAGCAGTCTCGAAGTTTTCATTTGCCAATATTTGAAATAGATTTATTCCACTTCAATGACTCCTGTCAGGAAAAAAAAAAAAAGCTGATTTTTTTTTCTATGAAGCAAAAGCCACTTTGGAGTGGATGCAGCCACTATTCCCCAATTCCCCAATTTATAAATTATACTATTTAGTCCTTTTTGAAAACCCAGGAGTGAACTGTGGCAGATATGTACGTACAGGACTCATACTCCCGGGGGCTCTTTCACGTGATTTTATTTATTCCTCATGCTATTAGTCTCTATTTAATAATATTTAATAATGAAGAAACTAAATCAGGGGAACCAAAGCAATGTTACCACCCAGTACATGTTGTGTCCTTTGGTACTAAAACCAATGTTCCCTTCATGATACCACACTGTTTTCTTCCATCTTCACACCTGTATGTATTTATTCTTCTCTCACTTCTTCAGTATTCCACCTCAAATATAGGGTTAACCAGACAATGGAAGCAATAGTTTAAAAGCCCAAGAAGAGCAAGAAGTGCAGAATAAGAAGCAAGCCCCCAAGACTGAAAAGAAGTATAGCGAGCTGGGAAACCTGGTAAAATAGGAATGAAATGATATTGGGAAGAGAAAGTGTGAAGAGGAGAAAAAGGGTGATGACTGAAGCCCTGAGGGCTGGCCCCAATTTATTTTGAAATAAGGTCAATGAGAACTAATACCATTTCCTTTCCGAATTTTTGTAACTTTCCCACTAGCTGTATGTAGCTGTTTCGTTTTGTTTTGTTTTGTTTCCTTTTCCTTAGGTACTTGAAAGGGAAAAAATCTTTTAAAAAACGAGAGCATTTTGACTTGGCACTGCTGAGCTGAGAAGCAATTGGAACTTGAATTAGGGGTACAGAGAGTCTGGCATCTGGAGGAGGCACCTCCATGGACTGGCAGGTAGTGGTCACAGAAAGGGGAAATTTAATGATCTCTGAGACCTTGGGATGAGAGAAAAAGAATTACTCTAATTCTCCTTCAATACTACTAGTTGACAATTTTTTTAAGTCTTTCCATGCTCCCAAAATAGTTTTAAACATATAAAATCTGTTAACTTATTTAACTTTCATGAAATCTTAAAGAATGTGGACTATTACCCCATTTTATAGAGGAAGAAACAGAGCCCCAGAGAAATAACTTGTCCACAGTTATCTAAGCATTTTTCCCTTTTTCTCCTCTTCTTTGTTGCACTTCTTAAACCATTTCTTAAAGGAGAAGCTTGACTTTACTTATCTCCCATTTACTCTTTGGCTCCCATCCTCACTACCCACCCCCAACACTACACACAAACAGACCCTTCAGAAGCAGCACAAATGACCTCTTACTCCCCATTTCCAGTGACCTGCTTTTTTTATTCCTCATCCTACTCTACTTCTGTGAAGCATTTCACAGTGTTTTGAATGCACGGGAGGCTGTTACTCTGGGCTTTACTATTCCTTTGCTAGCCACTATCACTTGGCTCAGCCACTTCTTACATTTCTGACAGCTCTAGCTCTGTCATTCATCCACTTTCCTGACTCTAACAAGTGAGTAGAAATAAGAGGTGTAGGCAGGGAAACATCAGAATTACCCAGGAGACTTTTTAAACTATTTACACTTTCTTCCAATGTCCTGATTGTTCTGATAGAGCCAACACATTGTTGAGGAATAGAGGTAGGGATAAATATGTCACCCCTACTTCAGTACCCAGTGAATTTAACCAATTAGATATTTGGCAAAGAAGAGCAGAGCTTTCTTTTTTGTTTGTTTTGGGGTATTTTTATTGGTGTTGTTGTTGTTTGAAAATATATATTGAAGATTTTATTTATTTATTTTTTTAGACAGAGGGGAAGGGAGGGAGAAAGAGAGGGAGAGGAACATCCATGTGTAGTTGCCTCTTGCACGCCCCCTACTGGGGACCTGGCCTACAACCCAGGCATGTGCCATAGACAGAGAATTGAATTGGCAAACCTTTGGTTCATGGGCTGGTGCTCAATCCACTGAGCCACACCAGCCAGGGTGTGTGTGTGTGTGTGTGTGTGTGTGTGTGTGTGTGTGTGTGGCAAAAAGTTATACCTCCCTCACTCCCACCTCCAAAAGAGTTATGACACCCAAAGCCACTTTGCTTCTCTTTTCCTGAAATTTAAAAAAAGAGAAATTTTTCAAATGACATATATTGAAACTAATAAAAAGAGGGAACTAGAAGTGGGAAAGAGAAAGAGAAAAGAAGGTAGCCCAGGCATTATGTGTTTCTGCAGAGCAACATTGGGAAGAAATATATAAAGGAAGCTGCAGGTGTGGAATCCAGCTCTGTGGATTATGAGGAAAATGGGTTGACATCTGTAGCCATGTCCGAGGGATCTGGAATGTTCTGGTGTACTGTGGCAGGACATCATCAAGGACCGACAGGGGCTTGGTTATGCTGTGTGTTGAGGTGAGAAAGGGGTGTTTGGGATTGTGAGCTTCATGTATACAGGGGATCCCCTCCTTTAATTCGCACCTTTTAACAATAACAATAAATTACCTACTTGACTATTTGTGTGTTGACTGTAGTTCATTAAACAGCCTTAATGAGTAGTAAAACTATTCTTTATTGGGTCACATACTTTGTTAAGAACTTAATATGTATTGCCTCATTGAAGACAGTAAAATTATATCCCTTTTGTAAAGAAGTCAAGAATCTTGCTTGGCAAGAATCGGGGCAAGGATTTGAAACAGGGTTAGTCTGACACTGAAACAGATGCTCTTAAGCAATGTTATTCCACATCTTAGTGTGATTGCCCAATATCATTAGTCATCAAGAACATACAAATTAAAACCACAATGACACACCAGTATACACTCATCAGAATGATTAAAATTAAGATTGGCAACACCAAGTGTTAGAGAGGATGTAGAGCAACTGTAACTCACATATTGCTGGTAAAAGCATTAAGTTCTAAAAGCGCTTCAAAAGAAAGTTTGGCAGTTTCCAATACATTTAAATATAAACCTGCCCTTTGATTAGGCAATCCAATACATAAATTTACCACTCCCCCCAAATACATGTCCATATAATGATGGACAATATGAGAATTTGCATAGAAGCTTTACCTGTAATAGCTCCAAACTGCAAACAGCCCAGGTATATAAAAACTGAAAAAACGAATTGTGATATATTCATTCAATGTAATACTATGGAGGAAGAAACTAAATATACTCAAAGACATGGATGTGTCTCACAGACTTTATGCTGCCAAAAAGAAAAAGAAAAAACAGACACAAAAAAGAACTTTATTTGCATAAAGTTCTAAAATTGGCAAAACTAATTTATGAGTAAAAAATTGGGAGCAGTGGCTGTCTCTGAGTAAGGTGAGAGGGATTGATTGGGAAGAGATATGGGAGAACTTTGTGAGGGGACAAATATTGTGTCTCTTGATAGGCATATGGCTTATATGGGTGTATCAATTCGTCAAAATTATACAGTTAAGATTAGCACATTTTAATATATGTAAATCTAACCTTAAAGTAACTGTATAAAGAAATAATAATAAAGCTGGGGGATGTGAGAAGAGGAGAGAGGTATAGATGAAACAAGTATAAAATAGTGTTGGTGTTATTGAAGACTGGTGATAAGTACATAGGGAAATGTTACACAATTCTATTTACTTGTATATGTTTGAAAATTTCCATAATACATCTTATAAAAGTGAGCATCAAATTCTTAGTATCTGTGAGAACTAAAATACAAATAAGTAGTTGTCTTGATGCCAGATTGTTGAACATCAGGGCCTACTGAAAAAAACACACACACACACAAATCTGATCATGAATTTTTCCCCCTCTGAGAGACTCTGATGAGTGTCTTACTCCCTGACCTAGATAATTCAGTGTGAGCTTCTCAGCATGGGTACAAGATTTTTTAATCCAAACTGATATACCCAAAGTTGTGTACTGAGTTCTTTGTATTATATAGTGTGTTTACTACTTAGGCAATCTCTATGAAGATTATTACATTTTATGGTAGAAAATTTTGTATCAATTAAGGGACCCACAACTGGATAGATAGTAAGTTGTAGGACCTAGAGAAAATACAAGTTTTTAATTCCTTCAATTTTTTTCTCTGCCATTTATTCTAATTCTGTTGTAGAAAGAATTCTAAGACAGCCAACTACTTTCCAACCTGCATATGCTCCCTGTTACAATACCTCCCTGTGAGTGAGGGCAAAGACAGTCAATATGATGGGATCTGTATTTACTTTTCACTTGACTTTGAGTTCATTAAAAGGGAGACTAGGAAAACTGCAGCCAGGGACCTGAGTTGAGAAGTAAGGCCAGGGTGAATCATTCAAGCCACACATGATGCATGCAATCAGGTGGACATAATGTCTTCACACACTAAAGAATACAACCTTCTCAGTGCTAACCATATATTGACCCAGTGTTGACATGACTGGGTCCCTACTCTCTCAGTTTTGAGGAGCTGGCAATATGAAATTAATGACTGGAACACAACTTCTGGAAAATGGTGTAGCTGAGAGTTCATGGATTCCACTGGCAAAGATAAAAAAAAATTTGCTGGTGACATCAGAGGAATGGCAGCATGAGAGATCTCCTTTGTTTGTTGTGCTGAAGTTTAAACGATTTGAACCATTATAATTCAACAAAGGATTCCCTGCTCAACATACAGATACATTTGAGAGCTCTGTGCATTGAAACATCTAAAGGTGGGCAAATGGTAGCAAAAGGGGGAGGTGAGTGGGAGAAGGGCTGAGATAAGCCATGGACACAGTCCTACAACTGGGAATTAATGGCAGGGCTCAGGCCAGAGAGGGGAGGAATCAGGTTGCTCACCTTCCTTCACCCTTGGTGTTGGGTTGCAAAGCAGATCATCTGCAAATCTGAAAACTGGTACTACAGAATCACTTTCCCCTGAGCAAACAGCACACTCTGTGTGACTAGTACCAGGACTGGGAACACAAGGTGGACTTTACAGAGGTTTAAGGTCACTATTACTAGGACGGCAGAGCAACTTAGAAGGCTACCAGGTTATGCCAGCCCACCCTATCCCCACATATCATGCCTACACTGATAGCAGCATTTGACTGTGAAAAACAGCACTGGGATTTCATAGATTTAGAGCTCCATTACCCACCATGTTCTTCTGCAGGGTTGGTCACCTGGGATAGGAACAACTGAATCAGAGGGGCAGCACCCACCTTCCCATTTCCCACAACCCCACAGAGATCTGAAAAGCCAGCAAAGTGAAAAGAGAGCTGAAAAACAAACAAACAAACAAACAAACAAACAAACTTGTGATTCAGTGCCACCTACTGGAAAATAATAGAAAGACTTCTTTGTGTCAACCTACTGGCAATGTGCCACTCATATGTAGATGCCTAGACAGAGAAGGAATCCATTAAATACCATGAATAACCAAGATGGTTATTCTGATGGATATTTCTTTCTGAGGCAGCTCAGAAAGAAAATAAAAATTCTCCAGAGAACAAACTGAAAAACATGGATATATGTGGTTTAAATGACAAAGAATTCAAGATTTAAATGACAAAGAATTCAAGATTTAAATTCAAAGAATTCAAAAAACTCAATGAGATGCAAGAAAATATATATAGGCAGTTTAATGAACTCAGAAAATAAATCAATGAACAAAATGAGTACTTTACCAAAGAGATTGAAACTTTACAAAGAACCAAGTAGAAGTTTTGGAGATGAAGGACTCAATAAAAGAGATCAAGAATGAACTAGCAAGCACAGGAAATAGAGCAGACCAGATGAAGGAAAGGATTAGTGATATCAAAGAAATCTAGAAATGACACAGAGGGAATGAGAAAGAAACTGGAGCATTAAAAAAAATAAAAGACCTCTACAAGAACTATCTGACTCTATCAAAGAGCCATATAAGTATAATATGCATACTGTAAGAAGAAGAGAGGAGGAAGGGAACAGAGAGTCTATTCAAGCAAATGCTGGATGAAGACTTCCCAAAATCTACAGGTTTGGAAAGAACTATATCCTTGAATACAAAAAGCAAACAGATACTCAGTTATCTTAATCCAACAAGGCCTTCTCCAAGGTACATTGTATTAAAACTTTCAAAATTAATAACAAAGAAATAATTCTCAAGGCAGCCAGGGAAATGAAGAAAGTAACCTACAAAGGAATGCTCAGTATCATTATCATTAGTTATCATTAGACTTTTCAGCAGAAACTCTTAACAGCTAGAAGAGAGTGAAACCAAAGATCCAAACTACTGAAGAAGAAAAATTACCAGCCAAGAATAAAAATCCAGCAAAGTTATCCTTTAGCTGTGCAAGAGAAATAAAGACTGTTCCAGACATATAGAGATCAGAGAATTTACCCCCAGAAGACCTCCACTGCAGGCAATACTGAAGGTGGTTATTCTACCTGAAACCAAAAACAAAAGGTAACAGCACTATGAGTAAGAGCATCAAACACAGCACAATCAGGGATAATTTGTGACAACAAAAACCTAACAGGAGAGGAGGTAAAGGTCTGAATTTGAAAAAGAGGATGGAAACCAGGTGCATTCAAAAGAAAAGACTACTGTATATATGAAACTTTCTTTTTCATAAACCTAATGGTAACCACACATAAAAACCCCAAACTGAGAACCATGACTGAAAAAGAGGAAACAGAAGAAATAGCTATAGAACATAACCAAAGAAAAGCAACAGACAGAAACACAAAGAAAAAGAACAAATGGAGGCACAGAGCTACTAGAAAACAAAAGATAAAGTGCCCATAAGAAATACTTGTACATCAGTTATCACCCTAAATGTAAGTGGACTGAATTCACCAATAAAAAGGCACAGATTAGCAGATTGAGTCAAAAGCAAAATCCAACCATATGCTGCCTTCTGGAAATATATCTAAGCTTCAGAGATAAAGATAGACTCAAAGTGAAAGAATGGAAAATGATTCACGAAGCAAATAGCATCCACATAAAAACAAGTGTAGCTATACTTATGTCTGACAAAATATATCTCAGAATACCAAAGGTAGCAGAGGACAAAGATGTACATTTTATAATGATAAAGGGAACACTACATAAAGAGGATATAACATTTCTCAATATATGTGCACCCCATCAGAGAGCACTGAAATATATAAACTACTGACAGAACTAAAAAAAGAAACTGACAAAAACACAATCATAGCTGGGGACCTAAATACTCTACTGACAGCTCTAGACCTATCAGCCAAACAGTAAATACATAAGTAAATAAATAAGTAAATATTGGCTTTAAAGGGCACATTAGACCAAATGTACACAATTGTCATTTACAGAGCCTTTCATCCCAGAACATCAGATTACACATTCTTCTCCTGTGTACATAGAAAAGTCTCAAGGATAGACCAAATGTTGGGTCACAAAACTAGCTTTAACTAGCTCAAGACTGAAATCATACCAAGCATATTCTCTGATCACAATGCTTTGAAATTAGAAATGAACTGCAAAGAGTAAATAAAAAAACTACAAATATGTGGAGATTAAATGACATACTATTAAAAAGTGAGTGGCTCAAAATTATAATAAAGTGTGAGATCAAAAGATACATAGAGAAAAATGAAGATGACAATGCAACAAATCAGAAGTTTGGGGATGCAGCAAAAGCACTAATAAGAGGGAAGTTTATATCATTACACACCTATCTCAAGAAACAAGAGAAATTCCAAGTAAATAGCCTAACATTACATCTTAACGAATTAGGAAAAGAAGAACAAAAGCAATCTGAAGTCAACAGAAGAAAGGAAATAATAAAAAAATTAGAGCAGAATTGAATAAAACAGACAATAAAGAGACTATATAAAAATTAATACAATGAAGAGCCAGTTCTTTGAAAAGATTAATAAAATTAGCAAACCCCTGGCTAGACTTTCTAAGGAAAAAATATAAAAGACTCATAAACAAAATCATAAATGAAAGAGAAGAAATTATCATAGACATCATAACTGTCCAAAGGATCACTCTAGAATATACCACCAAATTCAATCTTAGATAAAATGCATAAGCTCCTTGAAATATATAACCTTCCAAGACTGAATCATGAAGAATAGGAAAATCTAAATAGACTGATTAACAGTGAGGAAATTGAAATGACCATCAAAAACCTCCCCCAAAATAAAAGTCCAGGACCAGTGAATTCTACCAAACATTCAAAGATTTAATACCTGTACTTTTCAAGCTCTTCCAAAAAATGGAAGAAGAGGAAATACTTCCCAACACATTTTATGAGGCCAACATGCCCCTGATATCAAAACATGACAAGAACATCACAATAAAAGAAAACTACAGACTGATATCATGATAAATATATGAAAAATCCCAAATACTAGGAAATCTAATGCAATTCTACATTAAAAAAATAATGCATCACAATCGAGATTTATTCCATGTTCAATAAATTCCATTCTATCAAATGATTGTTCAACATACACATATCCATTAATGTACAATAATATACCACATTAACAAAACAAAAGATAAAAATCATATGATCTTATCAATAGATGCAAAAAATTAATAAGATATAACATCCATTTATGATTAAAACTCAATAAAATGGCTATAGAAGGAAAGTACTTCAACATGATAAAAGCCTTATATGACAAACCCTCAGCTTATGTCATAATCAGTGGGAAAAAAATGAAAGCTTTCTTATAAAATCAGGAACAAGACAAGGATGCCCATTCTCACCACTCTTATCCAATATAGTTCTGAAAGTCCTAGCCATCGCAATTGGGCAATCAAAAGGAATTAAAGGCATCTAAATTGGGAAGGAAGAAATAAAAGTATCACTTTCTGCTTACAACCTGATTCCATTTATAGAAAACCCTAAAGACTCCACCAAAAACTATTAGAAACAATAAACAAATACAGTAAAGTTGCAGGACACAAAATCAATATACAAAATCCACTGCTTTCCTGTATACTGACAATGAAATTTAAGTAAAAGAAATGAAAAAATAATTACTTTTGCAATTTCAACCAAAAAAATAAAATACCCAGGAATAAATTTAAGAAATATGTGAAGGACCTATACTCTGAAAACTACAAAGCATTATTAAAAGAGATTGAAAAAATATGATGAAATGGAAAGATATTCTGTATTCATGGATTGGAAAAATTAACATAGTTAAAATGGTCATGTTACTCAAAGCAATTTACAGATTTAATGCAATCCCCATCAAAATCCTGATGTCATTTTTAAAGAAATAGAACAAAAAAAAATCACCAGATTTGTATAGAACCACAAAAGATCCCAAATAGCCAAATCAATTATGAGAAAAAAAAATAAATCCAGAAGTATCATATTCCCTGACTTCAAATTATACTAGAGTTACAATAATCAAAAGAGCATGATATTGATAGGAAAACAGACCAATGAAAGAGAATTGAGAGCCCAGAAATAAAATCACATGTATATGGGCAAATAATTTTTGACAAAGAAGCCAAAAACACACAATGGAGAAAAGAAAGTCTCTTCAATAAATGGTACTAGGAAAACTGGAAAGCCACATGCAAAACTAGATTATGGTTTTATCCCCATACACAAAAATTAATTTCAAAATGGATCTGAAACAATAAATTACATAGATGAAAACATAGGTACTAAACTTACGGATCTTTGTCATAGAGAACATTTTATGAATTTGACCTCAAAGGCAAGGGAAGAAAAGGCAAAAATAAATTAATAGGACTATATCAAACTAAAAAAGCTTCCGCACAGCAAAAGAAACCACCAACAACAAAATAAAAATGAAACCAACTGTATAGGAGATGATATTTGCAAACAACAGATTTGATAAGGACTTAATATCCAAAATATATTAAAAAATCATGCAACTCAACACCAAACAAACAATCCAAATTAAAAAAAATGGGCAGAGGGTGGGAGGTGAGGGAGGGTAGGGTGGGGGAAGTGGTGGTGGGAAAATGGAGACAACTGCATTTGAACATCAATCAAAAAAAAAAAAAAAAGAAAGAAAGAAAATGGGCAGAGGACCTGAACAGACACTTCTCTCAAGACAACATACAAATGGCTAACAGATATATGAAAAGATGCTCAACTTCACTAGCTGTTAGGGAAATGCAAATCAAAACTACAATGAGATTCCACCTCACACCTGTTGAAGTGGCTTATTATCAAAAGACAGGTAATAGCAAGAGTTGGAAATGTTGTGGAGTAAAAGGGACCTTCACTCACTGCTGCTGGGAATGTAAACTAGTACACCACTATGGAATACAGTATGGCAGTTCCTCAAAAAATTAAGAATAGAGTTACCACATGACCCAGCAACCCCTCTTCCAGCCATCTACCTCAAAAACTTGAAAATATTTATTCACAAAGATATATACACCCTTATGTTCATTGCAGCTTTATTCATGGTAACCAAGACATGGAGACAACTAAAGTGTCCTTTGACAGAGAGTATTGGATAAAGATGCACTACATATATACTGTGGAATACCACTCAGCCATAAGAGTGGATGAAATACTGCCATTTGCAACAACATAAATGTTCCTGAAAATATTATGGTTTACAAAATAAGTCAGTCAGAAAAAGCTTATGCTTTCACTGATATGTGGGATATAAAACTGAAACTCATAGACATGGATAACAGTGTGGTGGTAACTAGAGAGAAGGGAGTAGGGGCTTAGTAAAGGGTAAAGGGGGCAAATATATGGTGACAAAATAACTTGAGTTTGTGTGGTGGGCACACAATGCAATATACATATGTATCATGGAGGTGTACAATTGCAACCTATGGGATCTTATTAACCAATGTCACCCCAATAAATGTAATAATAAAAGAAGGGACGGCTTCAGCCAAGATGGAGGTGTGGTAGACACACTGTGCCTCCTCGCACAACCAAAATTAAGGACGACAAGGATTTAGAACAAGAACACAACCAGAACTGACAGAAAATTGAACTGTATGGAGGTCCGACAACCAGTTATCCAGACCGGTAAGAGGGGCGGAGTCGAGGCAGGAGGAAGCAGAGGTTGGTGGACCGGGTGCGCAGGCAGTGGCTAGCAGACCTTGGCATGCGGTGGCAAAAGACAGACCCAGTGAGGCCGCCCAAGGTGGCTGGCTAACCAGGTGGTCCCACATTTGTGGGCAGATAATCCAGGGGAGAATGGGGAATGAGACATCTCGCAACCCAGGGCCCCAGCACAGGGAAATAAAACCTAAAAACACTGACTGAAAACTCTTGTGGGGGTTGAGGTGCTGGGAGAGACTCCCAGCCTCACAGGGGAGTTCACTGGATGGAGACCCACAGGGTCCTAGAATGTGCACAAGCCCACCCACATAGAAATTAGCACCAGAAGGGCCCAATTTGCTTGTGGGAAGCGGTGGAGAGGATTATATGGGAGAGAGCAGAGTGAGTGCCAAGGTATCCTTTTGGGCTCCACCCCCACATATAGCGTCATAACCCAGCAACTGGGCTGCCCCACCCTGGGAAACACCTAAGGCTCTGACCCTCACTATGGAACAGCTGCGACCAGACCCCAACCCCCGCAAAAAAAAATAATAATGGCTCAAACAGGAAAACAGATCAGAGCTCCAGAGCCAATTCATCTAAGTGACAGTGACCAAGAGATAGCCAACCTATCAGATGCACAATTCAAAGCTCTGGTGATCAGGATGCTCACAAAATTGATTGATTTTGCTCACAAATTAGATGAACAAATGAAGGCTACAATAAGTGAAATGAAGGGAAATGCACAGGGAACCAATGGTGATGAGAGGAGAACTGGGACTCAAATCAATGGAGTGGACCATAAGGAAGAAAGAAACAATCAAACAGAAAACAAGGAAGAAACAAGAATTCAAAAAAAATGAGGAGAGGCTTAGGAACCTCCAGGACATCTTTAAACATCCCAACATCCAAATTATAGGGGTACCAGAAGGGGAAGAGGAAGAGCAACAAGTGGAAAATTTATTTGAACAAATAATAAAGGAGAACTTCCCCAAGCTGGCAAAGGAAATAGACTTCCAGGAAGTCCAAGAAGCTCAGAGAGTCCCAAAGAAGTTGGACCCAAGGAGGAACACACCAAGACACATCATAATTACATTAGCCAAGATTCAAATAAAGGAGAGATTTCTAGAAGCAGCAAGAGATAAGGGCACAGTCACCTACAAAGGAGTTCCCATCAGACTGTCAGCTGATTTCTCAAAAGAGACTTTACAGGCAAGAAGGGGCTGGAAAGAAGTATTCCAAGTCATGAAAGTCAGGGACCTACATCCAAGGTTGCTCTATCCAGCGAAGCTTTCATTTAGAATGGAAGAGCAGATAAAGTGCTTCTCAGGTAAGGTCAAGTTAAAGAAGTTCATCATCACCAAGCCCTTATTATACAAAATGTTAAAGAGACTTATCTAAGAAAAAGAAGATAAAAAATATGACAGTAAAAAGACAGCAAACTCGCAGGTAATAAGAACCGCACCTAAAACAAAATCAAACTAAGCCAACAACTAGAACAGGAACAGAAATACAGAAATGGAGATCACATGGAGAGTTAGCAACAGGGGAGTGGGAGGAGGAGAGAGGGGGAAAAGGTATAGAGAATAAGTAGCATAGACAGTAGGTAGAAAATAGACAGGGGGAGCGCAAGAATAATGTGGGAAATGTAGAAGCTAAAGAACTGATGACACATGGACATGAACTAAAGGTGGGGAGTGTGGGTGGGAAGAGGTGTGCAGGGTGAAGGGGAATGAAGGAGGGAATGGGACAACTGTAATAACATAATCAATAAAATATATTTTTTTTTAAAAAAAGGGAGACTATTCTGAATGGGCTTGACCTAATTAGGAGAGTGTTTTAAGAGATAATAAAGTAGCAGGTGGATTCTCTCATATTTGCCTCAAAAATGAAGCAGACTAGAATGCTATGACAGGACCCATGCAGGGGCTATGTGGCAAGGACCTGAGGGTCACTTGTAGGAGCTTAGAGTAGTCTCCAGTTGACACCCAGCAAAAAAAAGTTTCCTCAATCACAAAGACTCAAAGAACTGAATTCTGCCAATTATGTGAGTTTTGGAAGAGTTTCTCAACCTCGAATGAGATCATAGCCTCAGCTAACTCTGCAATTTTAGCCTGATGAGCCCCTGAGCAGAAAACCCAGTCAACCCACACAAACCTTGAGATAATGAATATGTGTTATTTTTAGCCACTACGTTTGTATCCTGCAGCAACAGAAAATGAATACACTTTCCCTTCTTCCTTTTCTTCCTATTCCTCTCACTGCTTCAGTCACTCTGAACTTTTGTTAGTTTCCTAATTAAAACATTACTTCCATGACTGTGGTTTTGTGAGAAATACTCACTTTGTCTAGAGCGTTCTTTTCCTCTCTTCTGCCATCTAAATACTACCCATCCTTCAGAACCGGTTCCCACTCAGCCTGTCCTGGAAACCTTGACTGATGATTCTGTACTGCCACCACACCCTGTTTGTGTTGTCTCCCTCCATCTTCATGAGTTAGTTGAGAGCAAGAATTTATATTATTCAAGTTCATGTCACTTAAAGTTCATGTCACTTATATTATTCAAGTTCTCATGTCACATTAGAATATAGTAGCTTTCAGCAAATAATTAATAGTTAATATTCCTGTTGTTTTCAATCTGAATGCTTTTGAAGTCTATTCAATTTAACAAATATTTATTTACAGGACCTTTCATAGCTACCATTAACAATAAAATGAATATAGTAGGATATATTTCCTGTTTCAGAGAAGCAGAATAAGATTTGCACACTGACAATGATCACAAGAGGTGGAACGTGATCTGTGGCACGTAAAGAACTGAAAGCTGGTTCTTGGGGATGTCAGGGAGGAAGGAGAGCTCAGGACCCACAGGATGAAGGAAAGCATACCTATGTCTTCCAGCCTCATCTGTATATTTTAGTGAGAAACACCTGTCTATCATCATCAAGGACATTGGAACAAGGAAGCAAAAAAACTGTCTGCTTCTGTCTTTCAGGTAGCTGGATAGTGAGCATGCTTATCCCAACAATTCACATTCTTCGTGAGTAAATCGGAGTGTGACAGTTGTGAAAACAGAGGAACAGGCAGGTCACAGAGGGAGAGAGCATTTTTGAGCAATGTCAGCTTCCCCTACGACCCATGGGAGATGCCGAGCCACAGTCTTGCTTGATGCTGGTGTAGTGCTGCTCACAGGGGCGGGCTCAGGGGCTGGTTCAGCTGCCGTTGGCGTGAAAGCCAGGGAAAATGTCCCGGCAGCTGCTGATGTCAACATGCGCATCATGTGGCCTGCTTGCGGTGTGAGTCAGACACCCACATCCTGTTGCCTTACAATTACACTACTTCTTCCTTTAAATGATATATCAAAGAGGATATGTTTTACTCTTTTTTCCAATAGACGTCTGTTACTTTCCAGCAGAAAGGAGAGATATGTATGGGTTGTAGAAGTCTTCCAAATGTGGGTCAGGCTTGTTTCCTCCACAAGGCTCTGAAGTTTGTGTCACACACCAAATGATAACTCAACACACTTAATCATGTGGTATCAATTCAGCATTCTCTTCTGTCAAAAATTCTCATCTACTTAGTTGGCACCATTCCAACAAACTTGCAGAGAATTACATAGAGCCTCTGTAATACTAAAATTCACTTAGAAACATTTTGATCCAGTTGTTTCTCTGAGTTTACAAAATGTTGTGGATGTAAAATCATGACTATGTTTAACTTTGTCCCATGTTTTTGAACTTCCATTTAATAAACAAACCTGAAATAATCACCAGATTATTGGATTAATGTAGGTGTTTATATTGAGCTCTTTATTTTGAATGAAAATTTTTTTTAACTCTGGAGGGAAGAGGAAGAAGTAAAGAGAGGTCAAGATTTATTGGAAATAAGCCAAGACTATGTTTTAGCTTGGACTATCACCCCTGTTCATACTTCTTTGAATCATTTATGGACTAAATTGATAATATCCTGGTTTCCTGGGGTAAGGGTCACAGGGAGGCACCTCTTTGGCAGCCACCCCACTGTGGGACTTTCCAACCCTTTTCTCAGTCACTAATGCACTCACTGTAATGAGGATAACACATGTCTTGGCAAAATGTCCCCATATTCAGAAGTAGAACAGCTCCAATGTTCTTGATTTTATTTCAGACTTGTACTAAAGTTGTCTGCCCACCAGTCTGACTTCTTTAAACCTCATCTAATTTTTTTCAGGCTTAGTTTGGTCAGCCATACTGATTTCCCAGGATAGAAAAATAATACTGCTTTCTAGAGTTAGAGCTAGATATTAGATACTCCAGTGTTAACCCATAAATCTCCACACATGATGGTCTCATTTAAATTGGTAGATGCTTATGAGGCTACCATTGGTTTTCTCACAACGTTTTGTGTGAAAAATACTTTTTAAAAATATGCTCATGACTTGGAGGTATTAAGAAGTACTTAAAAATGTTGTATATGCTGCTTCTGTTAATTAACTGCTTTTTAACTTTTCTTTATGGACTTCTGTAATGAACCATGGGCTGGCCAAAATAAATTCCAAAAGTCTGAAAGATATTTAATTATGGAAAGTAGGACAAACAAAAAAAGGTATTATGAAAAGCAGACAATCCTTAACTTTCACAGGTTGATCTCTGTAAAAAATGTCAATATACTTTCATTAGATATAATTAACATCCTTTTTGGAAGTACATACACCAATTGGTAAATGAGGAAACACTGAATTCTCCCATGGTGGTACATATTCACTTGTCAACAGTTCAGATTTAGAAACACTTACTTTTTTCTGTGTAGTTGAGTTCATTTTATTTCATTCTGTCCTTATTATTTTATTAAATGAATAAAAGTGAATAAGTGAAAACAATAATAGTATGAATTATAAACTTTCTAAATCCAATATGAGTGAAAAGAGATAAAATCATTATGATAAAATAGCTTTGGATAGTTACTATACTAAATCAGATCAACTGTTTATTCAACTGCTAAAGTACAGAATTAAAGAATAGCATGATATAATGAAAGTAGATCCTCAAGATTATTTTAATAGCAGAAAAGTATTTATAAATATCATTGTATTTATTTTAATGTCTGAAAATAAACTAGTATTATGGAATTTTTGTACTTTAGATTTCTGTGCTTATTTTCAGGAGTACATATGTACAAAAAGTGCGTTAACCATAGTTGTTTAAAAGACGGAGTCTGAAGCCATGCAGATCTGGGTTGAAGTCCCAGCTCCTCCACTTAATTAATGCAAGGGACTAATTGTCTTTGTGTCTCAGCTCCTTCATCCATAAAAATTAGGATGATCATATTTGTTTTCTTAGAGTTGTTTATGAGGAGAAAAATAATAATAATGTATCTTTTGGATACAGAAATGATTGATCATGGCACCTGGCCTGTAATTGGCTTTTGTAAAATGTTATTTTTATATAAGAAGCTATAGATCACATATATACTATCTATGAACTAATTTCTGAATACATTTCCAAGATAACGGAAATGTATTTACTAAATACTAAATAACGTGGCCCATCTTATGCTGGCAAACCAGGGAATAAGAAGTGTAGCCCTGCACTGGAGGAAAGGAGACTCACTTGCCCTTAGCCACCAACACAACACCCTTGGGGAGGCCACGGAGGCCTCCATGCCCACCGGGCTCTCATGGCCCACAGAGCTGCAACAGGCAAACAGGCAACTGATCTGAATTGAGAAGTTCCTAGGACACATTCTGTGTTAGTCAGGGTTCTCCAGAGAAATGGAACCAACAGAATGTGTATATGTAGAGGGGGAAATTAATTTTAAGAAATCGATTTACATGATTGTCATGGCTGGAAAATCTAAAATCCGCAGAGCAGGCCGGCAAAGTGGAGACCCAGGAAAAAGCCAATGTTGTCATTCAAGTCAGAGGGCCATCTGCTGGCAGGATTCCTTCTTCAGTTCTTGTTCTGTTAAAGCCTTCAACTGATTGTACGAGGCCCACTTAAATTATAGAAAGTAATTTTATTTATCCAATGCCTATTGATTTAAATGTTAATATCATCTAAAAATACTTTCACAGAAACATCTAGAATGATGTTTGACCAAATATCTGGATACCACACTCACTCCAGTTGACACAAAATTCACCACCACACACCCTGTGAATGTCATCCTCTACACATGCTGACGAGTGCAGTGGCTAAGAGTTTTCAAGTGAAGCAGAAAAGTATTCAAACTCTAACTCTTCAACTTATTAGCTCTATGAAAACTATATAAATTTTCTAAACTTAATCTGTAAATCAGGGACCAAGATACCCACAGCAAAGGATTGTTAGGATTGTTGAAAAAAAAAATTAAATCCTAAGGTAGTTAACATGTTTAGAATTTTACCTGGCATGTGCTGTGCATTCAATGACAAATAGCAATTTTTTCTGGTGAAAACAAAACAAGACATGTTGTTGAAAGAGTAATGGCCCAGATTTGCTGATGGCTCTGTGTTAGCTGGCTCCTGACCCCTCTCAAATTATATTTCCTCTAAGTAACACCCTTTGTTGTTGTTAAAGTAAAATAAAAAAAAGACACTCCATTTTTATTTTGCAAAATGCACCTCCCACCCAGTTTCTCTTCTTGTACCCTTTCCCTCTTGTCTATTTGCTCACCACTCTTATTTTCTACACATTTTGTCACAGAAAATTGCCGGAACAGGTCACTGGATGTCACAGGGCTAACAAGGGAAAGGAAAGTCTTTCTGTACTTGCACACTTGTAAGCACAAAAATCAATCACACTTTTTTGCTCAGTAAAGAGTCCAAGGTAGTCAGTCAGGCCTGCATTTGAGCTCATTCTCCCCAAATGAATAGCTGAGTTGGGAATGTCAATTAATACATTTGAACAGAAATATATTAGTGAAGCTTACCAAAAAAAAAAAAAAAAAGGACTTCTCTCTCCATTGCCATACAATTAGACCCACAAATACATACTCATCCACACACTCACAGCTCACTAGTGTTGCAGAATATCCTGAGTGGCACGTCTCCACGCAAGTGAAGCAGCAGCCTTTATTTGCATGTTTATCTTCAAATTAACTTTGCAACAATCTATTCCTCTTCCCAAACTACATTCTTAGAAAAACTTCAAAGTGTGAGTGACAGTAAAAAATGTTTGGACTTTAAACTTTACCCAAGTTTACCATAGTTGTTTTTTTTTTTTTATGAATACGGACACTGCTCGTAGATCAAGTAGGTCAGATAACAAATAATAATTATTCTTAGTAACCACATAGGTTAGAAAAACAACATCTACTACATTAACAGCAAAGTCTCCTAGAAAAATCTTATGAAAATGACAAAAGCTGGAGTATGAGCCATCAAAGACTTACTGTGTTGCAAATGGTTATTATGTTTGTATACCTGAAAGAACCCTGGTCAGAGATTGGGGCGTGGGTTCTAGTTCTTCACTTACCATCAACTATTATTTTAAATTAGTCAATTAGCATTTCTGGGCTTCAGTATTGATCCTGGCATCAGGATCCTTGTGAAGGTTAATTGAAATATTGTAAGTGAAAGGACTTTATAGTGAAAGCACTTGTAGACGAGTAAAAATGGCTAGTAATGGTAGCTATTATTGAACACTATGTATTGCCAGATACTCTTTTGTTTGTGGTGTGTGTGCGTGTGTGTGTGTGAATAAAGTAACTGAGCAAGGTCACAGCAGTAGTAGGTGCTAGACAGGCTTCGAATCCCTGCATTCTGGCTGCAGGAGTGCGGGCTCTAATTTCTCCAGTCTTCGAGGTTAGGACTTGAAAGGCATTTACTCAATGTCTGTTGATTTAAACGTTAATCTCATCTAAACAATACTCTCACAGAAACATCTAGGATAGTGTTTGACCAAGTATCTGGGAACCACACAGGAAAGCCCACCAGGCAAAGTGAATGTGAAGTTCACATTATGAAACACCAGACACATACAAGACATTTCTCATACCATCCATGCCCACGTTTTCATGTCTGAAGAAGACAATAGCCAAGAGAAGACTTAGGGAAGTGTTAACCAGAGTAGCATGTCAGACCCATAGAAAGATTAAAAGGTGGGAATGTTATAAAGGCAGATTTGATGGCCTGATAGGGAAAAACACATGAATGATATAGATAAGAAAAGGATACAGAACCTTAGAGAGGTGATGACTTTATTTCTTGGTTTGCTTCTTCCCTGTTTATTCTAGAAGGGATAGCAGAAAGCTAGAAAGCTCAGCATGAGTTTTGTAGTCAGGCCTGAGCCCAAGTCCCTGGTTTATGTCGGTCATGAATAAAGACATAACCAACTTGCGGAATTTCCACTCTATGCTTAGATTAGTGGGTTTTTTTTTTTTTTTTCTTTCTGGATATACTCTCTTGAGCACCTACAATACTTATCTATCACCACAAATACAATGCAAAATAATGAAAAATTAACAAGACAATGCTTTTAAGATTTTTCTGACAAGTTTCAAAAGCACATCTAACTGTAGATGCTTATCTGTAATGAACAACTGAACCTTGGAAAGTGCACTGGCTGAACCTTGTGTATTGAGAACAGCAGCTATAATAACCCAACAGTGAATGGCTTACAAGGAAGTCATATGATAATAGTAAGTAGTAGCTTTCATCAAAAAACTCTACTTTATATCTTGGCGAATTCATTTTGAAAATTCTTTATTTTACATGCAGGTCAATAAAACATAACTTTCAAAAATTTAGAAAAATAAGTATCAGTTTTATTTTAAGACTTCAGAGGGTGGAACTTTGACTAACATAATACATTAAACTAGAGAAAAAATAGAAGAAATATTTCCATCGCTTATAATATTTAAAATCTACCTTTGTAACTTTGTTCCAAATATCACAACCTAAGAAGAATAAATTATTTGTGTTGGGTTATTTATTCATTCCACTTTTAAAATAATGCCTTTCTCAGTATATCCCCAGGTATAAGTACAGGAAAAAAAATAGCTAAATTGTATAATAGTCAACATTGATACAACTTTACAGCTTAAAACAGTACGTAAAAATAGCTTGTTAAAATATTACCATGGTCAAAGTTTTCTTCTTTTGAAAAGTTTTAAATTTTAAAAGCTAGTTAGCATTGGGCCCTGATGACCAGGAAGCAGGTTTAAGTCAAACTGACCCAGGGCTATGATCTTACTCCTGACAGAGAAAAATGAGACTGTGGTAACCATCGGAACTACTCCGCCAACAGCCGCAGAGCTGTGTTTATCGCCATCCTAATGGACAGTCGCTCTGTGAGCAGTATTGTTTACTTCTTTGCAGGCTTGACTCCCTGGGGAAGGAGCCTCACTTGATCACATCTCTATCTCTCTCAAAGTAACAAAAGTCCTATGCAATGTAAAAGCATAACACAAATGAGAATAACTATCATTCACCAAGCACCTTTATGGACCTATAACTACATAAATTTTCTCCTTTATTTTTCATAACAGTGTTTAAGAGGGCATTATTATTCTTATTATACAGATGGGGAAACTGAGTCCTCAGGAACTTACAGAACTTGCTCAGCGGTGGTATTGATCCTATAACTATTACAGTGATCACAGTCATTATCATTAGAAAATGCAAGTCCTTGACCCTAGAAATGTGTTGGAGCATGAAAGCTAGAAGCTCATTGCTTCACGTAATGGAACACTTCATTCCCTGAAATGTTAACACCCATCTGTGATTTTGCAGAAAGTGAAAAACAGTTCTGGTAAACCAAGTGGGAATCTTGACATTTAGCCATTCAAATATATACTTTGATATGTTTCCGTGCAATAGTGAACCTCAAAACTGTGTGTTAAAGAAAATAGTCAGTTCATGATGTAAATGATTGTCTTCAAATAGGAACCTCTGTATTCTCAAATGATCATTGCTCACTGTGCCTAAAAGGGAAATCTCCTAATGGAACATACTTTTCAGTCAGAACTGAATGATTTCCCAGCATTTGGTACACTTACCTTTCCACCAAGGCTGGACAGGTAGGTCACCATTAAATAATAGATTTTGTGCCTATGACATAGTTCGGCTGTTTAGAGTCTTGTGCCTCAAACCTCCATGCCTTTCCCTGAAGGTCTGTAAAGAGATGGAATATTTTCCTCTTTTGAAAAAAACCTAAAAAATAATAATAATGCCTTAATTGGAGCATAAGAATGGAAGTAAAATAATTCCCAATGAACCCCATGCCAGTTTAAAATAATGTCTTTGACCAGTTTGACATGAAACACTCGACATGTCACATGTGCTTCTAATCCTAATGACAAGGGCAACACCATTCACCACGTACAGGAGTCCATTCCTCCCTTCCTCTTCTTTCCTAGCTTTCGTCCCTTTTGTGTGAGACCTCTCCTTGTGCAGTGTTAGTGTCACTGAAGTCATTGGGTGTGCATTCCCACTTAAATAAAGCATTGTGAAGGGAAAAGGTGTTTTAAAAAAAACTAAGACCATTGATATTATACACACACAGCAAATAAAGTTTAATTAAAACCATTTTGCTGCTCTGATTGAATGACAAGAAACTATCTTGTAATTTTGTCTATTTTTTATGAAGCCTTTTTTAAAAATCCATTTCTTCCTAATTCTTAAGAATGAGTAATTATACTTTTTTAAAAACACACAAATCTGTTTGAAAGGATAAACTATAGAAACACTTAAATCTTGCTTCTAGAATATATTTAAAACCTAGCTTAAGAATGTTCTATTTAGAATCTTAAACATGAATGTATATTTAATAGCTTAATTTCTGAAGAGAGGATATAATATTTAAATCTCAGCAAACCATTGAGAAATTACCTGGAAATACACTAAGTCCTAGAAGTGCAAGATAAACGATACCTACCCCCACAGAGGGCTTCACTGAGTTCAGCAATCTACAAATATGCAGGAAGGAGGACCTGTCTGACAGGGCCTCTCCACATTCTAAGATAAAACAAAATACACCCTGGTACAGTGCAGACCTCGGGCACCCTCTCTTATTGCATGGAACAGACATTTTGGAATTTACATAACTACAGGCAGCCCCCTTTAGCAAAGGTTTCTAGAATGAGGGCTTTGGTCAAACTGGTCATGCCTGTATTAAAACTTTTCACTCATCAAGACAATTTCATTTTTGCACTTAGCTCATCTGTCAATCTCATCTTGATAAAAAGTCAAGTTTTTTTTTAAACTAAATTATACATCCCGTTTTTTTTTTTCAAATCACATTTCTAGCATTTGAAACATTGAGTCATCAAGATTCAATGTAAAGTTTAATACAATTTTTAGTTATCTCCAAAAATAGGCAAATGAGGAAATCTGCTCATTGAAATTCATTATAAGACAAAGACCTTTGAATAACTGTCACCCTAACCTTTAAACAAGCAAGAGACACAAACGGGTGATTCTTCCTAGGTTCAGCTTCTTGACCCCGAGGGAGCATATACGGGTCTGAAAGGGATAGGTGTCTACTGCTTGCCCTTAAGCAAGTGAGGCAAATCATTCCTGTGTGTAGGCTGACGCCTACACGTATCCTCACTAACAGCGCATGCTGTGAGCCAATCTCTTCCAGATTTCTCGGCCTGGATTGTTGAGGAGATTGTTGAAAGTTTGTAATCATCTCATATTGCTGAGGTTTACTTAGCCTGGCCCAGGCAGTCCCTGGGTGTGAGGTGTTTTTGGAGGCAAACTGATTCATTCAAGCACTAACGTACCATTTAGAACACTGCAGTACTAAGCGACTAAATGCTACCTGGGACTGTGCTTAGCCGAGTAAATGTCCCCATTTCCTCCATTTGATTCCCTTGAACCTGCAGAGGGACAACACATGGCCTCCACAATAAAAAGGTCTGTATTCAGTCTTGTTTGCCAGTTGGAATGCAAAATTTTCGAAAGGTTTCTATTATCTAATTTAACCTCCATTACCTCAGTGGACTCAATAGATTATTTTCTAATTTTACACAATTCCAAGGAGCAAATGGATCGGGCTGTGCTCCTGGAGCTGAGCACAGAAAGAAGTAGATCTTCAAAGGAAATTTGTTACTTTTAAGTCTTCTCTGGTCATAGAATAGCTATCATTAAAACTTGCTTGTATGGAACTGGAGTTGAAATTTGTCATTTATCATTCCAGAGAATGGGTTGTAAATTTGCTGGCTTCTAGAATTCTATTTAAGAAATTTCTATGAATATGCATGTTGTTACATTTGCATACTATCTGAGATGCAGGAAAGTAATTGCTAAGAAGACATAATCCCTCTTTCTCCAAGACACGACAATGTAATTGAAAATTATTTAACTCCGTGTGACAGCTATTATTGGGGTGGCACTGGAGCCCAGAAATTGAATTTTATGCAATCTTAGGATACTTCAAGTGGAGGAGATTTTCAGAGGAATACTGCCTTACTAGTAAGATGATGCTTAAGGTAACTTTTACAGTATAAAGTTACAAAAAAAGGAGGGGTATTTATATCATGCAGGTTAATTACCCAGACACTTGCTTCAGGTTTTGTATGGAATTTCTAGTTAGGTAAGCAGTCCTTGGCCACAGACTTCTTATCAGAACCAAACTTAACCTTTGTAAGAAAAGGGAGACCTTTAAACAGTAGAAATTAATCTTTGCTTTCTAATGTATATGCATAAAACCTAGAGTTTAAGGTAACAACTGAAAGATGGGAACTCGGGGTTTTAATTTGCCAGGAATGATGGTTGTGGGCCAGCCAGTGGACATCCTTGCTACCAGTTTTCAATGGGAAGTCACAAAAAGTTTGAAATCAGAAGAACTTAAGTTTGAATCACATCTCTGCCCTATATTAGGTGAGTAAAGTTAAATAAATCCAAAATGTGTATTTGTTTTCTGATGTTTATCACAGATAGCAGAAGCTCTCTGAAAGTGTTTCTTTGTGAATAAAAAAGTAATAACATACAAAGTTCCTTACACCATTAGCACTCTGAATAAATGCTAATTCCTCAAGAAAATCCAGATAAAAATACTTTGAAGAATGTATAAACTCTATTCAAATTTAAGAGATTACCATTATTATTTAAAGCTTATGCTTAATAATTAAAAATTAGTAACAACAGAGAATCTTTTAAATTTTATTTTATAATTAGAGCCCATATTCAATATTGTTTTTATTTGTTTCAGATGTATAGCACACTGATTAGACATTCATGTTCTTGATAAAGTGTTCTCTCTGATATACTCAGTCCCCACCTGGCCCCATACATAGTTATCACAGTATTATTGACTGTATTCCCTTTGTTGTACTTCACATCACTGAGACTATTCTGTAACAACCAATTTGTTTCTTAATTCCTTCACCTTTCTCATCCGGCACCCCAAATTCTTTCCCCTTTGGCAACCATCAGTCTGTTCTCTGTGTTTATGAGTCAATTTCTATTTTGTTTATTTGTTTATTTTATTTTTTAGATTTCACTTATAAGTGAAATCATATGGCATTTGCTTTTATCTGACTGACTTCTTTCACTTAGCACAATACCCTCTAGGGCCATCCACATTGTTGCAAATGATAAGATTTCATTCTTTTTCTATGGCTGAGCCATATGCCATAGTGTGTGTGCACTACCACTTTTTTTCTTCACTCACCTGTTGATGGGAATGTGGGGTGCTTCCATAACTTTGCTACTGTAAATAACATTACAGAAACATAGGAGTTCGTATGCTCTTTCAAATTAGTGTTTTGGGTGTTTTCATATGTATGTATGTGTGTGTGTGTGTGTATATATGCATGTGTGTGTGTATATATATATATGTATCTCCAGAAGTAGAATTGCTGTGTCATAAGCAGGTCCATTTTTAATTTTTTGAAGCACCTCCACACTGTTTTCCACAGTGGTTGCACTAATCTCTATTCCCACCAAGAGTATATAAGAGTTCCCTTTTCTCCACATCCTCACCAACACTTGTTGTTTGCCAAAAAAGAATGTTTTTAGCCAAGAAGTATTTATAACTTTATGGCTGGAAATATAGTGTCAATATCCATCAACAAGCTTAGTCACCTGTTGGTTGCCAATTGAGATGTTCTACATTGATTAGTATAGCCATATTACTAACAGTAATTTCATGTTAGTCTGCATTTCTCAAAATGTCAAAATTCTACACCTTACCATTCTTGACAAGATATCAGCCTCAGACAACATCAATGCCAAAATTATGTGACTACATTTACAATAAGTTTTTTAATTTTTCCTTAAAAATGATTATCTTTAACATACACATTTGAACAATTCTAATTATTAAATGCCACATGTCCTGTTATGGACCACGACCCTTCTGATATTCTTGATAAGTAAATCACTTTGTATTATAATATATGGAATATATAGATTGATGACTTATAGTCAAGTGTGTGTGTGTGAGTTTGCAGTATGCAGGATGCCCTGAAGAGTCCATATTTTTATAAAATTTTGATTCATTCTATCCCTAATTGCTCTTGTTCCTAGGTGCTTCAACTCTATTTTCCTCATCTTCAGCCATTACAGCCCACAAAGACTCTGAAATGCTTTCTCTCATAAAAAGCAAATAGAAACTACAAGGTGTTAAATAGTTAGTAGTAAGATTTCTCTGCTAAATGAATCAAAAGAAAACTCTTAAAAGAGGAAAAAATGTTCCCAATAAACATTGGCAGCATTCTCAAGCAGTTTACAATACCAACTGAAGCATACCTAATTCTCTAACTGTAGGGAACCCCCAAATACCAACTCTTCGATATATTAAACAGTATCCAGAGTATGTCATCTGTCTGCAATCTATTTTATTAAAGATAAAGTTATTGGTGAAGCTGTTGGATGTGGCTCAGTGAGTGGCCAGAGTGGAATTATACTCCAAATTCTGTTAGTACCTGCGACCATGTCTCTCTGCTAGGGGCCATGAGGGACACAAAGATGAATATGCCAAGGAGTCTGTGTTCAAGGAGAGCTGGACCTTACCACAATTAACTGTCATACCACATACAGCACGGCACTCAATAAATATTCTTTTAACGCATCTACTATTTCCAACGTTCTGAAAGAAATATAACACGTAAGGGGAATGTAAGAAAAGTGAGATGTTTTTACTAGAAGATCAGAAAGGAAGTGGTGTTTTGAACTGAGCCTTGGAGAACTAGTAAAATTTTAACTGGAAGGATGGACTGAGGGGAGGTGTGCAAAAGCAGGAGTGTGAGAGAGTCTGTGTCCACATAAGCCCTTCCAATGGCAGCCCAGCACAGCTGCTTTATTTCGCAAGATTTCAGTATCACTCACTCGGGGAGGGGGGGGGGATGTAACCTCTTCTCTGATTGTTAAAATTAAAGATGTTTTGTCTGCTGATTTAGTCAAACTTCTTTGAGTTCAGTTTTCTTACATCCAAACTGAGGATCATAACCCATATCGCATAAGGATGTCTGCGCATTAACTGAGGCGGGATGCTCGCTAGTGTTCTGCACCCACGAGGCTCCCCGTGAGCCGTCAGGGCAGCAGTTCCAGCAGCCACAGCTGCAGATTGCCCCCGACTTTAGATTTGCATCCACAAATTAGTGGTGGGGATGCCTGAACATAATCAAAGCAACTATTTTTTTCCTTTAAATTCAGCTCAGGTGTATTTATTTATTTATTTATTTTGCCCTTTTAGATTTCCTCTGAAGGTAAGGGATAGTGTCACATGTTAGTTTTGTGCTCTCAGAACCTTACATGTACGTTCCAACTTAGATCAACCGACACACATCTTAAAGATTAAACATATCTCCGTAACTTGAGTAACGCATAGAAATGGCTTCATCTGATAATTGGTGTATTCATTCATGGTGTCGCACTTCAGAGAACTCACAGTGAAAGGCTTTCAGTTACGAGTATTTATGGCATAGGTTATAAAATCACATAAAGGCTTGGCTAGAATGTTAAAGTATGAAAAATATCACCTCAAAATGGAAGAAATTGGATTGCCAAGGCATCCTCTGATTCATTGTTTAGAACAAAATAGCACTTTCATTATTAAATGCTTGTAAATATAATAAGCTATAGGCCAATTGTTTCATATGCACTGGCATATACAAACTCAAGTGGATTATTTTAAAAACTTTTAAAAACTGTTACTCTCTGTCAATCAAAAGAGTATTTTGATTTCAGCCTCAAAATTGGAAAATATAAGTTGAGTCAGAAATTTAAATTTAAAAAGACTTGAATAGGGAACCATAATTTAAAAAATGCCTTCCTTATTTAAAAAAGACTCCTTTGGCTAAATAAAATTTAACTGAAAATTCACTTATATTTTCTCAAAGAATAACAAATAGGAAGGGGTGAATATCCTCCTGCTCTTGGAATAATTTGATGTCATTTGAGAATGACATGACAAACATTCACACAGCAGTAAAAAAAAGTAATAGTTAAGTGTCCAGAATTACTATTGTCCCCATAGGTGAGAACAATAATGCTTACTGTGAGTAAGGCATCTTTGCTAAATGTGGTGATTTTCTCCATTTTTTTTTTTTTCAATCTTTAGCTTCCTCAGACTAGAGACGCAGGTTGTCCTGGAGGCTCTGGCCAAAGGACAGGAGATTGCAAAACCAGACACTGGATGAGTCATGAGAAATGAAGGCTAAAGCTTATCATGCTTTTTCTACACTGTCCTTTTATTATGAAAACAGAGAAGGGAAATCTTAAAAATTAAAGAGCCTTAGTCATAAACGAATGGTGTATATGAGATTTAGTTTTTGAAACAAGATCGCTTTGTGTAACTCTAAAGCCCACTGAGACACACACACTGATATTTCGGTGTGTTAACATGATAGCAAACCCTAGTATGCTTAGTAGTACAATTTCTTCCTTTTTTAGAATTATCTTACAATAAAAGCTGAAAACAGAGTTGTTCCTCCCCCTGTTGTTGAAGCTCACACTGAATTACTTTGAAAGGATTACAGAATACTAGCAATATTAATTAAACTATCAACAGCTATCATCCATGTAGTATTTTAAGGTGTTTCTTTCTATTTTGTCTCATTTAGTCTCAGAAACCCTGTAGGGTAGTTGGGGTAGGTGTTGTTGTTTCTAACATACAGGTGAGGAACCAGGAATCCGGAGAGATTACTGCTAAGTGGCTTTCTCAGGTCACCTGCTACAGCAGCCCCGGAGCTCAGGGCTCTGCCCCTGGACCTGTCCTCTCCTCAGCCTCCAGTGAGCTTCCATGTGAAGCACAAACACCCTTCTGTGAAACGCAGCCTTTTAAGGTCTAAGGAAAATATCTGAAGTACATGGATTATACTTGGGAGTTTTTTTTCTTTTCCAGCAAATAAGTAATTTTCCTGTCTCACAAAGCTTATTAAGCTTCCAGGCCACCTCAAGAATGGTTGTCAAAGTTTTGCTCAAGTGGAAAACTCATGGAGAGGTATTCTAAGAAAATCAAATTAAGTTTATGTCTTCCGTCTGATATCACTCAAGCATCAAATACTAAGAGTAATATAAACCCCCATATTGAAACCACTAAAGCAGATGCTCTAAATCGGCTTTGTCTGATACAGTAGCCACTAACCATATGTGACTATTAAAATTTGAATTAATTTTAATATGTTAAATGACATAAAAATGGCACTTCCTCCATCACATTAATCATATTTCAAGAGCTCTACAGCCACAAGGGGCTAATGACTATTGTATTGGACATCATAGTTATAAAACATTTCTATGACTGCAAAAAATTCTATTGGATGTTGGCCTAAGTTCTAGCTGTTATCAGTGTCAGCCTGTATACTTCTCAACTCTAACTCTACGGAGCTGTCCTCTGGGGTCAGTGATACAGGGGTGTGTGTGTGTGTGTGTGTGTGTGAAATGAATCACGATTCTATTCTCTCCAACAATGCTAGGAATACCAGCAAGTTGCAAATAATCATAAGCTACTTATGTGACTTCTCTTGATGTGGGAAGAGACCCAAATGTCTATGTTAATATCAGTCAACTCAACACCATTTCAATGATGCACTGTTGTATTAACAGCCCCATGTGATAAAAAGAGGGCTGAACAGAGCCCTCTCCAGTTCCTGGGGGTTTGTGGACACAGGCAGATCAAATGAGAGGGATTAGCCTGTGGAGATGGGGTACCTGGGACAGGGACAAGGAGAAGAGATTCATCCCAGGAGAGAGGCCCATGAGAAAAAGTCAGAAGGATGCAGGAAGCATCAGGGAATATGTTTCATCCACCCCACTGGGAATTTTTTTTTAAAGAACCAGATGGTTCGTTGCCTTGGCTTAGGAGTGCAAATAGGGGAGATGAAAAACTCAGGAGAAAGGACTGAATATTGTTCTTACTGAACTGTCTGCCGCAGATGGCCAGGCATTGCTGAAATTTTAAAGTAGGTTCATCTGAAAAGGCAATTTGGGGAGAATATCCAGGCCAGAATCCTCCATCTGCCACTTCCCACCTCTCTGGCTTTTGTCACATTTAACTTCTATGAGCCTTGGTTTCAGATTGTATTTGTTCTACTGAAAGCTACCCATGGAAAGGGCATTATGTTTATAGAAGATGACAAAAAAACCTCACACAAATAGATAATTATCACATAACTTCATAGATTCGATGACAGACACGTGCACAGAGAAAGACATGGTGGAGGACTGGGGTCTGGGCTGAGTGGTTAAGGATGAAGAGCAGATGAGGGAGAGATGGGGAGTTCATGGAGGGAAGGGAGCGTGAACAAAAGAGTGGAAGAAATCACAAACATATGAAAAAACACATGTAAAAAAACAGGTCCTTCCCCAGTGTAAAAGGAGAGAGACTTTTATAAGAGGAAAATACTTTCTGCCTGAACATATAAAGAGTTAAATTGAGTAGAGAAAAGTCATTCTTTAAGAGGAAAGCACAAAAGGAGTGGCTGGAGATACTGAATACTTTCTGACCCAGAAAAACTTTTTTTACCCTCTACATGATGCCTCTGCCTTTACGGTCTATTTGCATGTGCACAAGACAATGTAGCAGCTGTGCTCATAGAAGTCCCCCCTCCTTGCTGGTCAGACAGGTTGCACCAGTGAACCCCTGATAACAGACATTACCAGGCTGACAAGGCTTCCAGCTCTCAGCTGCAACTGGCACTCCCCCCACATTGGGCTTCTCAGTGCCCTGCCTGCAGTCACTGTCACCAGCACTAGGAATCCCATCTCTCACGGCTCTTAGAATTGATGCTGTACAGTGTTTGGCCTCTCTCTGCATGGCCAGTTCAAATTATTAAGAGAGAAGCTTCCTTTGGATTCCCTTAGTTTGAAATACTAACCAGAACCTACAGACTTATTAGTCACCTCCCTCTGATGTCTCATGAGGCTCCAGTTTTTGGTGTCTAGAAATCTATTATCTGGAACCCAGAGGCTCTGGGTGATGTTCAGAGAATAGTAACTCACTACGTGACCCCCAGAGAGACTAGCATGTGAGCCATTGGCCTGTTCCCCTGAGGAACTGTACTTTCTGGAAGCAAGTGTTGAGATGAAATAGTCTCAAGGAGATTTGCCCATCCCTGTGATCTCCATTTAATTTTTTATTAACAACAACAAAAAAATAAAAAACACTAACTGATTTCTGATACTATTTGCTATTGTTTTTTCTTTTTTTATCCTCATCTGAGCACATTTTTTTTTTCATTGCTTTTTAAAGAGAGAGGAAGGAAGAGAGGAGAGAGAAACATTGATATGAGAGGGAAAAATCTATAGGTTGACTCCCAAATGTACCCCAATTGGAGATCAAACCTGCAACCTAGGTATGTGCCCTGACTGGGAATCAAACCTGTGACCATTTTGTCCACTGGACCATGCTGGCCAGGACACTAGTGTTTATTGTTGATACCTGAATAACAATCCTTCATTTAAGGCTCCCGGAGACTATTAACAAGTTTGTGAATTAAATGGAAGACTCGCATATTTTCTCAGGATTGTTGGTGGACAGGGAGTTGTAGGTAGAGAGGAGATTTTTATTCATCATCACAACTCTCTCTACTGTCCCCACCACCACTGCCACCCAGAAGCAGTAGGGACAGATAAGCATCCCACTCACATTCCAGCAGAAGTCTTGGGTCTATTGGTGGGTAATGCCAACAAACTTTGGCCTGCAGGCCAAATCCAGCCCCTCGCTTGTTTTTGTAAGTAACATTTTATGCAACGTGGCCATACTCACCTATTTACATATTGTCTATGGTCGCTGTCATGCAGGTAAAACTAAACCATTGCATGATGCTCTCCCGTTCCATCCATGTGAAAGACAAATACCATATGATCTCACCTTTAACAGGAACCTAACCAATAAAACAAACAAACAAGCAAAATATAACCAAAGATACTGGAATTGAGAACAGACTGACAGTCACCAGAGGGGAGAAGGGAGGGAAGATCAGGGGAAAAGGGGAAGGGTTTACAGGAACAAGTATAAAGGACACATGGATAAAAACTAGGAGGTTGGAAATGGGAGGGAGGTGGGGAGGGCTGGGGAGTTGGGCTGGGATGGGAGTAAAAGACAGAAAACTATACAAGAACAACAATTAAAATAAATTAAAAATAAAAAAATTTAAAAAACTAAACCATTGCAACAGAGACCATACAGTTGACAAAGCCTAACATATTCACTATCCTGCCCTTTCAAAAGAAGCTTTGACTGCATCCAAAGTAAGACAGAGACTTGCATAAGGAACAGTTTGCTCAATATTCATAATGTTTTCATTCATTGGAAAATACTTGTGAAACACTGCCAGGGTTCTAGGTTCTGAGGACACAATAGGGAACAGGACCAATAGAGTCCTTTGCTTCCAAAAGCTTTCAATTTTCTTAGGCTTTATTACAATGGCCCCTATTCAACTCTTTTTCTCCTATTTATGCTTGGAGGGTACAGACAAGTATTATAATACAGTAATAGGCATAGAATAAAATTACCAAATAAAACACAGGATGCCCTGTTAAAGTTTGTAATTATGTACTAAGTTTTTTTTTTTAAAAGTTTAAATAGCAACTATGAATGAAGCCAAATGCTGCAATATTATCTCTCTCTAAATGGCGCATCAAGATAGGGCCAAAGAGAACTATTCAATGGATTTAGAGTGCTTTAATCCTATTATTAGGCAACATAAGGTAGTGATTGATAGAGGTACTGGACTTTAAGCATTAGGACAAAGACATCTCTGTAAAATGTATGTGTCAAGCTGTCTAAAAATGCTAACAAACAATTCATTTTTGAAAAGAATAATAATAAGGGGAAATACACAAAAGGAAAAGAGAAAGCTCTTCTTCCTTTCTGGTGGAAGGGAGTAAAGGAGAATCTGTAGTTAGGACACAGGGGGAAAAACTAGGTTGAATAATTCATGAGTGTTGAGAAATGTGATGAGTGCTCTGGGTACAAGTTCATATCTCCTACTAAACATGCCTGGCTTAACAAATCCAGGCTTAGTCTTGTGGTAACAAGAAAAGGCAGGGAGAAAATCGGATGGTGGCTGAACTCATCTGTGTAAAACCAAGCCCCAGAGTGTCCCGTGGGCAGAATGAAAGCCCTTCGAGCAGCATAAAAGTGAGTCCTGCACAGCCAGTCCCCAGAGACAGAGGCATGCATGGGAGGCACGGTGTTTCCCGTCTAAAACAGTTGAAAGCATTAAGGCTTCTCATCCAACTGGTATTTCTGTTTATGAGCAGCAGCAGATATTTAGCTCATGGAGAGATAATGGATAAAACCAAACACAGAGACAGAGTTCATTATGGGTGTTTTAAAATCAAGCCTGGACTCTATTAGCTAAATCTTAAGCAATCACTAAATTTAAAACATAAGTAAGAAATGGCTTGTTTTCAGGTCACCCCTGAGGCGCTTTCGCTGGATCTTCAGTTTGTCACAGTAGCATTTCCCATGAAGGATTTTCCGATTTGTCACACGTGTTCCCATTCATTGGTCCAGTGCCCTGGCAGAACCAGAGATTCTAAACTTGTCTGGGAAAAGGTTTCATAATTCATCATGCATACCACTCTGCTTGGTGCCAAGAGCAGTGGCCTGATCCAACTGCAAGCTCTTGGACATTCACGGTTGACTAAAGGGACCAGATTTGTGATAAACTAATGTAGGACAAAGGGAAAGAGCCTGATAGCACAGGCCTACACAGAGATGGAGGAGGGAGAAAGAGAGAAGGAATATAGATTCACGCATGTGGGGGGTTCCTCTTGACAGCATCCCATGAGACAAACACGTGAGTGCACTGCCTGAGGAGCGTTGCCCCTTGCAACAAAGAGGTAGGGGTGTGCACGTGTGCTACAAGAACTGCAAGAAGCTTGTTAGGATAAGGAGGGGAGGACAGGAAAAAAGGGAAAAGGAGAGCCTGGTAAGAGAGCAAATGTTCCAGGACAGATCATTTTGGTAAACATGGAGCCTGCCAGCCGGTCCAGGACGTTCATGTTGAGGGCCATCCTCAATATAGGGCATTCGTTAACCTTGGCTTTGACAAGGCTGGAGGAGGAGGAAGGGAGATAATGGGGATGATGCACGGGGCCCCATCCTGCCAATATTCTCTGAAAGTGCCAATTTGTCTACAGAGGTAAAATATTCTGAAAAGTTTCCCATTTTCACTGTGTTCATAATGATTTCAGCAGTGAGCCATCTGAATTCAAAATTAAAATTTACTGTGTTTGAAATGTTTCACCTTAGAAAGATGGAGCAGAATCATAAGAAAGGAATATGTTTAACTATTGTGAAATCTAAGTATTCAGCCTTCTCCTGCTGAATATTCAAATTGGAGATCCACAGAGGACAAAGAGAAAAATAAATGCATTTCTGATTAGAAAATGCAAATTAATGTCTGCATTCTGCCTAAATCCTCCAATATATTCTTTCAGATGTTTTCTTTCATTACCATCTAACTAGAAAACTTATGTAATTTCTTTTGGTAGGTAGGTGAGTGGGAGTCTCTTTGTAAATTTTCTTGTTTTAAAATATGTACTGATAATTGCAGAAATGCAAATTAAAGATAGAAAATAATAATTAAACTCAAAATTATTGGTAATTTCCCAGGTTGGTTAGTTGTGACAAAACAGAAACCCCAATAGTCTTGATGGCTTTATTAATTGATATCACGATTTGAAAGGATATCTATCTACATTTTATCTACACTTTAAATCATTTTGTCCCATTAATTTTACATCATCAGATGTACTTTACAGAGATAGTATCCCAACTGAACGAACATGAACAAGAAGGTTCACTACTGAATATCGAATAGATGCAAAGAAGTGAAAATAATTTAAAATGGCCACCATGAGAGAACTAACACTTTTAACAAAACTCCTGAACAGCATTTAAAGGAATAAGCTACATTTACATGGTATGTTCTTTCAATATGTTAAATGAGGGGGAGAAAGAGTCACAGAATAGCATTATGATATGATGATTCTATTATTTTTTAAACAAATCAGGGGATAGATTTCATGAATATTTTGCAGGACTGTTACGCAAAAGAAACATCTTACAAGGATTAACAATGAAGTGTAAGCAATGGCTACTTCTGAAAAGCAGCAGGTTGAGTTTGAAGAGATGGGGAACTTTTCATTTCTCTTCCAACTGCACTGTATTTTTTTCCTTTGCTTTTACAAGCCTGTATTCTTTCATTAAAAAAAAAAAAAGACAATGTATTTTCTCAGATCTTTTAGCTCACTTTTCTTCAGGAAAACCCTTGGTTTAGCAGATTCTTCCAGGTATCATTCCTATCTGAAAAGTACAAGGCTTACCATTCAGTACTGATTCTGCCACTTTTTTCCAACGATCTTTACTCTGGGCTCCCAAAAGGCTTCGGAATCCACAGCATCCTCTCAAGTCAGCTCTTCCATCCTATTTTTTAAATTCACCATAGATCCCTCTACCAACATCACACACAAGCTTCTAGGGATTCTCATATGTAAAGCAGGGTGAAATTCCAGTTCTCACTCCCAAAATCTCATCATGGCAAAACTCCACAAATTTCACCTCTAATAATAAAGGTGGATGATCAACCATTATATAAAAAATATTGTTGAGTCTAGAAGCTAGAAGTATAGCATCATCCAGTCAGGCAATTTGCAACCTTCACTGCACAATAAAATCACCTGAGGAGCTTAGAGATCATCGAGATGCTCCTGTTGTCCCCAGACCAGCTGAAATCAAGTTTATTTTGAATGCATAGCAACCATTGGGAACCTTGTCTAATTCCTTATCAGAAAGATGAGGATACTGGCAGAGAAGACGGATGATTTGTCAAAGGTCCTTAATGTGCAAGTTGGAAGATGTGTTATTGACAAGAGTTTAATTGCATGTCTGGGCTGCATGGTAATGAAAAACTCAGAGAGTGGAATTAACTATAAATTTATTTTTTAAATTAAGATATCAGAAGGCATTTTTATTTCAAGATATATATTTCTTGAAAAGTGCCATTATTGATAACACTTATCCAATATTGGGAAAATAGATTTCATGCTGCCTTGGTTGTAAGTAAATAATTTCTTGGAACATTGTGTCTAGAAGAGCTTAATTGCCTTAATTGCTTGTGTCATAACTCTTCAGCCCATCAAAAGCGTTGATAGAAAGGCTCAACAGCAGATTTAAATGTCTTAATAAAAGAATATTATAACAGCCTGTGTTATCTCTTGTGATAGCTGGGTATAAATTAGGTCAGAAGAGTAATTTGAAAAATTCCCTGTGGATCAAATTCCCATGGGGATTAACACACAAGTCCTACATTTTGAATTGTTCTGCAAATAAATCCCATTGTATGCTTAATCATTATGAATATTTCAAAAAAGCCATTTCGCTCTCAGAATTATATTTGTACCTCAACCTTATAATCACTGAAGTGTTTGAATGCACTTCCAAGTTCTCATACTAAAGGTGAAGGCACCCCTCCCAGCCATATAAACACCATGGTTGCTCAGTTCAGATATCATAGTTGTTTGGCTTTTCCATGAGTGAGTTTGGGACATAGAAACTGCTATAAACTCTTTTCAGAAAAAAATCTACAATTTCCCATGTAATAACCTCGGTTTCAAAATCTCCAGTGCCTCTACCAGGAAGCCTGTGCCGTAAGTGGACTCCTAGTTGACTAATAAGAGAATTGTAGAATAAATTCAATAATTGTAGAATAAATTCTAACCCTTTGGCTTATCTTCAATCAAATATGTCTTAATCTAATCATGGTTAGAGCTGGGACAAAAGATAATAACAACACAAGAAAGGACGAAACTCTCTGGTGGAATTATAACACAGAATTACAACACACAGAATTTTAACACACTTAGAGAGGATATGTCTTTGATCTGATGCTTTTTTCTTTTTCACAGAAAACATCAATTCTAATAAACATCCTAAAATTCTCCACAAATGATATAAATAAATCTAAACTCCAACTTCAAGCAATAACTACTTAAAGTTTCCCCCTCTTTGAAAGGGACAATTTAGTCAATGGCTTTGTAGAACCCATTATCTTACTGTTGTTTTGTTTTAAAAAGTCATTGTTTTTATTTATCTTTGCTTATTTTTGTTTATTTCTTTCCCACATGAGGAAATAATTACTTTAAAAATGAGCCTCTATTGGTATGCTTGGGTAGCTTTATTAAATCTTTCCAAGCATTAAATTCTCCATCTTTTATTTTCCTTTCAATAATATGATAAATCCCGTGGTCTCTTTGCTTGAGCTAGACAATGTGGCATTTATTTATTCAAAAACACTTCCAAAGAATCACCTAAAATTTTTCTAAAATCCTTAATATTATCCTAATCCATAATGTTGCTTGCTATTTGCATAGTCATTTCATTGAATAGTTTATGATGAATGGAAGTGAAAGGATTTTCTTACACTGCTATTTTTCACAAGACTCACTTTCTTATTAAAACATGAGCGGTGGTTTCCTCCCGAGATTCCCTTCAGTTGGTTGCTGTGGCAGACCCTTCCGCATGGCGATGCACAGGACCCACACCCACAGATAGGTTCTTTCGTGAGTAATCAGATTTGCCAATATACTTAGGCTGTTCTGAGGTTGGCTCTTTGCTAAACATTCCCTCACCTTGCCAAAGCTTACTGTAACTTTCTAAAATCCATGCTGAGCCTTGCAGGGCCCAGCGTAACTGCCTACCTATTCATCTGTTAATGTCCTTCTGTGATGTAATGAGGGGCATTGGCTCCTTTGTGGTAAACGGGCTAGTGAGGAAGAATCCATCTTGGAATGTAAAGAGAGATTATTAGAATAAAAGCCTGCATGGTAGAGGCCGAGGCTTTGCCTCCTCTTGAGAGAAAAGCCTGTCGGTTATCCTTATTCCTCCACCAGACTCGGTAGTCTGTGTGTATGTTTTAATTCATCCCTAATGACGCAGACACTGCTGGCCGGGGTCCGCAACAGGTTGCGACTTTCTGAAGCAAGGTGGGGCCACCCTGGGAGCCTGCTGATCTTGTATACTAACTAATCTCTGCCCTGTTTCACTTGGCTCTCCTCCCATGATGACTCCCTGAAATCATTTTCTGAGGAAAAAAAAATGGTCCTGAGATATCCCATTCATGTCTATGAAGTTCAGAGCACAGGGCTCAAGATGCTGTCATACCCAAAGCTTCTAGCAGTCAATGAATTTGTAGTTCTTTCGTCATTCTTTTCAAGTATCTTATGACTTTAACTTGGCCAGTCCATACTTCCCAGAGTACATTCATCAACAGCTAAAGAACACCTGTTTATGAGCTGAATCATATCCCTCTAATATTTCTATGTTGAAGTCCTATTTTCTAGTATCTTAGAATTTGATTGCATTTAGAGATAAAATATGTAAAGGTAATTAAGATAAAATGAGATCATATGGATGGGCCCTAATCCATTATAACTGGTGTCTATATAAGAAGAGGAGATTAGGACACAGATGTGCACAGAAGGAAGACCAAGGGAAGACACAGAGAAGATGGCCACCCACAAGCTGAAAAGAGAGGCCTCAGAAGAAGCATTGCCATCTCCATGATCCCAGACTTCTGGAATCCAGAACTCTGAGAAGTTACATGCCGGTTGATTAAGCCTCTCAGTCCATGGTGTTTGTTATAGCAGTCCTAACGAATTAGTACAACTATTTTTTCTCTCATTTAACTTGGAACACCTATTAAAGGCCAAGGGGAAGTATGGCAAGAAGTAAGGCTGGAGTAAAAGGCTGTGTCAAGACCTTGTATAGTCTTAAAAATATGGGAAAGTATTAGAATTTCATTCTAAATGAGATGAAAGGGGATTATGGAATTTCATAGTAAGGAAAAATACTTTGAGAAGGTAAGATTTGAGCAGCTTTCATACAGATGTAGTGGTATAGGCCAGACACACAGTAGATTAAAAACTAAATGGGTAGAAAGAACATGGACTCTGAGAATGTAGGTGATAAAACTACCTATGTATTCCCTCTAATGAGAACCCAGAAATTGCTAGCTGGTATGGGAAATTAAACGCAAGTTTAATGTTTTGACTAAATACAATTGTTCTGCTTCTTCAGTGGAGAAGAAACAGCAGTGTCCTGACAAATTATTTATACTTATTACCAAAATATGTATGTTTTTTCTCTTGTAAAGTTGACTATGCATACAATAAATTATAATTCTTTCACATCTTACATTTAGGATAATTGAAAAGCATGTTTTCCCTGGAGACTAGTATTTATGGACTTGTACCATTATGCTATAAAGGCATAGAAAATTAGAAAACAGTAGGTCAGGAGATTTTCTTTTTCTTCTCTTTTGCCATCAGGCATTAGGTACCATTAGCCTTATATTCTTAGTCATTGATATTTCTTTCACAAGTGAAAGCTAAGAATCATATTTGTGCTGTGTTGTGATTTTTCCTTCTCACAGCAAAATTCTCCAATATCATGTTAAACTTTAAGGAAATCATAATAATCACCAGAGATGATCATCTGCTTGCCAGGGCAATCTTGGAAGTTAGCACTACATATTATAAATAGAAACTTCTGTTTCAGCTCACCTAAGTAAGAGTGGTAATAATACAACTGGGATTTCTCTTGAAAATTTGAAGTGGTAGCCAGAATCAAGTCTTTAAATTTTCCTGTGATGTTGTCAGAGTTAATTAAATGTTCACTGTGTTTTTGATATTTTGGTGATTGGTTATGGTTTAGACTTTTCATTAAAATTCAGTGAGAAAAAGTACACAGAATACTTAGCACAATGTCTAATGGAGATTCAAAATATATATAATGAATAAGTTATTGAATGAGTAAGTGAATGTATCATAGTTAGGGCAAAAATGCAACTGGTTATCAAGGAGACTAGAACCATGTTTTAGAAAGTTTTCAGGAACTCAAACTATATCTTTTATCCACCTTAATTTCTGTTTCATTGTTCTCTTTCACTAGCTGGCTTTCTCTGCTGCTCTGTTCTCTTGGGTGTTCAGGTGTTCCCAAGTTTAAATCTTTTAACATGTAAATATATTTTTATTCATCTACCCCTCAGAGACTGTCTTGCATTCCCAATTCTACAATTCTGGGATGGTCTGAGTTGTTCAGCTTAAGCCAAATGTTCATCTAAGGTCCAATAGGCTTTCACCAGGAAGACAGATTTTCACATGCAAAGTATGGTTCTGAGTAAATTCTCTAGCTAAATGCAATGACAGTTCATTTCCAGAAAAAAAGGTACTGTTGTAAGTTGGGCACATAATCAAAAGATGTCTTCTGATGACTAATGGAAGTGGTGGGAGTGAAATTTATTGAAAGATGAATAAATGAAAGTACATCAGTTTAAGATACAAAGGAAAGATGAGAAAATTGTGAATTGGAATCAAATTGGAAAAGAGGATTGAAGTTAATATCACAAAGGAATCATTCATAATTCAGTGGTCATGGTCCCAATGGACTTTAAGTTTTGTGAAATATTTGTTTTAAATTTATAGTATTTTGAATATCTTATATTTATCCTGTTAAAATATATGTGATTTGTTTTCAAGAAATTTACACATATAGCATACACTTACATGAGGATTAGAAAACATGTAAGTTTAATTTATAGATATTTTCATATTTTAAATATATTTTATTGATTATGCTATTACAGTTTTCCTGTGTTTTTCTGCCTTTTATCCCCCTCTTCCCTGCATGCACCCTCACTCCAGGATTCCCCCCTCCTTAGTTCATGTTCATGGGACTTACATATAAGTTCTTTCCTTCTCCATTTCCTATACTATTCTTAACCTCTCCCTGTTTATTTTGTGCCTACCTATTATGCTTCTTATTCCCTGTGCCTATATTCCCCATTCTCCCCTTAACCTTCCCCACTGATAACCCTCCACATAATCTCCATTTCTATGATTCTGGTTCTGTTCTAGTTGTTTGCTTGGCTCATTTTTGTTTTTGTTTTTTTAGGTTTAGTTGTTGATAGTTGTGAGTTTGTTGTCATTTTACTATTCATAGTTTTTGATCTTCTTTTTCTTAGATTTCATATAACATTTCATATAATTAGGGCTTGGTGATGATGAGCTCCTTTAACTTAACCTTATCTGGGAAGCACTTTATTCTCCCTCCAATTCTAAATGATAGCTTTGCTAGATAGAGTCATCTTGGATATAAGTCCTTGCCTTTCATGACTTCCAATACTTCTTTCCAGCCCCTTGTTGCCTGAAAGATTTCTTTTGAGAAATCAGCTGAGAGTCTTATGGGAACTCCTTTGTAGGTAACTCTCTCCTTTTGTCTTGCTACTTTTAAAATTTTCTACTTATCTTTAATCTTGGGTAATGTACTTATGATGTGCCTTGGTGTGTGCTTCCTTGGGTCCAATTTCTTTGGAATTTTCTAAGCTCCCTGGACATTCTGGAAGCCTATTTTCTCTGCCAGATTAGGGAAGTCCTCACTTCTCATTTTTTTCAAGTAAGTTTTCAATTTCTTGTTCTTCCTCTTCTCCTTCTAGCACCCTTACGATTTGAATGTTGGAACATTTAAAGTTGATCCGGAGGTTCCAAAGCCTCTTCTCATTTTTCTGAATTCTTGTTTCTTCATTCTGTTCTGGTTGAATATTTATTTCTTCCTTCTGCTCCAGATCATTGATTTGTGTCCTGATTTACTTCCCTTCACTGTTGTTTCCCTATGTATTTTGCTGTATTTCATTTTGCATAGCCTTTAATTTTTCCTCTATTTTGCAACCACATTCAACCATTTCTGTGAGCATCCTGATTACCAGTGTTTTGAATTCTGCATCTCTAACCTATCTCCTCATTGCTTAGTTCTTTTTCTGGAGTTTTGATCTGGTCTTTCATTTAGGCCATATTTCTTTGTCTCAGCACACCTGTTCCATTTTAAGGGGCACAGCCTTAGTTATTTACCGGGGCAGGGTAACCCACATCCCTGTGTTGTGGTGCTGTCTGTGGGTGAGGTGTCAGAGAGGGAACAATGCCATGTGCTCAATTGCTCAGCTCTAGTCCCACTTTCTGTCACTTACCTCACTTCGGACAAGTGGATTGTGCCCTTTCAGGTGCTGATTCTCAGGTGGGTATGCTTGTGTACATTCTAGCATCCAGTGGGCTACTCCAACGAACTCTCCTGTGAAATTGAGAATTTCTCTCACACCCACAACCCCCAGAGATTTTACAGCCAGAGGTTTTGAGGCTTTATTTCCCAGAGCTGGAACCCTGGGTTGTGTAGTTTGTCCCATTCCCCATTTGTTCCTCCCAGCTTATCTGCACATGAATGTGGGACCTTTGGGTCCTCCAGCCGCCACCTTGCTCTGTGTCCTCTCTGCCCCTCCTGCATGAATGTTTCTTCTTTAACTCCTTGGTTGTTGGACTTCCATGCAGTTTGATTTTCTGGCAGTTCTGGTTGTTTTTTGCTTTTAAATTGGTTATCCTTCTTTTGGTTGTGTGGGGAAGCACAGTTTCATAATAAATTCCACTTGATGTTCCCTCTCTCTATTTCTCTTTCTTCTCACACCATTTTGATAGGTGTTTCTGTCACTTTCTACCAAGAGTTCTAATTCAGGAAAAGAGCAATCAACCTTTCATCCTCCAGTGACTTGTATCTTTGTCTGAACAAGTGTAGATTGTTAGAGACAGTGTTTATTACCATAAATCTCAGCTGTACAGTCCACAAGATTCAGTATACCTCTTTTTTTGGTGTTTAGTGAACAATTAAAATGTTATAAATCATTGGCTAGAATGATTTAATATTTTATTTATTAATGAAAAGTAAATTCCATTATGAAATCTTGAGGCTAGAAACAGTTAAATGATTGCAATGTTAATGGCATTTTTATTTTTTCACATTTTTGTTACTTCTTGTACATTTATAAATCAAGGAAAACACAAGAATCCGCTTCAGAACACATTTTTTACATTCTTTCATCATTGGATGGAAAGTAGCTTATATTGTCTTATAAATCAATTAAACTTGGGTTTCTGCTGAAGCAGCTGAGAATTCGAAATGCTCTAGGCTACATGATGAAGTTTGGAAAGAATTCAAGCTGCTGATTTTTATCCTCTCTTTTGGACAAGATGGCTATGGCTAATTTAGGCCTCTGGCTATGAAACACAGAACTGTCTATCTGCATTATTAATGGACATTTGATAGGATGAGCTAACAGTAACTTTGGTTTCATTGGGAAAAAAAGGCCAGAGAAAATTTCTTGAGATGGAAAAAGTCAAGTGGACAGGAAGATGATGATAAGAACAACTAACATTTACAGATTGCTTAAGATGTGGTAGGCATTGTGTTGGGTAATTTATTATTTAATACATTTAACTTATGACATGGATACAATTACTATCCCATTTTAAATATTAGAAAACCAAGGTTTGAAGAAGTTAAGTAACTAGTCAAGGTCAAAGCACCTAAGAGTAGGGTACAACTGAAATTTCATCCTATTTAATATAACTTTAGAATCAATGTAACTTTACCACATCCCTCATGTTGGGGATTAAATTCTTGGCAAAGCCAAAGTCATGGAAGTAATGGGCCTGAAATCTTATTTCTGTTCTAAAGCATTCTTTGATTTTTTTTTTTTTTAAGCAGGAGATGAAGAAAGAGGCACAGAGAAAATGATGTTGGATACGGATAGAATTAAAACCACTTTATAAAATTCACAAAACAAAAAAGTTGAAAAGGTTTTATGTTCATTTATTCCCTGATTAATACAATGCACAAACAGCATTTAGATATTACTTGCACTTCAGCTGTTTCAATTGTACTGAGACCCAAAGCTGGAAAATCTCATTCATGGATGGGGAAAGGAGCAGCCGGAGAAGGTGATAGAGGGGTTATGCTAAGACTGTAATTAATTCTCTGCAGGGAACACCAAGGCACTACTCCATAGAAAGGAAAGGCATTTCTGACCTTCCTTTCCCTCTTACTCCATAAGAGGGGAAGAGAGTTCAACGTAGATTATAAACCCAAATGGAAATTTACTTACAACCTCCCACCATTTATGGTAAAATCCAACTATGACTTCTACCCATGGTGAAATCATATCATAATTTTGGGGGGAGATAAAAACAGCACATTTCTTCTTAACCTACATGCATAATTATTGCTATGGCTATATAAAGATGTATTTAAAATATATTAAACAAAAATTGCATATTTTGCACTTTTTATTATTCTTAAATGAAATAGACATATATTTTACAGGTGAGAGCTCTGTAACCTCAATTGTCATACCTCGCTTAAAGTAAATCATAATTTATTATTTTAATCCATTTTTATGAAAATAAAAACTTAACACATGAGTGTTCCAGGAATTTCAGACCCATTTGTTTACTTTCCCAGTGATATTAATCCACGTACCTCCCATAGGTTTCAAGACTTGCTCTTAGAGTGTAAACGAGAATAAAGAGAAACAGAAGCATTCTCCCAGGGTCACACTAAATATGGGACAAGGAAAACAAGGTCAAAGAGATTTCCATGGGAAAAAGTGGATGGCTTTGGCTTTAGCAGTTAAAACCAAAATCCTGAGCCACTGATTTTTTTAACCCTACCACAGAAGTTTTCATCAAGATGCTCTGGTCTTAAATCAAAGTAAACAGCAATCAACCCAAGCCACCTTCTATGGCATATTTTTTCTAGAATAATGTATAGAGTCAGAATTTTAAAAACATAACTAAAATGTATTGCATGAAGTATTTTGAAGTATTTTCATAATCCAAATATGAAGAGTTTGAATGCACTTATTGGCTTCTCAGCTAGGTTTCTCTGCATTAACTTTTAGTGATCCATTTTTAGTAATCTCTTTGGAATCACAATGGACACCTAAAATTTCCAGTCTTCTTAGAGTTAATATTGTGTTACTCTACATAAAATGCAGACAGTTTTAACCATATAGGTCCATTTATCCCTCTCCCTGTCCTTCATATTATAACTGATACTCATTACATCTTTGTGCAGTAAATAACTTGTAAACAACATTAGGATTTCTTTTAAACATACCTATGTTCAAGATTAAGAATAAAAAAATAGTCTTTATATTTTTCTAGACCTTTTCTAATGCTCTTAATTATATTCTGAACATCTGAGTTTCTATCTGCTATCATTTCCCTTAGTTCTGAAGAATTTCCTTTAGCACCTTTTGTAACACATGTCTGCTGGTAATTGATTCTCTTTATTTTCTTTTCTGTGATAATGTCTTTACCTTGCTCTATTTCTGGCAAATACTTAGGTATTTTTTCTGTGTATAGAATTCTGTGTTAAAGTTTCTTTTTTTTTAAATTTTAGCACTGTAAGTGTGTTGTTACACTATTTTCTGGCCTTTGGGGATTTTGTTAAGAAATCAGTGGAATTTGATTATTGTTCCACTATACACAATGTATCATTTTTTTAGTTGTTTTTAAGCTACTTTTTCTTTTCAACTTTGACTTTATAGCAGAATGACTATGATGTGCATAGGTGTGGTTTTCTTTGCATTTGTCACTTTTTAGATTCATTGATCTTCTTTTGCTTGAAAATTTATGTCTTTCACCAAATTGGTAAAATTTTTGTCCATTATTTCTTAAAATATATTTACTACCCATTTTCTTCTTTTTCCTTCTAGAACTCCAATTACACATATACTATACCTTTTAATGTTGTTCCACAGGTACCTGGGACTGTTCTTTTTTTTTTTTTTTTGTTCCTCAGATTAAATAAGGCATATTGCTCAATATTAAAGTTTATTAATTCATTTATCTGTCTCTTTATTCTCCTGTTAGCCTATCTAGTATATTTTCAGATTTAAAGTTTTCAGTTATAGAATTTATATATGGTTCTTTGATAAAATTTCAATTTCTTTGCTTAGTTTTCCATTTTATTTTCTGATGAGTATATTTTCCCTTACTTTATTGTGCATAGCTATAATAGATGCTTTAAACTCTTTAGTCTGCTTATTCCAACATTTGATTATTCTTTAGTTTCGTCTTGGTTTATTATCTTTTCTCTTGAGACTGTCCCATCCTTTCCTAAATCTGTATATGTCAAGTAATTTTAAATTGTGTGCTAAACACGATGAATGACTCAAGAATAATTTTTATTGTTTTTACTTTAGCAAGTAAATAATTTTATTACTGTCAAACTGAAAATTCTGTCTGACTGGTGAGTAAAATATTAGGATGGTCCTTCGCCCTCATTAGACTACGTTAAGTCTGTCCCACAAATGTGTGGTTCAAGAGTTATTCTAAGATTTGTTCAGAATTTATGTACAAAATTTGGAGCTTCTCGTCTCTGACTCTCTCCTTGCCTGTCTTCCTCCTTCACTTTACCAGAAGCTTTCATTTCTTGGATCTCTGTGTCCTCATTTTTCATGCCATCTGTAAAAATGGGACACTCACCCATGTCATTACATTCACCCAGGTATCAACCTCCACCCAGAATTTGCCCAATTTTCTCTAGTCTCCAGTGTATAAAAAAATATTTCTTTTATTTTGTCCAGAGTTTTGATTATTATCTTTCAGAGAGATGTTCTAGTCAGGGGTTATTTGGCTATACCAGAAGCTACACTTGAGGTTACAAAATGTAGACACTGATTGCTTTTGTTATACCTTTCTCTTCCTTTTCTTTCTCTTTCATTTCTTTTCTTTTTTTCTTTTTTTGACTGTAGAAATAAACTTTGAAGAACCATTACATTGTTTGATGATTTTTGTTTTCTGTTGTTATTTTATTTTTTTCATGTCTTTTTATGGAAAGTAGCTTCTCTCTCAAACATATGAGGCAAACTTACTAAGAGAATTAAGGTATCTGAAGAGATTTTAATCAAAGAAAAGGAAACTTCATTCCAGAGTAGAGTAGAGTAGAGTAGAAGTTAATTCCAAATACATTGATGATACATCAGATGATAGAGAAGTGATGGATGTAGGAAAAGAGAACCGAGAAGAATTTGACCAGAACTCAAAACCCAGATTGAACTACTCCAAGGTCCAAGGCATTGAACACCATTCTATGCTGAGGAAGAATATTAAAACTAAAAATGGAAAAATACCATTTAACATGAAGGAGAGAGAGAGAAACTGTAGAATATTTTCAAAGACCATGAGGAAATTAATAAGAAAATTTAATCTAGAAAATAACAGAAGCCCATTTAAAAGGGGATTTCTGAATTCTAAAATTAAAATGGGTATCTCTGTATGTTGAATTGGACAGAGATTTTGAATACTGTGCAGAAAGACTAATGAAATTTATTAGATATACTTAAAGAAGCATTTTTTCTCTGAGATGTCATCTCTATTGCACCCTATTATGACTTGCTATTGTTGTAGAAAATAAGGTAAGGTATTTTGACCACCTCCAAGAGCCTCAGGAAGTTTGAGTCCCAAAGATAGTCACAGCAACTTCTTCAGGAATACCTTTCAGTTTTTCAATAGAAAGGCACTTTCTAACCACCTGTTTACATACTCATGTTGCTGTGGAGCCACGACACGTTAAAGACCACATTGACATAGGTTGACAGAAACAACGTAGTGATTAACCTGAACAACTGTTTGCACTAAATAATAATTTATACTCTGCATAGGCAAAAGTAAGTGCATTCACTGTGGGGTGGCAGATAGAGAGACTAGCAATTCTTTGGTTAGACAGAAAGACCTGACAAGGAAGAGCTCATTAGGGCCTCTGGAGAGTAGCTGACAGCTAAAGAGCTTGTCAGCTCTGTCAAAAGACCTTTGAAAATAATTCTTGTTTTTGAATCAAAATTTTCTGAATCACCAGAAGGATGCCAGAAGCACATTGTTTGCTTCCTTGACTATTTCCTCACCCTTCAATGCTATCAGAATTTGCCCAAAGCCTTAGCTGCCTTAAAAATTGTTTTCCTTTGGCAAGCATGCCCACAGACAAACTGAAATTTGTTTTCTCAAAAATCCTTTTATTTCCCCCTGCTTCTATTGCAGCTAACTAATGTCAGGCTTTGCTTTGAAATATGCAGTTACTGACAATATGTCATTGTGTGTGTGTGTGTATCAGAAACACACACAGATTGATCCTGATACTGTGTCTCTAAGATGAACAAAATGAAGGTAGTAGGAATAAAGTGCTGGGCTTGCAAAAAAGAACTTACTCAAATGACTATTATTTAAAATACATAAATAAATTTAAAATTGCTGAAGACAGATCCAGTGTAAGTTACATACTGTAATGATCTGCCTCTGATTTCTTCGGCTCCGCACAGCAGATTCTAATTTTCTATCCCAGAATCAAGATCTTATTCAAGATACATGTCAGTGGCCAGCACCATTCCCAGACTTCATGCCTATTTAACTTTGATATCTTATCTTCCCATGCATCTCTCCCCTTGCCCACTTTCAATATTTCCCTAACAGCAGTGTAACCTGCAGCACCAGCCTCTTTAGCTTTATATTTCCTGACAGCTTATCCCAGCATTTAGATGAAGTAGGAAGAACCATGCTCATAGACATGTTTATGTATCTTTTTATGTGTGGGAAAAAGGCCTTAGTAACAACTACTATAAAGGGTGTAAGAATGTTTATCCCCCTTTGACAGTGAACAGAACGGAGATGTGCTCATCACTGGATCAAGGGTATATTGTCCATAAGAGACAGTCTAGATTCCTGCTCCCACTTGACCCTTAAACCCTTGTTTGGTCTTAACCACTATATTAGACTGCTTCCCTGAAGCAAGCTTTTCTATTTTGGTTGGTGGTTGTATTTCCCTGAAGTTACAGTATATATGGGACCTTGCCTCCAAGATTCTGAGTAGTTCAAGAATACTTCCTAGGCACTCCTACCACTGCTGGATGAATTTCTGTAATGAAATCACAAAACCTCTATCACATCTTCGGTGTATATCTTGATTTTCTTCACTATCTGACAACTTTGGAGGTGTGGTAAAGGTGGAGCTACTGGTCAACTTGAAACAGATATAATCATAATTTCCATTTTATAAAAGAAAAAAATTGAGGCTTAGTAGAATCATGTGCAGCCAGGATCAAAGTCCCACTTGTCTACTTGTCAGCAAAACTACTTGTGGATGGAAACTAGTCCACACCCAACGTAGCTGTTGACTTGAATTGCCCTAAATAACTACTTCCAGTGCGATCTCTGCTGTGACAATTCTCTCATACAGAGTAGAAACCCCTATATGTTCCAACACATTCTGCCCTCTCTTAAAATCATTTTTACTTCCCCCTGTATCAATCAAAGTCCCTGTCCCTACAAGAAAAGAGAACATACTCAGGGGTTTTAGATTTCTATCAAAGTATCACTTTTCAGTGATGTGAGTAGGGTAAGAGTACCATGCTAGTAGGGACTAGCAACAATAGGCAACCATAATCACCTGCTGAGATTAAAGAAGCAATGAAGAAGGATGGTGTTTGTGGAACCAGTGGAAAAGGGGCTGTCCAACAGGAGCTGTGGCTGTAGGAGAATGGAACCACTCTCTTTGTGGTGATGAAGCAGAAAGACAACAGAAGAGCTGAATACTGTGAGATATCTCTCTCTCTCTCTCTCTCTCTCTCTCTCTCTCTCTCTCTCTCTCTGTCTGTCTCCCCATTCTCCAATCAACTGTTGGGTCTTCTATTAGCTGAATCCAACCAGAATACAAACTGGGGTGATTTAGGGCACAGAGTAAGAAAGAAAAACAGAGAATAGAGCTAGAGGGCAAACAAGAAGCGCCAGTACACCTCCTATCAAACTACCGTCTCAGTAAATAGTTTGAGCATTTTCTACTAAAGCTGTGATCCAGGAATTCCACTCCTTGGTATATATTTAAGAGAAGAAAATGCATATGCCCACTGAGCTAAATGCACAAAAAATGTACACAACAGCCCTGACTGACTGGTGTGGCTCAGGTGGGTGGAGCATCGCCCCATAACCCAAAGGTTGCAGGTTTGATCTCCAATCCCAGCACATACAACTCCAGATCTGGGAGCATTTGGGAAGCAACCAATTGATGTTTCTCTCTCACATTGATATTTCTCTCTCTCCATTCCTTCCTTTCTTCCTTTCTCTCTAAAAGCAATGAAAAAATGTCCTCAAGTGAGGATAAAAAATGTTCATAACAGTTTTTTTTACACTAATCAAATGCTGGAAACAACCCAAATGTCTACCAACAGGAGAATGAATAAATTGTGGTATATGTATAGATGATTACATAGCAATGAAAAAGCACAAGCCACTGACATATGCAACAGCATGAATGAGTCTCCATGATATAATATGAAGTTAAAAAAGCCAGACACCAAGGAATACACACTACATGATTATATTTATAAAAAGTTCTAAAATAGGCACAACCAAGCTGTGGTGATATAAGTCAGAACAGTGTTTACCTCTTGGTGTCTGTCAGTGGGGAGACACAGCTGGGTATTGACTGGAAAGAGACAGGAAGGAACCTCTGGGTAGTGGTTACTTGGGTATACGCACATGTGAAAATTTATTGAGCTGAACACTGAACACTGCTCAGTTCATGCAAGTTATATTTCAGTTCAAGCAACAATAACCACCATCAGTACTGTAATTGCTGCTCTCCCACATAACGATGTCATTCAGAATTAGGTTGTTTGCCAGGTAACAACAGCAAGTGAAAGATTTAATCAGAAAACACTCTCTTCTTCTTTGTAAACTGGATATTCCTCATAATAACAAAAAACAAACAGATTATTAAAAATAAAATGACAAAGACAAAAATACTTTTAACTCCAGAAAACATTTGAGCTGTGAATCCAACTTTCCAACTTTTAGAGACAATAGGAGGTAGTGAGTGGAGTTACTATTTCAGGCCTTAAGGCCCCTCAAATCATGCCTGGCTGGCTCTTGCTCATGTAAGTATGGCTCAGAGCAATGGCCTGAAATGTCACCATGCCACACAGAGCTAAATCTTTAAGCAACTCTGACAGATAAGTCATTTTTATGAAAATTGTCCAGAAATATTGCATGACTGATTTTCAAACAGTTTATTTATTTTTGCCTGGTAAATTGGGTAGAACATAGGATTGAGTGAAATTATCCAAACATCCCTTGATTGTTGTTTTCTCACTTACTACCAGGTTGGTTTTCAATGCAATAGTTGATAATATTAACATTTCTAAACAGGTGTACAATTACATGGCATTTTAATATCCTGACCCATAGATAAAAATAAAACAGATATCTTTACTGTGCAGCTATCTCAATGGTCCTGATCCTATAGTGAGAGAACCATACCCTGAGAATAAACTGTTCATTCTAAGAGTAGAATTAATGCCTCTAAGCATCATGGCTACATTCTGTAAGTTGCTTCTCCATGGTGTATTACTGGGCAACCAAAGAGAGTCATATAGATTGAAACACAAGAGAAACTTACAGCTGGTGTTGGTACTATACAGAAGCAAAGATTTTAAGGATGCTCTCAAGACCAGAAGAGCAATGCGGGCTATTATTTATGTGATATTTACATGATCCATAAACCCAGGGCTACAGTAGCTTGTAGACTCAGAACATACAATATCTCTCCGACCTAGTCCCACCTTATCAGCAAGACCTTCATTCCAAATTTTTCTCAGTTTCATAAGGGACTCTCCAGAAGGCTTCTCATGTGTACTCCATGAACAAACCCACAAGGCTACCATACGTTGTTCACCGCTCCCCTCCTTCCCACTCATCCAACCGGGTGAGCCTCCCAACGGGGCCACGCTGATCTCTGGAGCTCCGATGTGTGTGCTGCACACAGGGCAGTCGGAGCTGTGAACGGCCTTGCTGCTGAGGCTATGGCATCCTCCCGAGGCTACGGAGGAACTTCAGCAAAACTGCTGTTAGCTTTTCTTCAGTGTCTCATAAAATACATGCTCCACGCAAAGGAGTATCATATAATGTTAGGGGCTTGGAGGAGGGACTCTTAGAACAGGGCTCTCTAATCTCCAAATAAGGAACACTGCCTCATTGACGCTGGTCCTGCAGAACGCGCAGAGTGGTCCTTCCTGTGTTGTTGTGACTGAGACACATCAGGAGCAGACGCTGTCGGCCTGGTGCTGGGAAGGGGCGTGATGAGGCTGGCGGTGGGAGTGCCCTGGTGAACTGCAAGCTTTTATTCTACTAATGATACATATAACATTAGTATGATTATTTAAGAATATTTACATATACCTTCTTAAATAATAATACGAATGAATGAAATAAATAAAATAAGCCTACCGTACCCACCACCAGAAAAGTTTTTCTCACACCTCTGAGGCCTCCTCTCAATTCCTAAACCCTTCCCTCTGCTCTCAGTGTTCACAGCTAAAATTTATCCAGGACTTTCTATTCGAGCGAGGACTTGCGGTGGCTGTGTGTGGGGTTGGGGGAGGGGGGCGCTCAGGCTGGAGCCGTGGAGAGCTGGCTGGGCAGCTTGCCCTAAGCAGGCTGTAACGACAATCCAATGTTCATATCCCGTTTTAGATATCTCTGTTCTTCCCTTTATTATTTCTATCCTACACTTTCTTTGGGCTTATCCTGTTGCTATTATTCAGCCTTTTCCACTGAATAATGTTGCGGGTATTAGGTTTCAAATCCATTTTCCTGTGCCCTGCTCTGCGATGACAGTTCTGCAAACAACACAGTTCTCTGTAGTTAGAAGACCTCCTGTTAGTTCCCATCAGTAGGAAGAAACCAGGGAAAGAATGGATGGCAAGAGAAGAGGAGGAGAGGCTTGTTTATTTTTCCTACCAGGTCAGTCTACCATGCCCTTTATCCTGGCGGCAGCGGAATAAAAGCTTGCAGTTCACCAGGGCACTCCCACCGCCAGCCTCATCACGCCCCTTCCCAGCACCGGGCCGACAGCGTCTGCTCCTGATGTGTCTCAGTCACAACAACACAGGAAGGACCTCTTGCACGGTCTGCAGGACCAGCACCGATGAGGCAGTGTTCCTTATCTGGAGATTAGAGAGCCTCGTTCTAAGAGTCCCTCCTCCAAGCCCCTAACATACCAGCAGCAGCCAGATACGTGGCAACGTTCTCGGAATTCCGAATCCTGATTCTGTAGATCCCCTCCATGAACTTGTAGATTCTAATAATCTTAACTTCTTCTTTCCATTCCTCTGCCCCTACAGTGTTGCTGCTGATGCCTCAGTGTCGTCACGGATAAAGTTTAGCTGTGAACACTAGGAGCAGCAGAAAGGGTTTTAGGAACAGAGAGGCTTCATAGGAGTGAGAGAACTTTATTTCTTAAGCTGAGTGGTGGGTACTGGAGGCTTATTTTATTTATTTCGTTCATTAGTATTATTATTTAAGTTTTTCGTAATGATCTCTTTTAATGATCTCCTTTTTTTCCAGTCCTCCAGCACTTGATGAACAAATTCTCCACGTTAAATTCTCCCTGTTGAAATAATGGTTGTGATTTGTTTTCCTGAATGATCCCCAACCAGTGTAAGTGCTCAGCTTATTTATGTCAAACTTTTTCCTATTATAGAGATTTAAAGATGATGCTAGGTTTTCTGTCACTACTCTTTCCTAGCCACAACTACTTGGAACTACATCTCCCAGAATAATCTTCTCCATATGGTCTGTGTTTGAATGTGAATTAGAATCTCTTTCCCCAAGAACAGAAGAGAGGCTGTTACTAGAAGCATGAGCATACACCTGATACAAAATTCACAGTGGCTTCTGGGTGAGTTCCCCTGCTTCAGTGATTCAAGCAACTGTAATTACTAATAAGGGCTTCTTGAAAGTTTTTGAGATTCTTAGGAACTTCTGGAAAAGACACATGAGAGCCAACTGGAATTTCTTATATTGATCTTTAAATGTTTCTTTTATTATTGATCATTTAGAATTCATACTAAAATATGAGCTTATTCTTCAAGATGACACATGCAAATTAAAATAAACAAATAGGCTCTCCATTTATTAGCTTACAAATTTTTAAGCAATGGCTCTGAACTGAAACTGATCACCAGAATGACCACAGGAGATTTATCACAGATGCCTGAGCCTTACTCTTGGAAACACTGCCTGAAGTTTGGCTCAGGTGCTTACATATATATAAAGCTCTTCAGATAAATTTGGATGATAAGCCTTGCTTTGAAAACACTACTTTGTTTATTTGGTAAATGATCTTGTGATCATGTGCATTTAAAAATTAATCCAAAGCTTTTTTCCTTTACTTGTTTTACTCCTTCATTGGCCTCAGTATTGAAGTGTATTTCATGAAGTCACCTGTAAGCTTGAGGAGGTAGGAGTTAAAAAAAAATTCCTCCTGCCTGACTTCATCTTCCAAAACAAGGTTCTCTTATTGTGTACACGATGTCCCTGACTCTGCTTATTTCGGAATGAATGATTATGATAGGCTTATGAAATCAACTTGTTGGACTACGTATTTCTATTTTATAAATGCAGAGTAAGTTAGGAATGCCAAAAGGCAATGTCTCAATCCTTCTGTTTCTGCCAACTTATTTGCCTTATGGACTGAAATATGTTGTTCTCGAAGCAGATGGCTCTCCATATCCCTCCAGTTTATTACATAAGAAAGTGATGTGCAGTGGATTGAGTATGTTGATTTCCAGGAAGACTAGCACGGTGCATGTGACAAAGCCCCAGGTGTAGGGGAAGGAACAGAGCTTCTGAGCCAGACAGGCCTGGACTTAAATCCTGGCTCTGCCTCTTTTTGATCGTGAGTACTTCAGCAAGGCAGCTCACTTAGCCTCCATTTTCTCTCTGTAAAAATGGAGATAATACTGTCTGCTTTGTGAGCTCATGGGAAATTTGAGTGATATATATATCAAACAACTGGCACATAGAAGATACACAATGAGAGATTTGCTCTTTTAGAATTTTTATTATGAAAAAAAACCACATTTCTCCTACACTTCCTTGCAAATGGCATTTGCACTGAATTGAGGCAGTCACCTGGTATGATTTAATGTAAACACAGGTCAGCAATCCTTCTGAGGAAACCTGTCACAATGGTTGTTATAACTTTAAACACAATCAGGCAGGAAACCCAGGCTGTAAAGGATGATGCTTATGTCAGTTTGATCTCTCATAGCACTGAAATCTTCACTCTGGCAGTCTATCTGGGTTCAACCTTCAATTATAAAAAAAAAAAAAAGTCTGTGCTTGCATGTGTGTGTGCATGTGTCTGTCGTGTTGTTGGGGGGAGACTTAGCACTTTAAAAGAACCCCAACAAAATTTGGTAAAAGTTACTGAACCATCCAATGAAATGAGAACCACATAAGAATATTTAAATATACTTACATAAAACAAATACCAATAAGTAATGGGGAATTCAGAGTCATTTTCACTTTTGATCCTTAAGAAAAATCAGTATATCTATGACAATAATCAAGGAAATGGTTCAATTAAAATATCTTCTTTCATAGTCTGCTATTTTGCATGTCCTATACCTCTGTCTTGTACAAGCAGGATGGGATTTTTTGAATTAGAGCCTTTGTATTGTTCCCCAAATTGTGGTCTTTGCTTAAACAAATTTTAAAGATGATATTTGTATTAAGAATTTCTTGAGATGCATCTCAAAGTCTTTGACTGGCTCCGTGGCCTTCACTGTCAACCTCCAGCAGGTGAAACCTGCCTCCACTGCACCAGCTCTCCTTCTTCCTGCCTTGGACTTTTCTGACACCTGACACCGGATGCCTATGGAAGCCCAGTCAGTTCAAATGTCCAAGTAAGTCTGATTAGTTTTCTACAGGGTAACCTTGGTCAATGCAGAGTTGGAGGCGGTGGGTAAATCCCCTTCTAATGACAATTCAGAGGTGGCTCCTACATGAACCCCCCCTCCCCGAGTCACAGTGGGACCAAGCCTCAGTTGCCCACTGAAGTGTGGGGTCACAACCCTTCCACTGTAATAACCCACCTCCATTCTGGTTATTACACCCACTCTTGTTTAACTGCTCCACCCATAATATGATTTAAACACTTCTCCTCAAGCTTATGGTCCCTAAATCTATTTCCTATATCTTTTTTCACCACCCTCCATGAACTTTTTCTGCCAAAACTTTTACTCACTATAGCTTTTCTGTCAGCTGGACGATATCACTAAACATTCAGAAACAGAAATGATGGTACCATGTGGTATCTTCTTGGCAAATGCTTCTTTATTCTTCTGCTTTTCTGCTGGAGGACTTCCCAAGACCTGCTCTCCTCCCTACCTGCTCTGAGCCAGGGAGCTTCGTCTCTGCTGCTTGTATGTCCACATGTTACTGCAGGAGCTGCTGTGCCTTTCCCTGCTGCATCTCTCAGGTGGGTCAGGAGAATCAATCTGAAAGACAGGAGAGGCACCTGTTTTCTGTACACTCAGGTCTGGCCTTGAAGAGATGGCTACAGATGGGGCTTCTTTCACTCTGAGCTCTATTATCACCCAACATATCTTCTGTTCTCTGGTAAGGCCATCTTTGCTTTCTCCTTTGAATTAGCCATATGTTTTTACTGGGTTTTTATTTTGCTTTCACCGCAGATGGTTTTTCTTCCCCTTCTTCCAAAAGAGAAGGATTTTTCCCCCGACAGTTTTGTTTATCTTTGTCTCCTATGTGACCTTCTCTTGTTCAGTATTTCTTTCCCTCAGCACACAGAAGCACAGAAAGAAAGTGAACTTTGGATTTAAGATCAGTTTGGGTCCGAATTAGAGTTTTCTCATTTACTATATGTGTGAATTTTAGCAGGTGATTCTACTTCTGACCCTGCTTCTCTCTCCTTGTCTTTTATCATAAAGATAATATATAATGCAGAACCACAGAATTTTTGCAAAGAATGAATAATGTACAGGGTAAATGCTCACAAATGATTCTGTCTTTATCTCCCTCTGTTAGTGAGCATACGTTACTTGAAAACACAGTCAGTTATACCTCACACTACTTGTCCAGTGTGGCTAAATCTGCTTTTCCCAGCCAACTCTGCTACCTTTCTCTGAGGTTTGATGCTCACTCTGTTTAGACTGCCCCTTGATCAGTTTTCAGTGAATGCCCTTGGCCTCTTACAAAAGTCTTATAGGTTATTGTAGGAGTTCTTCATTGCTGACTAATGACAACTATGTAATATTTCATACAGTTGAAGCTGGGAGCATCTTGGCTGGTTAGTCTGGCCCACGATCACTCACAAGGTTGCCCTCAAACGGTTGGAGAGGCTGCAAGGCATCTCAAGGCTCTACAAAACCTAGAGAACATGAAGCACAGAATCTGAGACAGAACCCATTCAATGGTCAGACAAATTGTGTAACCCCAAATTGTGGTCATCATAATGCATATTGACTGGCTGGTTATAGGCTTACAACCAGGCTCTTCCCTCCTAGACAAGGAACACCTGCATTTGGACCCAATTGTTCTAATTCGGTTTGAAGTTCACAAAACCTAATTTTTGCCTTGTGGATGTTTACCCTGTCTCCACATGGAAATGGCCTGCAGGCAAGTCAGGATTTTCCTCATGGAGCTGCTTTGCATGCATTCCAGCTGTTGAAAATGAGCCTAGTAGGTCCAGGGTCCCGCACCATCTAGTTGAGCAGAGATGGTCTGAGCTTGCAATGTATTCAAAATCTATTTTAACAATTCCCTCACTGGCTCTGGGGGAAAAAAAAAAAAACTATTATGCTGTCTGCCTTCTATTCGCTCTTTCAAATCTACTCTTCACTGTTCTGTGTCTAAAAGACTGACCTCCGTGGACTTCATCAGTAAGCTCCCTTGACTTCAGGCTTCTCAGCTAGGGTCTCATCAATTAGAAGCACTGGGAGGAGGTTGAAAGAGCAGGAAGAGTGAGGTTGGGATATTTATCTTGCAGTACCTTCCTGGCCAGACTGCAGCATTAACTATGTCTCCATACCAAAGGTCACACACAGCTTCTAGCAAGAGGTCCTGTCTGCATGGCTGTCTGTTCCAGGTTCCTGAAGCTGCACCCTCTCCCTGTCCATTTAGGCTTAGAAATGATAACTGTTCTACCACATTTACTAACCCAAGTGCTTCATTTTCATATTATCCCCTAACCCCTGCCCACAACCTTGTAAAAAGTCCTTTATTAAACTCTTCTCCATACCTGGTTTGAATATGTCACCTATTTCTTGCCAGGACCCTAACCGATAGCTACCGTGAAGTGGTTGGTTTTGACAGCTCAGCCCCCCAAGCTTCCTGCAGGTATAAGTTAACTTTAAAGTAACGTCACAATAAATTAAACATATTTGACTATTGAATTGCCTAGTAGTTATTTGAATGAAACTTCATGATTGGCAGCAGCTTTAATTTCTAGGAAATCTGTGTGAGTAATCATTCATTGCCAAAAGCTACAAGGACTGAATATCAATTAAGGGTCATCCATATTAAATCCAGCAAAATATTTTATGATTTAAAATAATAGGTAAGAGCCCTGTCTTAGTGTGGCTCAGTGGGGTGGGTGTCATCTCACAAACCAAAAGCTCACCGGTTCAATTCCCAGTCAGGGCACATTCCAGGGTTGCAGGCCAGGTCCCCAGTTGGGGGCCATGAGAGAAGCAACCAATTGATATTTCTCTCCCACATCGATGTTTCTTTCCCTCTCTCCCTTTCTTCTCCTTTCTCTAAAAATAAATGAATAAAATCTTAAAAAATAAAGTAATAGGTAACTTGTATTAAGTACTGTGTAACAAGCATTACATCAAATAATTTACTTTTTAAAAAATTCTTGCAAATGTATTTTTACAAATTACAAATTCTTTTATCCTCACAGTTATTCTGTGAGACATTATTTTTGCCATTTGACAGGTGTAAAAACTGAAGCTTAGGGAGAAGTACCTTGCCCAATGCTACATAGGCAGCCATTGCTGGAGCTGGTATTCAAACCCCAGCTGTCAGAATCCAGAACCCACAGTCTACTCAATTTCCTCTTTGGTTAATGAGGAAATTTTTAAAAAAAGACAAAAGTATGTCTTTCCTTAAAGGGAAACATTTGCTAATTTCTATAGGGTATAAATAGGCTGGTTAGAATTATAAATTACAGTACTACTTGTAACAATTTTATATATTCCATGCTTCTTAGTTGATTTTGTGTAATAAAGGGAGCCAGAGCTATTGTGAATTTCAAGTGTGGCCCACAAACACACATCGTTCTGAATTTACCACACACAGGAGTCTAACGCTACTCACTCTAGTGCTTAGCTGTTCTTCAACTGGAAACCTGTCAGTCTTGGGTCTTCTTATAAATTGCCATATAAATAATGGTTGTGTTTACTCAACTTGGAAATACTGCATTTTTTCTTCAATGAGTCATTGTTTTGGGATAATGTAAACAGTGCCAGTGTTAAGGGAAAGGATTTCTTTTCCTAGAAAAGCTCTGAACTTTTAAACAGCTGCTTAGTTTCACTCCAGAGGTGTTTGCATTTCATTGACAGGTGGAGTCATTTTGAAATGGTTTTTAATCAATAGATACTAGGCAAATGGTTGAAAATATCTCTTGGAGGAGAGGGGGAGCAGGGACATTCAATTTAACCATAGTTTCTTATTTATTTTTTTTAGAATCTGTAATTAAATAACCACCACAAAAACCACATGTTGGGATGTGAAACCCTATGCAATGGTCCATATTTAAAGTTGTTTATTTTCATGCCATTTGGTAGTTTTTGTTTGTATGTTCTTGCAATTTTATTCTCTTAAAGAGGAAGCACTGTGTCTAAAACAGTTTTACCCAAATGGATGCCTATGTTACTCTTTACTTTGGCTTCTCTAAGAAGTGTCAAATTATTAAATGGTATACATAATTCAAATATTAGCAATATCTCCAGAAGTTTTAAAATAAAATCCAAAAGATATTATTATTGCCATTTTTATATTGCCACTGTTCACTTCCATTTACTCACATATTAACCATATTCTTTGTTCTTTATTTGTTCTTGTGTCATCTCAGAACATTTTCCTTTTGCCTGAAATATGTCCTTTAGATTTAATTTCCTTAGTGTGAAATTGCTGAAGGCAAATTTTCTTTTCTTTTTTCTGCTTTTGCCTGTAAATGTTTTTATTTGACATTTATTTATGAAATGTATTGGATGGATATAGAATAGTAGCTTGGCGATTACTTTATCAGCACATTTCTGGTATTATCCCACCATTCCCAGTTTCTGTTTTAGCTATTGATAAGTCGGCTGTCAGACTCAATGTTTTGAGCCACAAGGGACTCTGCTCCATGCTGACAGGATCCCTTTGGGGGCCTGAATGAATTTTACCCTCAGATGCTGAGAGGCACCATCAGCGGACACCCCATGGCTGTCAACCTTACTGGAACTCGCTTCCAACTGAACATACCCATCTCAATGAAATCCATGTCCCAGTTCTGGAAGCTGGCTTTATCTGAACACTCTTCTGACCTACAAATCAGGTGACAGGAAAGTCTGCCAGCTTTGACTGAGGGCCAGAGCAGGAAATGGCTGGGTGCAAGTGATCTTGCCATTTCGGCCATTTCACTCAGCAGAACCTAAGTTATTAAGCATATCAAAGGTAAGGGATGGTGTAGGAATGGCATTTAAGCCAAGCCACAATAGAAGAATCACCTTTGGGGTTCTGAAACAGGTTGTGCCATCTACAGCATAAAATTATATATCTTGTCAAAAACTGCTTAAGTGTGCTATTTGGTCCTGATAAAGCCTGAGGGAACTGACCCTGAAGCACAAAGTGACATCATGCATAAAATTTCTCAACAGAAGCTCAGTTCTGCCAGACACACCAAATGGGGCATGCACAGAAATAAGAGATCCCAACTGGAAGTGAAATATTCAGATCAAAGCCAAAGTGTGGCCAGAGGAACAAACGTGAGGCACTAGAAGGCAGACCCACATCACCCATCATGATCCCACTAGTACCTCCTCCAGGGGCAAAGCTGATGGAGAAGGAAAGTCAAGCTTGGTTCATGGATGGGATATCTCATGACCTTATTGGGTATAAGCTGAACATGGACCTTGGCCACACTGCCTCCATCTTCAGAGATGGATTTGAAAGTGAGGTCTGTGAGGAGAAGTTTCCCCGATGAGCAGAACTTTAAGCAACACATCTCACATTCTTTATGTCAAAAGACACATGCTTTATGCATGGACTCAACAAATAGCTTAGCTGGTTAGTTAGAAGCCTGGAAGAAATATTAGATCAGAGACAAGAAGGTCTGGAATAGAAGCATATTGATAGACCTTGGTTTTGAAGAAAGATCTTTGCATTTGCCTTGCATTGTTACTACTTCTACAGAATATGCTCCAAAGAAGAGGCATTAAACAACAAAGTAAAGAGAATGACATGGCCAGCTGACATCAGTGAGTCCCTGTCATCAGCTCTTCCAGTGCTGGAGCAATGGGCTTGTAAATGTGGAACCATGGAGGCAGGGAAAGAGGCTGTACCTGAGCCCACGATGATGGGTTTCTACTGACCAAGGCTGTTGGTGAATGCCCAGCCTGACAGAATCATTCACTGATGCTGGTGCCCTTACACAGAAATGCCCTGCAAGGACATCAGCAGTCCACCTAGCAGTATAAGTCACCTCCACCGAACCCCTTCTATTCTGGAAGGAACAAAGATTCATTTTGACTTGCCAACACATATTCTGTATAGGACTTCTTATGCTCAGAGTCTCAACTAGCACTGTTATTTGAGGACTTACAGATTTCAAATCACCCAAATGGGATTCCCACACAACATTGTATCAGATCAATGAACCCACTCTACAACAAATACTATGGTATGATGGGAAAATACCCTGAAATACCCTGGATTTGTAACATATCACCCAAAGGCTGCAGACCTGAGTGATATAAATGCTGAGTGGTCCAGGGATTTGGAGAAGACCTAGCATCTGAGAAAAGAGGGTTCAAGGGGTCCACATCTTGTTACCACAGGGCACTAGTAATGCTGTGAATATCAGTAGAAAATCCTGGCACATTTTGAGAGGCCTGACTAGTACAGTTCAGACAGATATAGCAAGGACAAGATTTACACCAAAAACTCAAGCAGAGGTCGTGGGACCCTGAGGATGGTGTGTGGACCAACCTTAACTCTCCCAGTGCCATGATGTGTCATCACATCCTTCCTAGGATGGAGAAAACCAGGAAGGAGAGCCAAGCTCAGAACAGCCCAGATAGGCAGCTTGACCTTTGAATTAATGAGTTTAAATCCTCAGTGGAATTAAGAAGTTTTAATTACTTGTACTATTTAAACTAGAAGAGAGCATATTACTTTTCAGAGGCAAAATTAGGAAGTTTTTAACATCAGCAGAAATAATGGCACTGGAGCTAAACCAAGCTCAGGAATTGAAAATGTAAAGTTACGTTTCTATACAGCTAAGTTGTGACTACTTCAAAATGCTACACATGTAATCTTCTTGCATGTGGGTACTCTGACAAGTGGCTTTCAGAACTTCCTGGGACTTGACTCAAAATTAGCCATCCTGGTTTATTCTCATCTTGGGGGGAGGGATGATTTAATCAAGGAAAGGAGGATAAATTCACCATATTTTAAAAATAAATCAGTTTTCTTTGCCATTGTTCAAATAACATTTAGTGATTCACTTATAGGCACAAACACCATTACAAACACAAAATTCTCCAAAACTTCAAAACAACAACCCTTTTACATTACTGATGAAAATGTAAAATTGTTCATCCCTTGTGGAAGATGGCTTGGTGGTTCCTCAGAGAATTACCAAATTAAAGATAGAATCACCATATGACTCAGAATTACCATTATTGTACTCATAGGTATATACCTCAAAGAACTGAAAACAAGTACAAAAATATCACAGCAACAACATTCACTAATGCTGGAAGCAACATAAATGTCCTTCAAAAAAAGAATGGGTAAATAAAATGTGGGGTATACCAAATAATGGAATGTCATTCAACCATAAAAAGGAGTATAGTACGATATAACACAGGTGAAGTTTGTAAACATGCTGAGTGAAAGAAGCCGGACCCAAAAGGCCACATGCTGCATGATTCTATTTATTTTAAATAACAGCAAATCCATGGAGACAGAAAGTAGGCTGGTGGCTTCCAGGGGTTGTGGGAGTGGAAGGTTGAGTAGTGACTACTAATGCTTGTAGGATTTCTTTTAGGAGGATGAGAATGTTCTGGAATTAGATAGTGGTGACAGTCTCATAATGTCATGGATGCACTTAATGCCACTGAATTGAGTACATAAAAATGACTAAAATAGTAAATTTTATGTAACATTTAGAGCCCATAAAACATTCTCCAAAACTCAATTAATAAATACTTTCTGGTACCCCCAAACCATTTTAGTTCTCAAGGAAGGTTTCCTGCAGTACTAACTAAAATGGGTCACTGGCTGTTCCTTGTGGGAAACAACCTAAGACTTTGCACTGGGTAAAGTTGGTCAGCTGTTTTACAAGGAAAACACCTGGCACCAAATGCTGGCCTCTTTAAAGAACTGCTAGCTAAGCCTCTTCCCCAAGGTAAATTCAGGGAGAAGCACTATGAGTCCAAACTTGCCAGGTTGACATGGACCACACCCAGCAGTTAATAAGTTGTTCTGAACTCCACATGCCCCATCTCAATAACCAGTTTTCTTCCCAGTTTGTAGGTTCCCATAATCATGTGGTTGCTCAAATGACAACAGCAAAAACCACTAACAATTTGGAGATGAGAAAGAGTCCAGAAAAGGAAGAAAAGTCATGAAAATATAAATTTAGCTTGAGGTGTTCCATGAACACAAGGGAGAGACCTAGAATTAGGGCTTGTTATAAATTTCAAAATTGGCAAAATAGTGGCTTTCCTGAAAGCAGAGTCATTTGGGTAAGGAAATTTCTCAAGCTACCAGCTGCATAAGTGTGAGGGAATGAATCAAAGAGCACAAAACTTTTGAAATTCAAACCAAAATTTTGACTTTTTGGTCCATCCAATGACAATTGGTCAGAACAGTTTGCCATACTATAAATCTGAGAAAACTGACCTGCAAGGACTAAGGAAAATGATAGCTTCCTTACCCCAAAATTATGGTCAAGGCTACTAGCTTTTATGTTAGAACCAGCCAGCAGTTAGCAGGGGAAAAAAAAAAAGGAAGGAAGGAAGGAAGGAAGGAAGGAAGGAAGGAAGGAAGGAAGGAAGGAAGGAAAGAGAAAGAAAGAAAGAAAGAAAGAAAGAAAGAAAGAAAGAAAGAAAGAAAGAAAGAAAGAAAGAAAGAAAGAAAGAAAACAAAGAAAAGAAGAGAGGAAGGAAGGGAGGAAGGAAGGAAGGAGAGATAGGCAGGAGCCAGATAACAGAAGACCTTGAAGTCTGGAATTTCTTCCATTTCCAATTAAAAGATGTCACAGAGTTTTAAGCACAAAAAATCACATCATATAATTTACATTAACGAAAGATCAACAACTCTCTCTGATGTGAACAATGGACATACTACAGGAACCTGAAAGCAGAAGAATAATTCCTAGGACAAAAGCTAGATCATGGTGACTTGGACCGGGATGGGGGTGTTGACATTGGCGGGGGTGTGGAGGGGGGGTAACAATGGAGATCTGGAGATGTAGATGGATTCATAATGTTTTTACAAGAGTCCATATGGCATGCTGATGGAATAGAATGTGGGGAAGGTGAGCAGACAGGGAGGAGTCAAAAATGACTTGTAGATCATGGCAAGGCTGCAGCCCCTGGACTTTTTGTTGCTATAGGCAAAGCCAGTGACCACCCTATAGAAAATCTAATATGCATTTTCCCCTTCATTCTTACATGGTTGTTCTATATGAGAAGAAAATGGTATCTCATTGCATTCTTTAAATTAATAGTGAAGTAAAACACCTGTTCATATATTCGTTGGCCATTTCCACTTCCTGTTTATTAACTGAGTGTTCTGCTTTCTTAGTGGTGTGTGAGACCAGACCACCAATCCGTCAGAAGCCCTTGGTCTTCCTTAACTTTCTGAACACTGCCCTCTTCTTACCACACTGACAATTACTGCGCAGTCTCTTTCTGGCCTCTGGTTCCTCAGTACTCTCCTTGGCTCCACTCCCACTTTGTCAAGCTTCTGCTTTCAGCCCTCTTCTCTTCTTTTTATGAGTCTCCCCAGCTGATATCTTCTGTTCACATAATTCAACTATGGTCTCCACATTAATCATCCTAAAATCTGTATATCCAACCATAACCTTTTTCCAAATGTTCAACACAGTGACTCTGACTGTATACTCTGCCTTTTCATCTCTACTTTCAGCTGACATGTTTATTAAAACATGTCTAATATAAAATCTCACCCACTCATTTTTTCCAGCCAACTTCTTCTTATTTCCTATTTCCATCAATGGTACAAAACTTATATGAATATCTCAGATTATAACTTCTTTTATTAGTTTATTTACTTTTTCGACAAACATTGATAAAGTATCTGCTATGTACAAGGCACTGTGCTGGGCCCTAAAGTTTTTATTCCCTATCTCCTTCCCTGTATTAATTCTATTACTAAATCTTGTCAATTTTCTTTTTGTAGGTAGTAAAACCTCTCAGATTTATTACCTCCTTTTCATTCCTCTTGCCATCATCTTAAATTAATGTCTCCAGCAGGCCTTTCACATTTCATCCCTAGCCTCATCACACTCCTAACTCCTCACACCTAAGCAGGTGAGTAACAGAGAACATAGCTCTGATCATATCATTTTCTTTCTTAAAACCCATCTTCGACAGCACATTTACAAGTAGAAAATAAAATCCAACACTTCAACTAACATCAATGGCCCTCAAACCATATTTCTCACCAATCTCTGCTCTCCATCCCATTTGCCATGAATACACTTGTGTATCTGGCTTTCCTCCTTCTTTTTGTATCTTATTACTTTATTTAATACATCTTTTTTATAAAAAGGCATATTTGATATACATTAAAATGAAGAGAGTTTAAGTGTACTGTGGATGACTTTTGACAAATGTATGCACTTTTAAAACCCATAGTCAAATCAAGATACAGAATATTTCCAATACACAAAAAGTTATCCTGTGCTCCTTTTCAATCAACCTCAACCCCAGCCACAGGCAAATACTGTTCTGATTATTATCAACATAGATTAGTTTTGCATTTTTCTTAAATTCCATGTAAACAGAATCATATATACTTGCAATGTACTCTTTTGTCAGGTTTCCTTAGCTAAACGTGATGTCTATAGAATGTGTGCATGTTTTTGCATGTGTCAAGGGTGTGTTCCTTTTTTATTGCTGAGTAGTATACCTTGATATATATAACACAATTTGTTTATTAAGTTTCCTGTTGATGAACATTGGCATTGCTTCCAGTTTGAGATTATAAAGTTGCCATGAATATTTATATACAAGTTTCTTCTGTGGTCACATCTTTTCCTTTCTTCTGGATAAATACTTGGGAATAGAATTTTGGGGTTGTCTGGTATGGGTATGTTTACTCTATAAGAGGTTATTACACAGTGTTCCAAAGTGGTTTTGCCATTTTACACTCCCCTATCAATGTATGAATGTCCCATTCACTTCACATTCTCACCAATACTTGCAGTCTTTTTATTTTAAATGTTCTAATTGGTGTGAAGGAGTAACTCAATGTGGTTTAATATGCATTTCCCAGATAACTAACGATGTTGAATACCTTTCATACTGTCAATCTGTATATCTTATTTTGTGAAATGACCCTTCAAATCTTTTCCCAACTTTTACTAAGTTTCTGTCTTTTTATTATTTATTTGTAGTGGCTTTTTATGTATCTGGATACAAATACTTTATCAGATATATGTACTGAAAATATTTTCTCAGTCCATATTTTACCTTTTCATTTTCAACATGCCTTATGATTAGCAGAAGTTTTCATTTAGACAAACTCTAATTCATTATATATACTTTTTTTATTTTAATGTTAGTGCTTTAGGGAGTCTCTCTGAGAAATCTTTACATATCTAAGTAGGTAAACATTTTCATGTTTGTCCTTTTACAGAAATCAACAGGCCAATTTTAAAAGTTACATTAAAATGAAAAGGATTTAGAATATCCAAAATTAATCTTAAAAATGAAAAGCAATTTAGAGAAGAAGAGCTAGCTCATTTCAAGATTTATTTATTTATTTATTTATTATACCAATAATATTAATTTATTTATTATACCAAACAACAGTAGTCCAGACAGTGTGTGGATTTGTGTAAGGAGGATAGGCCAGTAGGTCAATGGAACAGAACAGAGTCCGGAAACAGACCCACACACACAAGGTCAGTTGATGTTTGGCAAGGGAGTCAAGACAATTCAATGAATACAGAAAAGTCTATTCAGCAAGTTCTAGAATGGCTAGATAAATATGTGGAAAAACAAATATTAACTTTTAGTTTATACCACACACACACGCACACATTTATTTGTGGTGGGCTAAGACCTAAAGATAAAAACTAAAACTATAAAGCTACAAAAGAATCTCACTATTTTTACCTATATTTTCCTCTTCCTTATCTTTTCCTTTTGACAGATTACTTATATACCTTAAGGCTGAGCTCAAATAAAATCTTCAGGAAGCCTTTATGGCTATTCCTCTCAGAAATAAGCACTATTTTATCTAACTCTCATGGCACTTTCCTTACACCGTGGTAAACACTATATTACTGTTGAGTGTGTATACATGTGTATACGTGGACACATCAAAACCATCCTGCTAAATGTTGTGTTGTTGACCAAGTTTTGTTCTTCACTAAATCCTTTGAACCATGGGGCAGAGTATTCACCCATAGTAAAATATCAATAAACAATTGATCTCAAAAAGGTAATTCTATACTGAAGTATTTAGGAGAAAGGAAGTGAAGGAGGGAAGAAAAAGAAGAGTCTGAGCCTTGGCTGGTGTGGCTCAGTAGATAGAGTGCCGGCCTGAAAACTAAAGGGTCACTGGTTCAATCCCAGTCAGGGTACATGCTTGGGTTGTAGGTCAGTCCCCAGTGGCGGGGGGGGGGGGGTGTGAGAGGCCACTACATATTGATGTTTCTCTCCCTCTCCCTTCTTTCCCCTCTCTAAAAATGGATAAATAAAATCTTTAAAAAAATAGTTTCATGCTTGCTTTTAGGATAGGGAAAGGAGCTATAGGACACAGCTAAAGATAGATCAAATGCAAATGAATTTCAAATGCAAATGAAATGCAAATGATAAATGTACACACCTACTAGTAATTTTAGCAAGATATATCTTCAAAATTAAACAGGACCTTTGCATGAGCCTTTATCAAAAAAGAATGTAAGCTGTACATGTTTTTCTGCTGATGCAAACTAAGAATATTCATAAATAACATTGTCTGGAAAAATCAATTTGTAGTAAATGTGATCTTCCCCTAAATGATTCCTGATATACATCTATTTATAGCAAACACCTATGAGATTAGAATTGTGAATAATTTTATTGTTTTTGCTGCAGTTGAATATTTTTCTTGGAAGACTATTTTTATATATAAATAACTTCCCAGTTTATTTAAAAAATATTGCATTGTCTTAACAATTCAGCTGAGAAAGTATTTAGCTTCATGCATCACCCTAACTCGGAAGAGGGTATCACGTGGCAAAGGAAGAATTCTAGTGAACAAGATGAAATGCAGAAATAGTGATAGGGGAGTTGAAGAACTGCTCAGGTTTTTAATTTCAGTTGAACAGTATAGTAAAGCCCTTTAAAAACCTGAACTTGTTTGTGGTGCTCTATTTATACCTGTCTCAATAAAGCCCCATTTATTCTCTGAAATCATACATTTGTTTCGAAGACTGAATCATTCCAGTTACATCAGTATCTCAGAATTCTCTTTCTTTTCATACAAAACTATATTTGTGTTCGTACGTAAGATATTTTTAAATAACTAAGTAAAAAATAGCCTAAGATGGTTGCTGCTTTATTGCCATGGTACATTTATTTGAAAATGCATGTGGTCTACAAAGTATCAAAAGAATAAAGCAATTACAATCCTGTTACCATTGTTACCATCGCTGCTGTTAATAGATTCTGTGGAAATACTGAATTAGAGGGAAAACCTTGTTAAAACTCTTGATGTGATTTCACAGCCCTCGGCCACCTGGGTCACCTGCCTGGTCACTAGCCTTCCTCCCCCAGACCTAGTTCTCCTTAATTTGCAGCACATGCCGATGTTAGGAGGAAGAGGGAGGCGGAGTAACTCCAACATTCAGGAGCCAGTCTGTGTAACTAGTCTGTGTCCTATTCCAGGGGAGCCTTTGAATATTTGAAACGTGTCTCTCTCTTTCTAGTCCTCTTTTTCTCGGGACAAAATTTCCAGTTCCTTTAGTCCTCATCTGACAAGTTTAGAAAAAAATCTCCTGGCTTCTCATCTATGGACAATGCAACAACTTTTAAAGCAAAATTTGCCTTGCTTTTTATTTACTTTCCACGTAAGGTAAATACATGTATACATTAATATATATTCTTTCTATAAACAGTTTCATTTTTATAACTATTTCAGGAACCAAATACAGCATTCCCCTAAAAAAATGATTTAGCCTTGATATGTTTAAATATGTTTTGTCCTATATCTGTTTGTTTGTTTTCCTGTTGTTCAATTACAGTTATCCCCATTTCCCCCCATTACTCTCCCCTGCCCCGCCCACCTCCCACCTCCCACATTCAATCCTCCCTGCAGGTTGTCTTTGTCCACAATCCTTTGTACACGCTCCTTGACTTGCCCCTCCCCCTTCTTTCTCCATTGGTCCCCTCCCACCTCCCCTCAGGTCACTGTCAGTTTGTTCTTCATTTCCATGTCTCTGGTTCTGTTTTGCTCACCTGTTTGTTTTGTTGATTAGGTTCCACTTACAGGTGAGATCATATGGTATTTGTCTTTCTGTCCTATGTTTGTTATATGTTTCATCTATGTTTTGTCCTATCCCTACTACATAATGAAGAACAATTTTATTATATTTACATAAACAAGAGAAAATTCAAAATTTAGTGTAGAATACATTTCTAAGAGCATCACTTTTAAATAAAGAACACACACATAATGGATTACAGTGTAATTCCTTTTTTACATATAAATATATTCTGTGTTATCTGAGATATTTTTATTACAAAAAGTAAAGCCTGTTCTGTGCTACTGTTATAAAAGAAAAATCATGCTTTCTTCTGAAACCAAAGTAATTCTGATTTTTAGGTAGAAAAATCTCTGTAGATAACCTTCTGTGACTTTAGGTCTTTATTTGTTCAAAGTTACTTTTAATGATTTGAAGATGTATACTCTGAATGTGTCTACATATTCCTTCAATGAGAATAATGATATCTTCTATATTGTTTAATGTCTACAGTGGTGTGTGACCAGGGAGGTCTGGGGCCTGGGTAGGAGAGGAGGGATGGAGGTATATATGGAAATTGCATAAATATTTCTCAACAATACAAACATGGAAAAAGGTTTAGAATCTTCATCTATTAAAATTCATATGATTTTTAAAGCAAAACCTGAATCTAACATCAGTCTCAACACTTACGGAAATCTTTTAAACATTTCACATCACACATTATAACAATATGCTTTGAAAAAGTCATTCAGAAGTCACATGACTGAAAAAGCTAATTATTTCCTATCTCATTGTTTACATATAATATTTTCTCTTAATGACAAAAAAGGGAATGTCCCAGGAGTTGGATGAATCAGACCAAAACTGGGAACATGATGATTTACTCAGCTATCCTTAATTCAACATTCAGATAATTATTTTACTTAAGCTGAATGAGAATCTTAGTCCAGGCTGAACACTTCATTGGACCAGATACTAGATAAGCATTCAATCATAAGACATTATTTTTTAGTCTATTTAATATATCTTCACCCCAACTTAATATCATGGTTTCCAAGACCTCAATGTGTCCTATTTCTGACTGCTGAAAATATCTTTAGCTAATCTTGTATTTTTGCCTGAGTCAGATAATTTATTCTTAAGTATGACATGCTTCCTCAAGTTGTAAAAGCAAACATTTTCAAAAATAGGTGTAGCAAAAAAGGAGAAAAACTCCACAAGGCTATAAGTCAGTCAAGGCTATGAATCTTCCAAATGATAAACTAGCTACCTGCTTGAGCAGGCAAGGATAAAATTTTATCACTCATTGCATAATTAGCCATGTCTAGTGACTTTCAGTGCTATGTCGGGCTATATGCTATGACGAGGATAGTTTAAAATTTATTCAAGTTTGCTCCTAGAAAACAGTGTACCTTATAAATAAAAGAGAATGATTCTATACAAAAATAATGAGAGCCAGAAGTGGAAAGGGCACTCTGCTAGGCCCAGGGTAACAAAACATGGTCTTTATTCCCCAGGAGCTTACAGTCCAGTGGCAGAAAGAGAATTAATATAAACCATTATAATAAAAAGCATGGTCTATGTGGCAAAAGCCATGTCTAAATATTGATTAATTTTGACAGAGATGGGGGTTGAGAATAGCTTCCCAGAAGGAACTAACATTAAATTTGGCCTCAGAGGATCAATTAAGCAGAGAAAGGGGAAAAAATCCTAAAGACTGGGATTGGTGATTTCAACACAGAGTCAGGGAAAAAATAAAGAATATTCAGGAAGCAAAATTGTGAATGGGTAAAATACATGGTGATTTGGAGACTGTCTGGCCAGACATTAGAGTAGAAAGGGGGCTGAGATCAGAGGTTGAAAGGCCTTGAGGAACAGACAGAGGAAGGTCAACTCTCTTCCATAATCAATGCCCTGATTGGGAAAGAACACAGTCTGTTTCAGTTGGGCAAAGACAGTTGTTATAGCAGTGTCTCTAGCAATCAGAATGCGGACAGATCAGAAGCAGGCGAACAAGTGAGGAGTCAGCTGCTGGTGTGTGGGAAAGAGGAAACAAGGTAAAGTGGTCTTGAACTGAGGACGGATGTGGCAATGAGAACAGAAGAGAGGAAATGATTCAAGAGACTGTAAAAGTCTTACCAATAAAATTCGGTGGTATGTCATAGGAGTGAGGGAGAGGATGGGTCAGAGATAATCTGTCTTCAAGGTTACTTGCCCCACTAATTTGGTGCACAAAAATCAGACACCATTGTGATTTTGTAAAACTCTTTCTTTATCCTAAGTATTCCATTTCCTATTTATCTTACAGATACTGCAGTCCTCCTGCAAAGCTTGGGTCAACATTCTGCTTCCTGCGTAACAGCTGCCCAGATTCCCCACCCTATATTCCAGCTACATCCAGAATTCACTACTTCTATTGTAATTGCACAAAATAGTATCTTTACTTCTGCTTCCTGTCATAAGTAATTACGTGCATGCCTATTCCCCCATGTAAGAACCTTGAGAAATCATACTGCATTCACTTTTGTATTTTTCATAATACCCAGTATAGTGATGTTCAACAAATAATCTCAATAACCACTTTATTTGTGACATTTCTGGATATTGTCCCTGACTAATGTGGTCCAAACAGAAGCAATACTAAATAAGGACTCTCAAAATGTGGTATATGTGTACTGGGGAAGTATGGAAAATAATTTAGAGTATGGAAGATTTTTAATGGTTCCTATTTTATATTTGCAAAATAGAGTAATACCCAACTATTAAAAAAAAAGAATGAACTAATGATACATATAAAAATGTAGGTGAGTTTCAAAACTATTATGTTGAAGAAACCAAACATAAAAGAATACATATCATATGATTTTATTTTCATAAAATTTACAAACAAGAAATGTTAACCTATGTTGCCAGGAATAAAAACAGTCCTTGCCTAGAGGAGGAGGATTTGACTAGAAGGGTATGCAAGATAAATTTCTAGGTGATGGAAATATTCTATATTTTTAGTAAGGGTATTGATTTTATAGGTACGTACATTTTTTTCAAAAAATGTTTGAAAAAACATTTGGTGTGTTTCATTCTAGGTAATCTTCATCTCAATTAAGGAAAAACATTAAGGAAATTTGAATATCATCTTGGTATTTGTTATTACTAAAGAATTATTCTTACTAATTAAAGTATGATGATAGCATTATGTAAGAACATGTTCATAATACTTAGCAATATATCCTGAAATATATGAGTAAAATAATATGTCTAGATTTCTTTCAAATTATTCATCAAATACAAAAAATGATTCAAAAGGAGATAAAGCAAATGTGCTAAAATATTGATAAGTATAGAATCTGGCTGGAGGGGTATATAGAAGTCCATTTTACTATTCTCTCTAATTATATGTATATTTAAATTTTAAAAATAAATATAAGAAATACTTTGTAAGACATAAATCACCACATGGATAATATCAAACCCCCTACACAAAGCAAATTCTGTTGCCTCCAACTTGAAAATATATACTGAATGCAATAATTCTTACTAGCTCTGCTGCTGGCTCCCTAATTTAAGCTACATTCATCTCTCAACTGAACTATTACAGTAGCCTGCTAAACATGCCCCCTATGTCCAGGGTTTCCCCATGGTGTCTCTAGTTCATGCAAAATTCAGAACCATCTGTTTAATGAACAAGTCAGCTCATGTTATTCTACTGCTCAAAATCCTCGGATTTCCCAGCCCTCACAAAGTAAGATTCAGATTTTTTTCCTTGGCCGCTGAGGATTGAAATTAACTTCTTTCCTGCCTCCTCTCTGAACTGAACACCTACACTTCCCCTTTCACTCCCTGGGCTCCAGCCACACTGGTCTCCTTGTGTCTCTAGGGGGAAAAAATCAAGCACACGCCTGCTCAAAGCTTTTGAGCTTGTTCTTTCCCCCTTTCCCCGGGTTACATGACTCACTTCCTCACCCTTTACTCTTACGTCACACGACCAGAGAGGCTTTCCTTGACCATTGCCTACGACCTAGCACCATCCCACCAGCACTCTGTACCCTCTACTCTCCTTCACCAGCTTTATTTTTCCCTGTCCTTCATCACTATCTGTCTGACATGTTATATACATTTTTGTTTCTCTGTCTCCTCTGATTAGAGTGAAGGTTCCTGGGGGGCAAGGTCATTGCCAGTTTTGTTCACTGTGGAATTCCCAGTGCCTAGGATAAATTGTGTATGGCACATAACAGGTACCAGATAAATATTCATCATTGGGAGAGGAGTCAAATAGGTCATAGTACCACTTTTAATTTGGGATTTTAAAATTCAGCTTAGAGTCCTGAACAAAAAGAATTCTTTATTTCTCTCACCTTAAAATAGTGTTTCCCACCCAGGGGCAGGACGGAGAAGCCATGGCTAATTAATTCACATATTGCATGGCAACAAGATTAGGGCGCAGAATAGACAAGATCTCAAACTACAGCAGGGCAGGTCCCATGGGACTCTCCCTGGAATTCAGCCATCCTCCAGGCATATTATTCACTCTTCCCCAGGCAGGGAGGAGTGCAGCGGGGGAAGGTGGTGATAGAGGGAAACACCCATGTTATCTTCCTAATACAGTCCAGAAAGCCAAGTTCTTATTTGTGGGCCAAGGGAGAAATACTAAAAAGGGAATAGAACATTTTCTACTCACAATGAAGATAATGATGATGACTGTAATAAAGAAGATAATGATGGGCCTTTTTCATTCCCAATTCCCTCCTAAGCCTATCAAAAACAAATTGGATTACAGGAAGATAGGCACAGATTTTTTTTTTTTTTTTTGCTTCCTTATCCACCAGAGTTTGCATCATTTGTACCCTAAGGCCCCAAAACTCTGCCCACTCACCTTCAGATACACACACAAAGGAATCTGGGTGTATCGTACTAAAGGAATGATGATCCTTTTTAAGAAGGATATGGCCATATGTTAGATAGGAGAGTGATGGTTAGAATTTGTGGCAATCAGGGTATACTTGAGAATTTCCTGGAAGCCAGATAAGAGTTACAACTTACTAACTGTATAACCATGCACAAGTTACTTAGACTGTCTGTGATTCAACATCTTATCTGTAAAGCAGATAAATAATAATATCTCCTTTATCAAGTTGTTTTGAGGGATAAATACATAAATTTACATATATAAAACACTTTGAAAAGTGCCTGGCACATGTAAGGACTCAGTTAATATTAATTATTAGTATTTAGTTCTCTATAATCAACATTAAAATGTCTTATGAGATCATAGAAGTTGTGATTATATATTTGTTCTCTACAAATAATGGAATATTTTTCTAGGGGCAATGCTAGATAGAAATTTTGCTTTGTAATTATTAATAGAAGTACTCTGATGTAACTAATTGAATGTGGCTATGTTCTTATATATCTAATTTTTTAAATGTATTTAACCAATTTAACCCCTTAATTATTTGTTGGCTGTTCAATAATGAAAGACTCATACTAATGCTGTAACACAAAGCTTCGTAAATGATTAACTTTACATTGTCTTTTAATGAAAACATTAGGTAAAACATTTGTGAGGGAGGAAATGTAAGATGGTAGCTGGAATCTGATGCATAAGTTTCGCCTGCAACTGGGCTATTTGGCAAAGATGACTTTATTTTGGCAATTTAGTTTTTAAAAATGAGACATTAGGTGCTAGGATGTCACCCACCAGCTCTAGAATTCTTGCATAGGTTCTGTCCTTTTCAACAGCTTCTGTTCATGATTTGGATAGACGAAGGTGGCATGCATATCTAGTTTGCCAGCACTACAAAGACTGGCAAGATAATAAATAGCATTGATGGTCAACTGGGGGATTAAAAAAAGTGGAGGACAGCCCAGAATGTTGCACTAACACTAACTATAATAAAGATAAATGTGGGATAATATTTATAAAAATGTAGAATCATATAAATAACAAAAAAATCCACACAGTGGTTAATCATTCATCCAGGTCTTTTGCTAGAAGATACAGGCACAAAAATTAAAAATATTCATCCAAGTTTCTCACAATATCAGTCTAATTGAGAAGAGAGAAGTATAAAGAAAAGTACAGTGATAGGTATTGTCACACAAGTACAGAAAATTAACATCAAACTTACTATGATATCTTGTGCTTTAGAGTTTACAAAGCATCTTCCCAGGTACTATCACATTTAATTCTTGCATCTATTCCTTTTATTCCTTAGCTGTTTGGTGTAGAGTTGATGACCTATATCTACCAGAACCCAGTGAAAATAAATGGTAATGGCACATCACTAATTCCAGCCAGCTGGGTACCAGAAATATAAGGCGGGACACTTTGTAAAATACATGATTGTCTAACCACTACACTGTGTTCCTGAAATGAACACAAAATAATATTGAATGTAAACTATAATTGAAAAAAATAATTTAAAAAATATTGTTAGGCTCTTTAAAGACCAGGGCTGTTATATTTTTATACTTCCAGGAGTGTACTCAAAATTAGTTGCTTATTTGTTTAGTGTGCTTGTTTATTAGAACGAAATACTATAAGCTTATGTGAGCAGTGGGACAGCTGCACAAATAGACTGATTAAATTTTCTGTAGTTATGCTGGCTTTTGTCTTTTCAGTTCCTTTTTACCTATATCCTATGCTAGCAGCCATAATTATGTTGAAACATTATGAAAGTTGCCCTTGATGAAATCAAGTTTCTGTGTGTAATTTTCCTTTGCAAAACCAATTTGTTCATTCTGTTCCTTTTTAAGTTTCAGCAAACTATTATTAAATAATGGTCCATATATTAAAACTAAAAGCATTTTCCTTAAGATCAGGAACAGGACAGGGAGGTCTGCTTCTACCTCTGTTATTCAACATAGTACCAGAAGTTCTAGCCACAGTAATCAGAAAAGAAAAATAAAAGGCATCCAAATTGAAGAGGAAATAAAACTGTCATTATTTGCAGATGACATGATAATGTATATAGAAAACCCTAAAGATTCCACCAAAATACTACTAAATCTAATAAGTGAATTTGGCAAAGTAGCAGGATACAAAATTAATATTCAGAAATTAGTGGCATTTTTCATACTCCAGTATGAAAAATGAACTATCAAAAAGAACTATCATAAAGAGAAACTAAGAAAACAATCCCATTTACTATCAGAACAAAAAATAAAGTACCTAGGAATAAATTTAATCAAGGAAGTAAAAGACCTGTACCCAAAAGATTATAACATACTGATGAAAGAAACTGAGGAAGATACAAATAAGTGGAAGCATATACCATGTTCATGGATAGGAAAATTAACATCATTAAAATGTCCAAAGTACTCAAAGCAATCCACCAATTTAACACAATTTCTACTAAATATCAATAGCATATTTTACAGATCTAAAAAAAATATTCCAAATATGTATATAAAACCAAAAAAGGGGTCTTAATAGCCTCAGCAACCTTGAGAAAGAAGAACAAAGCTGGAGGTAGCATACAAACTGATATAAAACTATACCACAAGGTTATAGTAATCAAAGCAGCATAGTATTGGCACAAGAATAGGCATATATCAATGGAACAGAATAGAGAGCCCAGAAATAAACCCATGCCTTTACAGTCAATTAGTATTTGACAAAGAAGGCAAGAACATATAACGGGGTAAATGGTGTTGGAAAAATTGGACAGATACAAGCAAAAAAAAAATAAAGTGAGATCACCAACTTACACCATAACAAGAATAAACTCAAAATAAATTTAAGACTTAAATATAAGTCATAAACCATAAAAATCCTAGAAGAAAACATAGGCAGTAAAATCTAAAATATTTCTTGTAGCAACATTTTTGTCAATACATCTTCTTGGGCAAGGGGAACAATGGAAAAAATAAACAAAAGGGACTATATCAATCTAAAAAGCCTTTGTACAGCAAAAGAACCCATCAACAAAAGGAAAAGGGAGCCCACTATATGGGAGAACATATTCACCAATGATACATCTGCTAAGGAGTTAATTTCCAAAATATATAAAGAATGTACATAACTCAACAGAAGAAGATAAATAACCCAATTAAAAAATGATCAAAAGACCCTGGCTGAGTGGCTCAGTTGGTTGGACTGTCATCCTGTGCACCAGAAGTTTGCAGGTTGGATCCCCAGTCAGGGCACGTACAGCAGGCATCGAAGCAATGCTTCTTTCTCACATCTCTCTCTCTCTCTCTCTCTCTCTCTCTCTCTCTCTCTCTTTCTCTCTTTCTCTCTCTCTCTCTCTCTCTTCCCCCTTTCTCTTTATCTAAAAAAATCAATAAATATATCCTCAGGTGAAGATTAAATTAAAAATTAATAAAGAACCTGAATAAACACTTCTCCAAAGAGAACATACAGATGGCCAATAGATATATGAAATAATGCTCAACATCACTAATTATCAGAGAGATGAAAATTTAAACTATGATGAGATATCAACTCATGCCTGTCAGAATAGTGATTATCGACAAATCAGCAAACAACAAGTGCTGACCAGGATGCAGAGAAAAGGGAACCCTTGTGCACTGTTGGTGGGAATTCAGACTGGTGCAGCCACTGTGGAAAACAGTATGGAGTTGTCTCAAAAAATTAAAAATGAAACCACCTTATGTCCCAGGGATACCTTTTTTTTTATAATAGATTCTAAGAAACTCAAAAAACCCATTTAAAGAATATATGCACCCTACATTCATTGCAACATTACTTACAATACCCAAGATTTGGAAATAGCCCATGTGCTCATCAATAGATGAAAGGATAAAAATGCTGTGGTACATTTATACAATGGAATACTACATGGCTGTAAAAAAAAGAAGGAAATCTGATCCTTTATGACAGCATGAATGGACTTGGAGAATATTATGCTGAGTGAAATAACCAGTCAGAGAAAGTACCATATGATCTCACTTACATGTGAAATCTAATGAACAAAATAAACTGACAAACAAATAGACACAGAGGTGTGGATACATAGAATAGACTAACAGCTGTCAGAAGGGAGACAGGTTGGAGGACTGGAGAAAACAATGTGAAGGGATTAAGCAAAAAAATTGTAGAAGACATATAGACTCAGGCAACAGTGCGGTGATAGCTAGATGCAAAGGAGGATGGGGAAGAGGTGGAGGTGGGCAAAGAGGGGATAAATGGGGATGCAAAGACGCTTTGCTTTGGGCAATGGGCACAACATGCAGTATGCAGATGATGTATTATTGAGTTGTACATTTGAAATCCACATGGTTTTGTGAACTAACATCACCCCTGTAAATTCAATTAAAAACAATATTCAGGCTATTTTGCCAGACTATTTTCAAACTTAAGATCAGGCCTGATTTTCAGTAATTTATGTAAAATAATGCTACATATTTGAATTATATAACCATGTAGCAATGCATGTGCTGATCTATCTCTTAAGGCAAGGGAAATAAAGGAAAAACTAAACAAATGGGACTTTATCAAACTAAAAACCTTTTGGATGGCTAAAGAAACCATCATCAAAATGAAAAGGGAACTGACTATATGGGAGAACATTTTTGCCAATGATACATCACACAAGGGTTTCATCTCCAAAATATGTAAAGAATTCATATAGCTCAACACCAGGAAGACAAACACTCCAATTTAAAAACATGCAAAGGATCTGAATAGACACTTCTCCAAGGAGGACATACAGAGGGCCCAGAGACATATGAAAGGATGCTCAATTTCACTAGCCATCAGAGAGATGCAAATTAAAACCACACTGAGATATCACCCCAGAAAGTTTTAAATAGAAAACATCATGTTTCTGAAAACTAATAAATTGTTTGTAAGGAGATGGGGGTGGGTAAGAAGGAGAGATGAGGAAAGGGTCTGTAAACTTTGATTTGTAGATGGTCGGTTTTCAGCTTCAATAATTTTTTAATTTGAAAATAATTCACAAAGGTAATAACTGTTATCAAAAGGCTTTTATATGAACAAATATAATTTTTAAGTGAAAACATAAAGGTGCAAGGGTAAAGAGAGGATCCTTTATCTGATCCCTAAGAGCTATCAGAGAGAAAAGACAGATGGCCTACTAAGACATGACAATTAGGCTGACATCAGCTTTGTCTCTGGCAAAAAGAGCCTGCCCCACAGTTAAACCCACATTGGGGAATAAGGCAAAAACAGAGAGTTTCTCAAATGCAAAAAACCATAAGCAACTTTACTACTCAGAGCTCCTCATAAAAGGAGGACTGAAGGGCACACATTGGCAAGAAAGAAAATGAACCCCATGGGTAAAGGGAACAAGAAGTCATGAAAAAATCAATCTGAAGAAAATAGGTTGTCATTTAACATACAGGTGTTTGTAATATATAGTATTATATCAATTTCAATGATTTTCTGTAATGTAATTACCAGGTTTTTCTCAAAAGCAACAATAACAACAATTAATATTTATAGATGTCTGTTGTGTTCCAGATTCTAGTGAGAATTTTTTAATGTATTTTATTGATTATGCTACTATAGTTGTCCCATTTCTCCCCATCATTCCACTCCACCCTGCACAGCCCCTCCCACCCATATTCCCCCCCTTTACTTTATGTGTCATAAGTTCTTTAGCTTCTACATTTCCCACACTATTCTTGCCCTCCCCCTGTCTATTTTCTACCTACCATCTAAGCTACATATTCTCTGTACCTTTTCCCCCTCTCTCCTCCTCCCACTCCCCTGTTGCTAACCCTCCATGTGATCTCCATTTCTGTGTTTCTGTCCCTATTCTATTGTTGGCTTAGTTTGCTTTTATTTTAGATGTGGTTGTTAATATCTGTGAGTTTGCTGTCTTTTTACTGTCATATTTTTTGTCTTCTTTTTCTTAAATAAGTCCCTTTAACATTTTATATAATAAGGGCTTGGTGATGATGAACTCCTTGAACTTGACCTTATCTGAGAAGCACTTTATCTTCCATTCCATTCTAAATGAAAGCTTTGCTGGATGGAGAAATCTTGGATGTAGGTCCTTGCCTTTCATGACTTGGAATATTTCTTTCCAGCCCCTTCTTGCCTGCAAGGTCTCTTTTGAGAAATCAGCTGACAGTCTAATGGGAACTCCTCTGTAGGTGACTGTGCCCTTATCTCTTGCTGCTTCTAGAATTCTCTCCTTCATTTGAATCTTGGCTAATGTAATTATGATGTGCCTTGGTGTGTTCCTCCTTGGGTCCAACTTCTTTGGGACTCTCTGAGCTTCCTGGACTTCCTGGAAGTCTATTTCCTTTGCCAGCTTGGGGAAGTTCTCCTTTATTATTTGTTCAAATTTTCCACTTGTTGCTCTTCCTCTTCCCCTTCTGGTACCCCTATAATTTGGATGTTGGGACGTTTAAAGATGTCCTGGAGGTTCCTAAGCTTCTCCTCATCTTTTTGAATTCTTCTTTCTTCCTTCTTTTCTGTTTGGTTGTTTCTTTCTTCCTTCTGGTCCACTCCATTCATTTGAGTCCCAGTTTTCCTCCCATCTCTGTTGGTTCCTTGTGCATTTTCCTTCATTTCACTTATTGTAGCCTTCATTTGTTCATCTAATTTGTATGCAAAATCAACCAATTCTATGAGCATCCTGATCATCAGAGCTTTGAACTGTGCAGCTGATAGGTTGGCTATCTCTTGGTCGCTTAGATGAATTGGCTCTGGGGCTTTGATTTGTTCTCCCATTTGAGCCATTTTTTGGCTTTTGTTTTGTTTTGTTTTGTCTGGTCGCTCCTGTTACATAGTGAGGGGCAGAGCCTCACTTGTTCCCCATGGTGGGGCAGCCCAGTCACTGAGCAGTGACACTGTATGTGGGAGCAGGATCCAAGAGGGAACAATGGCACTTGCTCTACTCTCTCTCAGATTCTAGTCCCTTCTGCCACTTCCCGTTCACCTAGATTATCTGAACAGGAATGTGGGACCACCTGATCAGCCAGCCACCCTGCGTGGCCTCACTGGGTCTGCACTGTTGCCACCCCATGCCTGGGATCCGCCAGCCGCTGCTGCCTGTGCACCCGGGTCCGCCAACCTCCACTTTTTCCTTCCACAGCTCCATCCTTCTTACAGGTCTGGATGAATGGTTGTTGGACTTCCATAAAGTTCGATTTTTCTATCAGTTCTGGTTGTTTTCTTGTTTCTAAATCTTTGTTGTCCTTAATTTTGGTTGTGCGAGGAGGCACAGTGTGTCCACCTACACCTCCAGCTGGGCTGGAAGTCCTAGTGAGAATTTTTATGGATTGTCTCATTCCTCACAACAACCTTGCAACAACTGTTATTCCCATTTTACAGATGTCAAAACTAAGTAACAGAGTAGTAATTTTTCCAAGGTCATATAAATATCACACAACAGAAATGGATTTGTGTAATCTAGAGAACACCATTTAATATTAAAGTATCAAAAACCCAATTTCCTCCTTTATGAAATGAATATATAGATGTTTGCTTAGATTATATTTACAAGGTTACACAAAGGTGAAATAATACTAATATGTATTGATGTGCCTTAAAACTGTAAAGTATTCTACAATTTGAAATTATAATAAAAATAAAATAGAATATGGATGCCAAATTTAGAAAAAAAAAGAATTTAGCCACATGGTTAATAGACAATAGCATTTTTAAATTTACCCCTTCAAAATATATTTTAATTTGCTTCAGTAAGTAAATATAACTTGAAAATATGAAGTGTGAGTGTTTCACTTATTTATTTGCTTGATTATTTATTTCTAATCCACCTTGTTCCAGAAGAATTTTCAGGCAGCTAACAAGAATACACAAAAATTAATGATAATATAAAAGAATTCATTTTTTATTTTAAAAGTTGCCTTAAATTTAATTTATAAATATACATACATTTTGAAAAAGCAATTTGTGGTTAATTTAAAATATAACTCCACTCCACATACCCTCTACTGCCACCCTCACCCCAACACTCACATGTAAAATGAATTTAAGCAGCAGGAAATGTTCATATTGTCTTTTTTAAAAAATGAAAATTGCTTATTTTCATAATGCTTTGCCATAGTTCAAATTAATGATGTGCTAATGTGATATTAAAGTAGTAACTCCTGCAGTTATAACACTCGAGTTGTGTGGCTGACAACACAACAGTATCACTAAGGTGTCAGATTTTACTCAATTTCCATAAGTAAATGGAATCTGAGACTGATTGCCTGTTAATCACTGCAGTTTCATAGGTCCCTTATTTATTTTGGACCAGCAATTAATTCCCAAATAAAGAATCAAGCGAGAAAATGAGCCAGAATTTGATTGAGATGATGGTGAGTAGCCATTTCTTTTGGCTCCCATAATAAAGAGAGAATTTCCAAGCCTATAGAAAATTAGAACAGATGTGGATAATGACACAATTTGTTATTTATGAATGCAAGCTCTTTCCAAAGACTTAGGAATTAGTATGAGAACTATTCACTGAATCTCAAAAAAAAACAATAAATATTAATATCAGAACACAAATGTTTGCACTATAATTTGAAACATGAAGAATATTTACCCATTATGCTTCTGAAAAATCTAGGGCGCCCTGAATACTTATGGACTCCATGTCATCAGATGATTCAGAGAGCTTCTCTGAACTACTTATTTTTCTCAAGCACAATAGTGAGAACATGTTCTCAAGAAAGAAAAGCTAGTTCGTTGTTCTTTCTGAATTTTTGCTGGCTCTTAAGATGGCTTAGTGTAAAGAGGACTGGATAAGAAATCAAGAAATATGAACTCAAATATTGGCTTTGCCACTTAGCCAGTGTAACTTCAGATAAGTTCCTTAAAGATGAGTTACATTTTCCGCAGCTGTAAAATAACATAAATGACACTTCCTACAAAGGGTTATTTGAAGACAAAATGAGGACACTAGTATACAGTTAATTAAATCTGATTTAGAATTGAGAATATCCATAAAACTTTAATTAAACTTATTTAACTTTATTCACTTTGTGGATTTTACTTTGACCTCTGTGAAGTTGATGACACCTTTCTGATGGAAATGGAGTGATGGAATGAATATATATATATATATATATATATATATATATATATATATATAATCTGTTATGGCATTTTGGTTCAGTCTATAATATAATGAGTTCTGAATAATGAATTCGGTTGCTAAAATTATTTAAGGTTTAAAATGGATTTTGTCAGTCTACTGCCATTGTTTTAAAGACTACTGTTTGGGCCCATTCTGAGAGAGACACAATAAATAATTGGATTAATGGAAAATCATCTCACTGATACATTGCACAAACATCAACAGAGCAGAAAGATTTGTTCCAAAGCATCTTGGCAATTGTCTGTTGCTATGCTCTGCTGAGTTCATTCATCTTAGACGGTGCCTCAAACAGCCTTGGGAGGCAGTGAGAGGGGAGGTCCAGGCGTGGGTTCCTGCTTCACTCCCTTAGTTCAACCCCACCAGCTCTGCTATTCTCACTTTCAAACATTAACATTTTGTCTAAGATTTCATTTACACAAAGAGTTGTATTGCATTAATAGCTGATCTATGCCAACTTCCTTATTTTAGAGATAAGGAAATTGAATGCCAGAAAGGTGGCACAAAGCACCTAAGATCCCTCAGAAATCAGTCCTCCAATCAGGACCAGAAAAAAGTTATCCAGACTCCTGATCCATGTTCTTTCCAACACTTTGGTATCTTGATGATAAGATTAATCCCCATCACGAACTAAATGTTGAATACCATGCTAACTGTTCCACCTGTAATTCCTACTAACACCAGAAAAGTCTCTAAATATTTTTCCCATTTGAAAATGAGGTTCAAGAATGTTAAGCAATGTACACAATCCTACAATCAAATTCAGTCAAACTCCAAATCCTGTAGATGTATTTGCCAAAGTCAGTTAAACTTGAATATTTCCTGTCAGTCATCCAAACAATCGACCACAGGTGGCAAACACAAGGCCCGGGGGCGAAATCTGGCCCTCCACCTTGTTTTATCCACCTGGCACCTTGTACCTACTGGGCAGCAGCGCTGAGGTCCTTGTCCCCAGTTAAAGAGTAATTACATTTATACAGTCCTAAAATTACATTCCGCCCTTTGAAGGCAGTGGAGATACCTATGTGGCCCCCAGTGAAAATGAGTATGACACCCCTGCAATCATAACATGACCCAGAGAAATAAATAAGTAAATGTTGGATATTTAGTTGGCAAATTTTGACTCTACCCTTTATGTGTACTTTATTAAAATTGATGCAAATGACTATGAATGTAGAAAGGTCAAATGGAAACTTTATTTGAGAATTGCTTTCCTTTCTTTATGTCAATAACCACCTCCTATTTTATGTTGGTTCTATATTTGTTAGAGTAAACAAGTGGCTTTTCCATTCTTTAATGTATTATTGATCATGTATTTGCCCATAATAATTTCTTCTCTTGTTCAAGAAGTCTGCTGTTTGTGTTGCAAATCAAATTTGTACATGGGCTCACAAAGGATAATACTGAAAAGTATTTTCCCACTCACATGGTCACTTTCAAATTGTATGTTTAAGACAGTTTTCTTTGTCTCCTGTACAACAGGGAAGTATTGTCATTTTCAGTATAATTGTTTCATAGTTATGTTTTTGTCCAATTTTATTTTTCTTCAAATATAAATCTGTATTTCATTTGCACAAAATGTCAAGATAATGAATATCAAGGTGCCTAGTCCTTAAAAATCTCTGTAATATGAAAGTATCACAGTCAGATCTACAGAGTCTATAAAAGGAAAAGTGATATGTAAAGTCAAATAAAAATGAAGAATGACAAAAATTTTATACTGAATAGAGTAAGGTGACCAGAAAATGAATATTTCTGACATAATTATTATGTTTTTAAGATTTGATAAATTTTACTTGGAATTATTTTATATTAACTGAGTGTTGAAAGTATAGTACATAAATTTCTATATACCTTCCCCTCAACTGGCTTTTATTTAACATCTTATATAACCATAGAATTATTTATCAAAACTAATAAATTATCATTAGTGCAATAATATTAACTAAATTACAGATTTTATGAATATGTTATCAGTTTTTTCACTGTTTCAGTAACCCATGTTGCATTTAGTTATAACATCTCCTTAGCCTTCTGTGAGAGTTTTGCTTCTTTTTTATTGTTGTTCAAGTACATTTGTCTCCATTTTTGGACCACCACCTTCCCCCGCCACACCCACTCCCACCTCCAACACTCAATCCTACTCCCTGTTGGCTTTGTCCATGAGTCCTTTTTACATGTTCCCTTGATAGAGCTTCCTTTTCTTTCCCCTCTTTTGTTACCCACTTCCTCCTCTCCTCTGGTTACTGTCAGTTTGTTCTTTATTTTAATGTCTCCGGTTATATTTTGCTTGCTTGTTTGTTTTGTTGATTAGGTTCCCTTTATAGGGGAAATCATATGGTATTTGTCTTTCACCACCTGGCTTATTTCACTTAGCATAATGCTCTCCAGTTCCATCCATGTTGTCGACAAGGGTAAGAGTTCCTTCTTTCTTTCTACTGCATAGAATTCCACTGTGTATTTACACAGTACCATAGTTTTTTGATCCACTCATTTACTGATGGGCACTTAGGTTGCTTCCAGCACTTGGCTATTATAAATTGTGCTGCTATGAACATTGGGGTGAGTAGGTTCTTTTGGACTAGCATTTCAGTGTTCTTCAGGTATAATCCTACCAGTGGAATTACCGGGTCAAAGGAAGTTCCATTTTTAGTTTTATGAGGAAATTCCATACTGTTTTCCACAGTGGTTGCACCAGTCTGCATTCCCACCAACGGTGCACTAGGGTTCTCTTCTCCAAACCTTGCCAGCACTTGTTGTTTGTTGATTTGTTTATGATGTCCAATTCGACCAGCGTGAAGTGGAATCTCAAAGTGGTTTTAATTTGCATCTCTCTGATGGCTAGTGATGCTGAGCATCCTTTCATATGTCTCAGGGCCCTATGTATATCCTCCTTGGAGAAGTGTCTGTTCAGGTCCTTTGCCCATTTTTAAATTAGATTGTTTGTCTTCCTGGAGTCGAGTTGTGTGAGTTCTTTGTATACATTGGAGATCAAACCCTTGTCTGAGATATCATTAGGAAATATATTTTCCTGTATGGTTGGTTCCCTTTTCATTTTGCTGATTTTTTTTTAGCTGTGCAAAAGGTTTTTATGGATGAAGTCCCATTTCTTTATTCTTTCCTTCATGCCCCTTGCTCTAGGGGACATATGGTGAAAATATTGCTGCATAAAATACCTGAGATTGTACTGCCTATGTTCTCCTCTTAGACTTTTATAGTGACACAGCTTACTTTTAAGTCTTTCATCCATCTTGACTTTATTTTTGTGTATGGTATAAGTTGGTGGTCGGGTTTCATTTTTTTGCATATAGCTGTAGATCTCCCAACACCATTTGTGGAAGAGGCTATTTTTACCCCATTTTATGCTCCTGCCCCCTTTGTTGAATATTAATTGACCATAGAGACTTGGGTTTATTTCTGGACTTTCTAATGTATTCCATTGGTTTATGTGCCTGTTCTTATGCCAGTATCAGACTGTTTTAATTACTGTGGCCTTGTAATATAATTTGATATCAGGTATTTTTATCCCTCCTACTCTCTTCTTCTTTCTCAAAATTGCTGTGGCTATTCAGGGTCATTTATGGTTCCATATAAATTTTTGAAATGTTTATTCTATATCTGTGAAATATTTCACTGGTATTTTAATGGGGATTGTGTTGAATCTATAAATTTCTTTGGGTAGTATGGACATTTTGATGTTAATTCTTCCAATCCATGAACACTGTATATGCTTCCATTTATTTGTATCTTCTTCAATTTCTTCAGTGTCTTATAATTTTCTGAGTATAGATCTTTTATATCCTTTGTTAAGTTTATTCCTAGGTATTTTATATTTTGCATGTAGCTGCCCAGATCTCCCAACAGCATTTGTTGAAATGGCTATTTTTACTCCATTTTATGCTTCTGCCCCTTTATATGACAGTTTTTCTGGCTTCCCTTCTTTTGTTTCTCATAACCTTGACACTTTTGAAAATTATTAATCAGATATTTTATAAAACATTCCTCAAATTGGATTTTTCTGATTTTTTTTCACGATTTGATTGCAGTTTTTTATATTTTTTAAGAATACCACAGAAATGAGTACTCTTCTAAGCACATCAAATCAGGGTTATATGACATCCATATGTATTACTTGTATTACTAATAATGTTAATATTTTTATTAAAGTGTATTTGACATATAATGCTACATAAGTTTCAGGTGTACAACAGAGTTATTCAATATTTATATACCTTACAAAGTGATTGCCACCATAAATCTGGTAACTATCTGTCTTTGAACAAAACTATTACAATATTATTGACTATATTACTCTACATTATATCCCATGACTTATTTATTTTATAACTGGAAATTTGTACCTCTTATTCATTTCACCTTCTTTGCTCATTTCCCTACCTCCCTCCTCTCTGGTAACCATTAGTTTGTTCATTATCTGAGTCTGTTTCTGTTTTGTTCTTATTATTTTATATATGTTTTCAAAAGTTCTTAAGTAGTTGCCCTAGGGATTAAAGTATTATTCTTTAATTAATCATAGTTGACCTTCAATTAATACTATAACACTTTACATGTAGTATAAACACCTTACAACAGTATATCACCAATACCTCCATCTCATTCTTTCTGCTAATATTGTCATATATTTCTCTTCTACAAACACAGAATAAATTGCCACTATTTTTGCATTAAACAAATAATGATCTCTTAGTGGTTAAAATAGTAAAGAATAATATTTATATTTAAGATTTGTTTTGACAATGTTTAGCACTCTTCACCTCTTTGAAAATACAAGTTTCTATGAGGTATCATAGTTCTTCTGTCAAAATAATTTTAACATTTCTTGTGATATGGTTGTCTTGGGGATACATCAGTTCGGTTGGTCTGCAAAAGTCCCTAATTCTCCTTTGTTTTTTAAGGGTAATTTGCTGGGTAAAGAATTCTAGATGGACATTTTCCCCCCACCAGATCTTCAAATATGTCACTTCATTGTTTTCTGACTTGTATATTTTCTGATGAGGTCTGCTATACTTCTTCTTACTCAAGTTTTTTTTTCTTCCATCTTTTTTACCCTACATTTACATTGCACATGTGTTAGACCATTTGAAAGTGTCCTACAACTCTTAGATGTTCTATTTATTTTTCTTTAATTCTATTTTTTACTTTTATCTATTTGTGTTTCATTTTGAATAATTTCTATTGACTTATCTGCAAGCTCACTAATTCTTTCCGTATCTATGTCTATTCTACTGATAACCCTGTCCAAGGCAATTGTTATCTCTGTTACCATGTTGCCCACGATTTTAATTTGTTTCCTAATATTTTCATCTCTTTGCTGAAATTCCCCAGCTGCGGGTGGGGCTGCACCCACAGCACCCCCCCACACACACACACACCAGCCACCATGGATGAGAATAAGTCCACCAAGACATGATCTACTTGAATAAGAAAGGTGGCCAATCTCTCAAAGGAGAAGGACCAGGAGCCTGTTCCTCAATGGGCTTTCATTGGGTTTAATCTGCATAGGAGTACAGGGCATATACATAAAGCCCATCAGTCATTGTCAGGCAGTAATGATCAAACAATAGATAATATTCAAAGAACTATCAGGGCTTATTCTGAGTCAGGGTCAGATAGCTAAAGGGCCATAAAACTCTGGGGAAACAAACTCATTCTATGCTTGGACCCTTATCATTTAAATTGAGGGTATTCTTAGCAAACCAGGTTTCACAGGATTTTATGCATTCTTTCTTAGGCCTGATTGCCCAAGGGAACCCACCCTTTCCAGAACAGGGCCACACCCACCTCCCACATTGTTTCAGGCTTAAGTCAGGCAGGGAAAGTAAGGTAGCCAAGAGACTAGGAGACTTCTCACAGACAGAATGAGGACTCAGGCTATGTCAAAGCTAAAGGGCAAAGGTCCATCACTCCCTTTTTCTATAGCCCCCCAAGTCCTTCCCTGAGGGCCCCTTCATGATTGTGCCTGTCTTAGGTTGTCCCTCCCTTGAGGAATCTAACCCATCATTGGCTAACCAGTCATCTGCCTGGGGCCAAGCAGGGTGAAGTAAAAGGGGCTAGAGGTGGCACCCCTACAAGGAAGGTAAGCTTTGTCTCTTTAATGGCTTATGGTCCCAAGGTCTTTTTACTCAGCCTAGCCATGGGGGATTATAGCTTATGAAACCAGGCAGGGAGGTTCCCAACACAGCTGTTTATAATTTTTTATTTTCCTTTTTTACTAGAGATATTCACATAATAATCATAGTAATTTTAAATTCCCTGTCTGATATTTCCAACATTTGAGTCATATTTGAGTTCTGTAGCTGCTTTGACTCTTGACAATGAGTGTTGTTTTTCTTTATTTTTGTATGTCTCATGATTTTTAGTTAAAAATGGGACATTGTATGTAGAATGGAAGTAATGGGGTTAAATGTTATTTATACCTGTAAATGGGCAATGCTTTTCTTTTGTGCTTAGATATTCATAGATGCTTTATTTGTAACTGCCAGAACTTGTAGCAACCAAGAGGTCCTTCAGTAGGTGAATGGATAAATATAAATATTCCAGACAATGGGATGTCATTTAACACTAAAAACAAATGAGCAATTAAGCCATAAAAAGATATGGGAGAAAACTTATAAGCATATTACTAAGTGAAAGCAATCAATCTGAAAAAGCTACATACTGTATGATTCCAATTATATGACATTCTTGAAAAGTCAAAACTATGGAGGCAATGAAAAGTTCAGGGGTTGGCAGAGGTCAGGGGAGAGGTAGGAATGAATAAGCAGAGGACAGAAGATTTCAAGGGCAATGGGACTATTATGTATGACATTATAATGGTGGTACATGCCAGTATACATTTGTCCAAACCCATAGAATGCTCAACACCAAGAGTGAACTCCAAGGTAAACTATGGATTTTGGGTAATAACAATATATCAGTGTAGCTTTATCAATTCTAACAAATGTACCACTGTAATGCAGGATGCTGATCTTGGGAAAGGTTGTATGCATGCATGGGAGTAAGGGCAATATGGGAATTCTGTGTACTTTTGCTGTGAACCTACAACTGCTCTAAAAAAAATAAACTCTATTCAGGTCCTTTGCCCATTTTTTAATTGCATTGTTTGTCTTCATGGAATGGAGTTGTGTGGGTTCTTTAAATATTTTAGAGATCCAACCCTTGACCAAGTTGTCATTTGCAAATATATATTCCCATACGGTTGGTTCCCTTTTCATTTTATTGCTGTTTCCTTTAGCCATGCAGAAGCTTTTTATTTTGATGAGGTCCCATTTGTTTATTCTTTCCTTTATGTCCTTTGCACTAGGGAACATATTGGTGAAAATATTGCTGCGTGGAATATCTGAGATTGTCCTGCCTATGTTCTCCTCTAAGACTTTTACGGTGTCACAACTTACATTTAAGTATCTTTTTTATCACATTTTTGTAAAGATTTTATTTATTTATTTTAGACAGAAGGTAAGGGAGAGAGAAAGAGACGGGGAGAAACATCAATGTGTGGTTGCTTCTCGTGTGCTCCCTATCAAAAGCTTGGTCCACAACCCAGGCATGTGCCCCAACTAGAAATCGAACTGGTGACCCTTTGGTTCACAGTTCAGTCCTCAGTCCACTGAGCTACACCAGCCAGGGATATTTAAGTCTTTCATCAGCCTTGAATTTATTTTTGTATATGGTGTTTAAGTTGGTGATCAAGTTTCACTTTTTTGCATGTAGCTGTCCAGATCTCCCAACATCATTTGTTGAAGAGGCTATTTTTACTTCACTTTATGCTTCTGCCTACTTTGCTAAATATTAATTGACTATAGAGACTTGGGTTTTGGGGGCACTGTCTATTGTATTCCATTGATCTATGTGTCTGTTCTTATGCCAGCACCCTACTGTTTTGATTACAATGGCCTTGTAATATAGTTTTATATCAGGTACTGTGATCCCTCCTACTTTGTTCTTCTTTTTCAAAATTGCTGCAGCTATTCACTGGAAGCAACCTAAGTGCTCATCAGTAAATGAGTGGATCGAAAAACTGTGCTATATTTACACAATGGAATACTATACATCAGAAAGAAGAAGGAGCTCCTACTCTTGGTGACAGAATGGATGGAACTGGAGAGCATTATGCTAAGTGAAATAAGCCAGGAAGTGAAAGACAAATACCATATGATCTCCCCTATAAGTGGAACCTAATCAACAAAACAAACAAGCAAGCAAAATATAACCAGAGACATTAAAATAAAGTATAAACTGATAGTAACCAGATGGGAGGAGGGAGGAGTGTAATAAGAGAGGGGAAAGAAAGGGAAGGTCCATCAAGGGAACATGTAAAAAAAACCCATGGACAAAGCCAATGTGATATAGGATTGAGTGTTGGAGGTGGGAGTGGGTATGATGGGGAGAAATGATGGTGGGAAAATGGAGACAACTATACTTGAACAATAATAAAAAAAACTATCTACATCAAAAATAAAAATAAAAAATAAAGTCTATTTACAAGGAGAAAATGTTATACGTAGGCCCAAAAATCTAAAAAATATTATGACAACCCCTATATCTTCCTAAAATACATTATGAAAATGGAAAATTGAATTTGAGAAAACTGATAATTACCTGAACAAAATCATACAGCCAGGAAAGTGTAAAATATGCTTGGAGAGTGCTAAGTAAGCAGGAAGTAGGGGTGTCTTGCCTTCCAGGAACGTTAGAAACAATACCAGATATGCAGGCAAATTAGAGCAGATGTGCCCAGTCACCAGTCAGCTGTAGGAATGTCTAATATCAATTAACTAAGGCCATAGAAAACAATAGAAGTGCTGAGCAGGAGAGTGATATGAAGAAGGTGGTCCTTTAAAAAGATGTGTCTAGTGTCCTGTTTGAGACAGATTGATGGTAAGAGAGACAAGAAACAAGGACATAAAATATCAATTACTACATCAGTCTAGTACTAAAAGATGTTGAGACCTAAATTAAGATACTAGCAATGCAAATGGGGGGAAAGGGGAACAATTTAGAAGACATTGTAGAGAAAAACTTTATAAGACAGGTTGACTGATTTGAAGGGTGTTGAAGGGAAAAGAGAAGTCAAATATGCAAGGCCTCATGCTGGGAAAATAGTGGCAATTTTCTCACTAGTATCTTCATTCAATCCCTTTCTTTCTGAGAGCTTTCTCCTCTCTGCTTTTAAACTTGCCCACGCTTGAATTAGCATAAGTGTTTGGAGAAGGCAAAAAACATTTATCCTCAAAATGTTCTTGAGGTGAACCATTTCTGAAATATGAACCTGTTTGCCAGCCAAAACTCGATTTGTATTCAAACTGTGGTTTTAAACATTCTGTCCAAACATGACAGATGTTGGAATCAATTGGCTTTCAAGTCTTGTGTGTATGTGTGTGTGTTTTGTCAGCTTCAATAAACAAAATATTCTTAAATTATCTTCTGTCAAATGCATTTACCAAATACTTGCAAGCATATAGACCTTTATAAAATTTAATTGAAAATTAAACTCTTGGCCTTTGGCTGCTAAAAATAAAAGGTAATTTTAAAAAAATAGGATGGGGAAGGCTTTAAAAATGCAAAAAAGTATACCAAAAAGATAAACAAAAAATAATAACCAGAACAAACAAAAACACACAAACACAAGAAAAGAATTTTCCTTTTGCAACCTCTATAAAATTATTTCCTAACATCTTTATCTAAGTCCCAGATAAATTCTAAACTTCTAATCCTAAGATTTTATTAGATTATAAATTACATAGAAAAGCTTGACATTTTAATAATATTGCATATTAATTCAATAATTTGAAATTTTTATTTGTTCATGTTATTTCTAATATGTTAGAGTTTGGTAAAACTAATACCGTATAAATGAAATGCATTTGAAACTGTTCCTACATATTATCATAAATAATAAATATTTTAACTTGGTCCTTGATTAAAATAATGAGAAAAACAGTCCAAATTCAATTAATGCAAAATGAATTGAGACACAAAACTCAGCCCCAAGCCCATCTGGCAACTCTGTTAATTTACTTATCTATAAACCAGGGCACAAAATAGAACCTAGTTTATAGGATTGTAGGGATGAAATGAAATAATATATGCAAAGTCCATAGTGTGGTATCTAGCACATATTAAATATTCAAGAAGTATTGTCTAATATTATTATATTATCACATCCCTTTATTATCTATATTTATTTTTATAAATATATCTTAATATTTACTCTATTGTGATCTTAAAATTTTAATTCAGATTTACTTTGTTATTTGTGTATTAAAATATTGATCCTTATACAGTTACTACACAGTCCCAATTGGTTTTTTTGCTTTTCAACATAAGAATTTTTTGACACAATTGATTCTCTTAATCTTTCCTTTTTGACATTTACTGTTGCTTTAAAAATGTAGAAAAATTTCTGTTTAGAAATACATGGTAACTTATGTTTGCTTGAGGTTTCTTTTCTTTTGTGGTGATAGCTCAGCATTTTACATTTAACTCTGGTAGAATTGAAGTTGAGAGAGGGGGATGAAGTGAGGGAAGAAATTTAATTCCTCATTGAGCATTTCTAAAAATACAAGCCCCACATATCCAAAAACCTTTTCTATTATTATTGATTTATATTATATGTTCAGCCTGAGCTTGACTCAGCCTTAAAAGATCCAGCTGCTCAAACCCTAATTATAAATATGTAAGTTCTGCCTCCCACTCTCCACTGAAACTGCTCCCTCTGGTCTGAGCACTTGGTCTAGCCCACTGCTTCACACTCAGAATTCCCCCTCCTTGCAATAAGCACTTTGATGTTTAACTTGCTGCATTCTAGGTCTCTGACTTTATTTGGCTCCTGCTACTAACCTGTCTGGCCAACACCACATGTGGTGTTGACCAGACCTGGTGCCTTAGCAGAGGGACCAGACACTACTACATTTACTATGGATTAGTGCAACTGTGGATAGACTCTGAACTTTCACTCATTTCCTTTTTGTACTGAGACCTGCAAACCCACAGCTGTGTTTGATAGCTTCATTTAAACTACATTGGCAAATGCACTCAGGGCCAACGCAGGGATCTGATCACCTCTCTAAACTCTAGCTCTTAAATAATTCCTCACTATCGCATGTTAGATCTTCAATGCTTTTATGAAAGGGTTTTTATATTTTATCTAGTAATTTTAGTTGTTTTTAGATTTTAGAAATAGATTTTGCTCTGCATTACAATATATCCTTTCAATTAAATGCATGTGTGTTAATTCCTTATCTAAAGTATATATTTCTTTAATGTAAAGTCATTTTAGGTCCTAAAGCAGTGCTTAACATATGGTAGACACTCAAGTTATATGTGATAATAATTATAAAGACAGTAATGACAATATCGGCCAATCAGAAAACTTGGCCAAAACCTATAAAAACTCAGAAACATGAATTCTTAAAAATGACATTTCTTACCACAGAATACTTTGAAACAATTATGATTGTAAAATGATTGATTTTTTTAAAAAAAGAAAAATCTAGACTCTACCTATAACATGCCCATAGGCTCAGAGAGTGAGAAGAGGAATCATCATAAACATGACTTTTCTGTTCTCCAGCTGAAGTTTAGGAATAAACTGCTTTACATCCTTAATTTCATTAAAAGCATGGAGAACTCCTTATTCCTCATGTTACAAATGTTTGTGAAAACATGTAATTAGATTTTTATTTTCTGTATGTCTACATTTTTGTTGGACCGTAAGTCCACAAGGAAAGAAATGGCTGATTTGTTCATGACTCTACTTATGGTACTGTGTTCATTGCTTACCTAGTATATAGTAGGTGCTAGATAAATGTTTATTAAATGAATTAGTATATTCAGTATGTCCAGAGGCTTAAGACATGGCTCTGCCTCAGCTATTGTTTTCATAATTTGTTAGTATTACTATCTGCTTTTTAAGATGAGGAAACTAAGAACTACAGAGGATATGGAACTTTCCCAGAGTCACATTGTTTTTAAGTGGTAAAGTCAGCATTTGTCTGAAGTCAGTGTTCATATTTTTTTCTTATATGCCACAATGCCTCTCTACATGTGAAACACAAGTGATAAAACACAACATATAATTAAGACTACCAGTCAAGATGGTGGTGTAGGCAGACATAACTTGTGCTTCACAGAATCAAAATTGCAACTAAAATATAGAACAACCATCACTCAGAACCATCAGAAATTGAGTTGAATGGAAGTCTAAGAACTATGGAATTAAAGAAACCACATCCATCCAGACTGAGTTGGCAAGCTGGTGCCATATCTGAGACTCCATCAACTGGGATAACACTGTTTGACCTTTCTTGGTGATCACCAGAGACTCCACCCCACCCAATTTATGGGACCACCCACACTGGTTTTCCATATGAATGGCTGGTATTAGCTCATGCTTCACAACTTCTACATCCTCTCAAACAAGCAACAGCTGGCCTGAGTGAGCCCCAGGCCAGGCACTAGCAGCAGTCATTCATATGGGCAAAGATTCACAGTTTCACAGTTTGGCTTTACCTGGGAATCCCCAAGCCCAGTACAAGTAACAGCCATCTCAGATTGCTTTAAAGCTCAGGCAGGCTGGCCGTGGGCAAAACACTTGTGGGAGCTGACTTTGGCCTGTACCACCTGGAAAACCCCAGGGCCAGCACACCTAGTGGACAGCTACAGACCACATCACAGTACCACTACCCTGCACCAGCACAGCTGATCCTCCACAGAGGGTGGAGGTTGATAGTCAGTGGTCACAGCCAGCCTTTGAAGGTGACTTGCCTAGGTAAATCCCTCCCATTGATCTGCCAATAGCAACCAAGGCTCAACTACAAAAGGAGGGTGTACTCAGCCCACACAAAGGGCATACCTCAAGTGCCAAGCTTAGGTAATAGGGGAGGTTGTGCCACTGGATCCTACAGGACACCTACTACATTAGGCCACTCAACCAACACAGGGAGTCATAGACGCTCTACCTAATACACACAAACAAACACAGGGAGGCTGCCAATAAAAGGAGACAAAAAAACATGGCCCAAATGAAAGAACAGATCAAAGCTCAAGAAAAAGAGCTAAACAAAATGGAGATAAGCAATCTATCAGAGGGAGAGTTCAGAACACTGGTTATAAGGATACTCAAGGAACTTAGTGAGGACCTCAGGAGCATAAAAAAGATCTAGTCAGAATGAAGCATACAGTAATTGAAATAAAGAACAATTTATAGGGAAACAACAGGAGAGTTGATGAAGCTGGGGAAAAAACAAATAAACAATGTTTAGAACATAAGTAAGGAAAAAACAACCGATCAGAACAAGAAGAAAAGAGAATCCAAAAAAATGAGGATAGTATAAGGAGCCTCTGAGACAACTTCAAGAGGTCCAACATTTGCACCATAGGGGTGCCAGAAGGAGAAGAGAAAGAGCAAGAAATTGGAAACCTATTTGAAAAAATAATGAAAGAAAACTTCCCCAATTTGGTGAAGAAAATAAATATGCAAGTTCAAGAACCACAGAGAGTCCCAAATAAGGTGGATGCAAAAAGGCCCATTCCATGACACATCATAATTAAAATACCAAAGGTTAAAGATAAAGAATCTTAAAAGCAGCAAGAGAAAAAAAGTTAGTTACCTACGGGGAAGTTGCCATAAGAGTGTCAGCTGATTTCTCCAAAGAAACTTGGCAGGCTAGAAGAGAGTGGCAAGAAATTTTCAAAGTCATGAAAAGCAGGGACCCACAGCCAAGATTACTCTACCCAGCAAAGCTCTCATTTAGAATTCAAGGACAGATAAAGAGCTTCCCTGACAAGAAAAAACTAAAGGAGCTCATCATCACCAAACCATTATTATATGAAATGTTAAAGAGACTTATTTAAGAAAAAGAAGATCAAAGGTATGAACAATAAAATGGCAAAAAAATACAAATCTATCAACAATTGAATCTTAAAAACAAACTAAGCAAACAAGAACAGAGACAGAATCATGGATACAGAGAGTGTTTCGATGGTTGCCAAATGGGAGGGGGGAGAGAGAGAATGGGTGAAGAGGTGAGGGGATTAAGAAGTACAAATAGGTAGTTACAGAATATCTATGGGGATGTAAAGTACAGTATAGGAATGGAGTAGCTAAAGAATTTATACCATGACCTATGGACATGAACAATGGTGTGGGGATTGCCTGAGGGAGTGGGGTGTGCTGGGTGGTGGGGAGCAAAGGTGGGGGGGAATCAGGACAATTGTAATAGCATAATTGATAAAATATAATTTAATAAACAATCACAACATATAATTAGTTTTTAAAATGTCCAGGAATGACTATAAATTATTTAGAAAAACAAAGGATGAGAAGAGTAAAAATAATATAGAATATGCTCATGCAGACATAGGGATTTTAGTTAATTTCTCAAGTCTCTAGATGTAGAGTAGAGCAAAGGTCATTTTGGGAAAAGCTATTTCAGAATTCTCATCAGGACTCTTTAAAGTCAATAAATATTTTTAATGGTATCAGTTGATTAGCACTATAAATCATGTGGATGCAAGAAATGGTTTACTCACTAGCCACATAATATAGCATAGACATTATATGGGCATGTGAAGAATGAGATTGATACAGTCTTGGCTCTTGCCTCATAAAACTGTACTGAAAAATAATTAAGTGGGAAATGCTTAGGATATTCACATAATACTTTACTAATCTAAATGATAATACTCAATATCTGAGTTCTTATTATGCTTAATGATGACTGCACAGAAAGCATGAAGAGCCAATAATAAGTTCTGATTTCTTAGCAAGAAAGAGCTAACATGGTAATTTCACCATTTGATGAGAAGGTGGATGCTAATTGTCCAGTGCAAAATTGTCATTGACCTCTACGATGCTTTGAAATGACTAGGCTCTCTAGATTCAGATAAAATGTAGACAAGATATCTTATTAGCTAAGCATTTATTTTTTCAAAGCAATGCTTACTGGCATTATGCTGATTCGAGAAACCCCATTCTGACTGTTAATGAAAACTTAATGGAGCTGACATAAGTAAGATGATCTTAAGCCTGCTTCACTCTCTAAATTGCTTTTTCTGTTGCCTTCTGGAAAGTTGCTGGGTCATTAAACACTGATGTCATGACAGGGTGTGGAAGAAAAACTGATAAACAACATTGAGCTGGTGGAGGTCCAGAATATGGCCAGGCTGACCTCAGGATCACATAAACAATGAAGATATAGGAACCACAAAAATAGAGCATTGGCCAGGAAATTAATCATTCAGAAGTGATCAGGGAAGACCCAGTTTTGCTCCTCAATTCCAGCATTCAATAGCTTGTTTACTTGGGGAAGTTACTTCACTTTTCTGAAGTTCAGTTTCTTTATCACAAAGGTAGATTATAAAATAGCATCTACTGCAAATGGTATTGTGAGGATTAAATGAGAAAATTCAGGAAACACTCTTAGCATTGTGCCCGATGCCTACGACTTTTTTTGAAAAAAAAGATATATTTCCCTTATCATTATCAACACTAATAAGAACAAGCTAAATGTAAAAAAAAAATAAGATATGCAAAAGAGAAAGGAAGAGTAGCACCTCAAGACAGGCAAGGGTCAGAAGTTTAGCACAGTAGTTGCTAGAGTCTCAAAATATTGGAAGAGAATTTAGAAATTATCTAGTCAAGCACCTTTGTTTTGTAAATGAGCAACCCCGACAGTAAGAAATGTCTCATGGTACAACTACTTTAGAAACATTTTGACAGTTGTATATAAAGCACAACATAGATTTACTATATTTACATGGACAACCTAGGAATCCCATTCCTTAGTATTCACCCAAGAGAAATTAAAACTCTGTTCACACAGACTTGCACATAAAAGTTCACAGAAGCTTTTTTCATAACAGCTCAAACTGGAAACAATCAAATGTCCATTAGCAGGAGAATAGATTAAAAAATTCATAAAATGAAATATATTCAACAATGAAAAAGAACAAATTACTGGTACAGAGAACAACATGGATGAATTTCAAAAACATTATATTGAGTGGAAGAAGCAGTACAAAGTAGTACATACTGCCTGATTCTATTAACATGTAGTTCTAAAATACACAAAATAATCTATAGAAGTCCAAAGCATATCAGTAATCGTCTGGGGCTTGGGGTGAAGGGAGGCAAGGGTTTGACCATGAAAGGATACAAGGGAATTTGGGGAGTGACATAAATATTTTCTATTTTGATTGTGCTGTACCCAGCATATAAGTTTGCCAAAGCTCATTCAAATTAAGCATGTAAAAAGGGAGAGAGAAAGTTATACAGAAAATTAGGTGGTTGGAAAGTATTCCAGACAGAGGAAAGAGCAGAGGAGGGGCCCTAATATAAAAGTATGCTTGGCATATTGTGGCATTGGCAAGGAGACCTGGCAACATTTATAGCAATGCCACTTATTTGTGTTGTGTGTGGCGTCACAGGCAACCTACCAACCACTCAGAATGTGAACTTCACCTCTCTATTATTTGTACTTGGATCATCCACCTAGACATAAACCTGAGTATCAAATTCCTATTACTATTGTCATGGTTAGCTAATGGTTTTGGTGCCAAAGGAAGTAGTTACTTATCAATGTACACTTTGAAAATAGGAATCATTTACTAAATAAAATAAAAATCAGTAGATACTAGTCCAATCAGTTGCCTCTTTGTCTAAGAGAGATGGAAATCCAACTCTCTCAGTGCAAGGAGGAGCAGCTGAGCTCTAAGTTGCTGTTTTTCACCAACATGAGAAATAATGTTTTCCATTTCCATCATGCATTTGGGAGCAGGGAAGTAGTTGAAGCAGGGTGGATGATGCACATGCACAGCCCCATCACTTCTCATTCTGATTTTCTCCTGTGTCTGAAGAATAAAAGGAACATATCCAAAACCACTCTAAGATAGTACTTATGTTAGCTCAGGCCTTCTCTGTTAATCTGGGTCCACAGAGTCAGTTGCAGTGACAAGCCCAGTACTGGACCTGAAAGTGCCAAAGGTAAACATGGAGGCTGAGGTCAACCATGGGGATTGGCCTCCTTTAATAAGTGACACAAAGCCTTGAACACAGTCCTAATATCAACTTGCACCCACTTGTCATCCAAGGTTTTCTTCCTAGAGAAATCTGCAGAGAAACAAGACTGGCACTGCTTCCTTATCTTCTGGTGCCAGCACAACCATCTTCAGTGCTGTGATGCTCTCTGACCACATACTAGACACGGTAAAATGCAACGCCAAGAACTCTCAGGGGTCACTTCTGGGGAGCACCAGTCAAAGTTCAGTCAGATAATGGTGCAGTGTGGTTACAAAATACAGGCAGGATGTTAACAGACAAACCACAAAAATCACAAGAAATAAATGTGGGCATTAGTGATAAATAAGGGGGAGTAAAGTCAGAATCCATCAGCAAAATAATGAAGACACAGGTAGCGATTCAAGAAAGCAATCCTCTTTAGTGCTCAGGAAAGAGTATTCCAGTGAGGATCTTTTTAAAGGAACAAGAAAGCCCCTTCTCAATTCTATTGCTTTGCGCCTTAAAGTAACTTTTCATAGCTAATCTTGTTTATGTTGATAATCTGCACCTAAGCTCTGTTTTCATTAGTACAGTGAAAGCTAGTTGTGTTAGCAAGTGTTTTAAAGAAACAGTAATTGAGAAAGAGTACATCTGGGGACTCAGTTTTCCTGTGAGAGGATCTTGAGTGTTTACTCAATTCAGCCCGCTAGCATAGACTAAACATTAAATAAACTGATTGCAGTTTATTTGGCTGTTGCTAAACCACAGAAGCACTGAATTGAAATCCAGATTTAATTTTAGACAAGCATGAAGTCATGACACTGCTTAGTTTCCTGAAGTTCACAGAATGTTGCCTATAACTGCCCCACACTTGGGCCAGCCAAGGATGACCACAGTGCTTCTCACATCTGTGGGTGAAGGTCTAACAAAAGCTGCTGCTCCATCATCATTGATTCATATACAAAGTTACCAAAAGCCAAAGAATTCAGAGGAAATATAAATATTATAAAGTATCACCTAAGTTCGGTGATTTTATAAAAACTCAATACATAGAGAGCTCTGTATTTTAAAACTTTAATTCAAAATTGAAAATGAATGTTCGTAATAACATTGATGGATAGCAATAGAGACTAACTATATGCTTTACATTTTTATAAGTTCTCCATATACCATTTATCACAAATAGCCCATATTTGTCAGTATATCACAGTTTCAAAGTGTTGTTAGAGAACTTCAATTATTTAATCCTTATAAAAACCCTGAAAGATAAATATTACTACCATGTCGACCATTTTTCTGAAGAAACCAAGACATCGATATGGTAAATCATTTTCCCAACATTTCTAACAGTAAGTGCTGATGGCACACCAAAACTCACACAAAAGGCCCTTTGTCCCCAAATGCTTTTCAGCTTTTCCATCCTGCCTTTTTCAGTGAAACCTCAAAATAATTTGACACAAATAAAACTGATGAGTGAAGACTCTCCACATATGCAAGTCATATTTCATGGTCATAGATAATAAATAGGATTGTTCTAGTTATGTGTACGCATGAGAGAGAAGGAGAGAAAAACAAAGAGAAAGAGAAGGAAAAGGAAAGAGGGTGGGGCCCACAGGAGAGAAGAGAACTGTGTTATTTAGTCCTCATGCCTTCCTCTGTACTCTCCTCACCCCCACCACAGACTCTCCCTTTTTTTAACCACTTTTGTATCTCAGAGGTACCCCTTGTCCTTAAAGAATTCCAAAGCTAGCTAGTTGGCACTTTCCAAAATACATAAAATGGTAGCCCTCAATATTAAAGAGTTTTTGCTGATATTTAATTTAATACATAGGTTTCTGGTGTAAATTAAATGGTGTATTTGAAGACTGGTTCACCCAAGCAATATCGATTATCCAGTTTTATCCTACTACACAGGCTTTATGTTTTTATTCATTTTAAACATATTATTTTTAAGGTGTATCATACATGTAGGACAACATGAGACAGGATCCTGTTGTTAGATACAGAGCAGTAAGTTGAAATACAATGCCATGTAGTACAAAGACAGTGAGGAGGATTCAGTTACAATCCTACTTCAGCCAATTGGCAGTTGCCATGCAGTGCACTGCTGTGTAAATTATTCTGAGGCCAAGAGCAAGACCAAGGAAAGGGAGTACAGAGATTGATAACCAAAGTCTCTCATGGCTTCAGGAGTGGGGAATAACACTTCTCATCCTGAAGGTATTATATCTTACCAGACTAAGAAATAAAATATTAAACTGTCTTTCATTAAAAGGAAAATTCATAATTTACTTCAGTCTATAAAGAGAATCATGTACTTATTTCAAACTCTTTGAGGCACAAGTGTGGATGGATTCCTAGTGATGGTTTTAATCAATGGCACGTTGGATAATTTTAGAGTCTGAGACAGCCCTAGTCTGGCATCTGACTGGGTGTATTTCAGTATGTGGATCAATAAAGCTGACATGTTGGGAAAAAGAAAAAGAAAGGGAAAAGATTGCACTTCAAGACTGATCAGCATATTTAGAAGAATACTGGCTAAATATTGGCAACATGTTACACAGATGCTGCCACATCACAATTCGACCCATCTGGCCAGTCCAAGTGTTTAGCATTTCATGCCTTTGCTCCTACCTTCATCCCTGCTTTCTGCCCCTGGACTCTCTCTCCAATTCACTTGTGACCCTGATTGAATCTACAGAGTTGAGCAGGAAGTCATACTTTAATATTTAAATGTGAAACAATTTAATTAAATGTAAATTACAAATAATTATCTTATTTTGTTCCCTCATGTCATTTTATTACATCCAATCTTGGTTTACTTTCCTGGAACTGCCTGCATTTGCAGAGTGACTTTAGCTTTCTTATTGCTTTGGACAGAAAGTTGCTTATTGTTTACAATATCTTAACACCGAGGAGACAAAGAATTTGAATGAAAAGCTGAATGAACAGCCAAGCTCTCCCTTCCATTCCAATTACCAAGAAACTGCAAGAGCCTCTGTTTCCCCCTTATTTGGCATTCAGGAATAAAAAAAGCAAATTCTTTTTGGGAGTTGGTGTGAGGTGATGAAATTATTAATACGTACCTTACTTAAGTCTCAAATGTACTACCTTAACAAGTAAAGTTTCACAATACAATCCCCTTTTGATCATTTCAGCTTTCAAGACCTTTGATGCTGTAGGTAGTCACAGGAATACTTAGTAGACAAATATAATCATTCCTGTTCATAACATTTCTCTAGAAAAGAAAGCAGACCAAGGCTCCCTACTGTGGATTGAATATATGTAGCCAATGAAAATGCAAGCCACAGAGAACACTGGGGAGAGGAGACAGCATGTGTTTCTTGACCAGAAAGTCAGTGGGCCTTGAAATGCAAGGAGTTAAGAGGAAAATTTGTTCACTGTAGTCTCCTCCAATTAAACCCCAGGAAAATACTCTCATTAATCACTTGTTACTTCACACCTGACTTTCTATGGCGTTCATAATCATATTTCTCTTTTCATCGTACAATAATTCGGGGGGCACTGTAAATCTGGAGGCATGTCAGGAGACATAAATAAACTAAGCCCTACTGTTAAAACAATCGTATGTTTTCTGGTGCAGAAAACAATGTCATTTATTCAGGTCTCTGCCCATAATACCCTCCTCAGAGCAACCTTCCATCATTCTGCCACTTAAAATAACAAGTCTATTCTCTCCTTCCATATTATTTTTCTTCAATGTATTACAGCTTCCTGGAATTACATTATATAATTATGCATGTGCTTATTATCAGTCTCTTCCAATAGAATACAAACTCCATGAAGGTAGAGATTACTGTTGTATTCCCAGAGCTAAGAAACTTCTTGTTCTCAGTGAATATTTGCAATGAATGAATGAATGGATGGATGGATGAGCTTCAGACAGCTTAAATAGTGATTAAAATGGGTCCTGAAGTCAGATGTCTGGGTTTGAATTTTGCTTACACAGATTACTTTGGGAGAATTAAAAATTAGCTGAAGTCTCAGATTTCATCTGTTATAAAAAGATAAAAATAAAACTTAGCTCATACATTGGTTGTGCATAATATATAATTAGCATTCAATGAACATCAGGTAGTATTATTACAGTAGAGGCTTGTTCACCACACAAGGAAGCATAAAATCAGACAACGCTCCAGCCATTATTTTTTAGATTTTTTATTTGTTTTATCTTTAGAGGGGAAGGGAAGGACAGAGGGAGAAAAATACGAACGTGTGGTTGCCTCTCATGCGTCCCCTGCTGGGAACTGGCCTGCAGCCCAGGCATGTGCCCTGACTGGGAATCAAACCATGATTCTTTGGTTCACAGGCCCAAGCTCAATTCACTGAGCTACACCAGCCAGGGCATCAAGCCATCTTTTAAAGAGAAGGATAGGTACAACATACAGAGGGTACAGCATAGACAAAGTACATGGACATGAAACAATTCAACATTTTTTAAAGACAATTGATCGCAGAACCTGAGGCAGCAATACAAACTTCACATTCACCCAGAGGTTCCCAAGATCAGCAACAAAATCCTGACAGTATCAGAGCCTTGCACCCCGCAAATATCAGAGCCTCTCGTCAATCACAAAAAGAAAAGTCTGTCTTTCCTCTTCAACAAAAGGACTCAGTAATATGCAATAGATTGGAGTCTCTAGAAGAGTTTTTACTGTAACTAAACATCACCCCTGCCCTTAAACCCTAACATGGTGAGGTAAAGGAGAGTAAAAGAAAAAGAACCCGAGCTTGTCCCTCAGGCCACGGGCCCTTCAGCCTCACTTGAGCCTCCTCACCCCATGCACTGCACATTCAAAAAATGTGAGTTACAGACAACAATGCGAGCCCTGACTGGTGTGGCTCAGTTGGTTGGGCATCATTCCACAGGGTGAGGGGTTACTGGTTGGATTCCTGGCCAGGGCACATGCCTGGGTTGTGGGTTTGGTCCCTAGTTGGGGCACATGCAAGAGGCAGCCAATCAGCAGATATTTCTCTCTTGCATTGATATTTCTCTCCCTCTCTTTCCTCCTTCCTTCCCTTTTCTCTAAAGATAAACAAATAAAGTTCTTTTAAAAAATATCAAACAGCAATGATATTTGAGAGAGTGGTCTCAAACTCCCTCTTGCCCATTCTTGACCTCCTTGCCCTCTGGGCTGTCTTCTGCTAACTCTGAGTTCTCCCTATGTAATTTAGTCTCAATATTTACCTCTTGTTTCTATGACCCTGCAGACTTATAAGCTACCACTGGGCTTTGGGTTTCCTCTGTTTGAAGGTGAACTCGGCTTAGTCCTTTGGCTCCCAGGTTAGCAGAAGCAACTCACTGGATCTCCAGACCTCAGACTCTGGGTCCTACCTCCATCCATGAAGTCTATACCCCCAAAAAACTGTCCCCAGCCATCATTTTTCAACCTCACCTGCAAAGAAGAATATGGAGTAAAGAGATGTGGGTTCAATTCCCATCATATCTCTTATAATTATATTCCAAGACTGAAATGGGCTTTCCCTAGCCAAGGACTACCTAAAAGACAATGCAAGAGAGACCAAGACCTGTGACTATCTCCTGCATTGGAGTGTGACAGGGCTGGCACTGAGGTCCAAGAGGGGGAGCCCTAATTGTCTGTGTTGGAAGAAGTCCATCCAGTTGGGCAGGTAGAATGTGGCAGCCTGAGGAACTGCATCAAGGAGCAGGTAAAGGTTAATGCAGAGGTTGTTAGTAGGGGTCTTTGACCCTGAGTCACAGGAACCCTGGTGCATTGGATAGCCTAGGATACAGGAACCTGAAACACAGTACTACCCAGACTGTAGGACAAGCAAGCTGGAGATATAGAAACATAGGTTAGTAGGTTCAGACCTCCAGCTTCCTGGTGATATGAAAGATCTAGTTTTTCCTTGTGGGACTGAATGAAGCATCATACAGCATTAGCTCAAGGCCCCATGTTAGAAGGAAAGGACTCCAGCACAGGGAATGGTGCTGAAGTTTACTTGCAGGATTGGAACATGTAGGTGATACACAGAGATGATAATCTTGATTTTCACAGGTCACCTGCTCCACCTCTTGCCTATGGTTTCTAACCTCTCTGTTTCTATTTCCTTATTTATAAAATAGATTCAAAATATTTTGCATCCTACTGAGTTGGAAGGTTTAAATTATATTCAGGTAAAAAAGCTATAACAGTGCTTGGATTATATAAATATTCAATAAATGATTACTCTGATTATTAGTTTATATTATTGGCTTTATAAGATGTATATCATTAATATTTAATTTTTGCCAGACCCTTTTCTGAGTGATTTATACAAATTACTTCATTAAATCTTTAGACAACTCTATGAAGTCTATACTATTTTCACTTTCATTGTGCTTGCTGGTAAAGGTACATCAAGTGAAAGCCACTAGACCCAGGTTGCACTTTAGCAAAAGGCAACCTAGGATACAAGCCCAGGCAACCTAATTTCAGAGCCTGAGCTCTAAACACTCTGCTTACTCTGCTGCCTCTATAAATAAGGAGCATGGCATTGCCCTCTGAGAGTTAAGCTATAAAATCAACACAGATATATGCAGAATCTCTCCAAGGAGTCAGAATGGCCATCTGGCTATAGTCTGCCTTCCCTGTAAAGTCATTAGAATTATTAATGTGATGATCTTAAAAGGCAAGTTGGTCAACCATGGAACACAGAAAAACAAGGGTCCCAGAAATGAACACTACCAGTGTGTGTACAACCTTAACTGGGGTGATGGACCTTTGGTTATCAGAATAAAATATTAAAGCAAGCTAGGTGGGACTCCTATAGAAGAAAAAGAAACAGGCTCCCAGGAATCATTGGAGGTATATTTTTTCTTTTTTTAGATTTTATTTATTTATTTTTAGTGAGAGGAAGCAAAAGAGAAAGGGAGGGATAAAAACATCAATGTGTGGCTGCCTCTCAAGCACCCCCAACTGGGGACCTGGCCTGCAACCAAGGCATATGTCCTAATGGGGAATCAAACCAGTGACCCTTTGGTTCACAGTCTGGGGCTCAATCCACTGAGCCACACCAGCCAGGGCTGGAGGTATATTTCTTAAGATGTACCAACTCCCTTTGCTCTGATGTTCTGCTCACCAAGTAAATGCTTCATTAATTTGCCTATAGAGAAAACGTGTTACTCTGGGCATTCAAGTATTTTGTGTAACTTTAAAAAGTAGGATTCTAGCTTCAAACCCTGTCATTTTTTTTTATTTAGTTAGTGTATCCTTTCCTTGAAAACCTTCTCTACTCTCAGACAAGACAAAATCAGGTCTTTGAAGTGGAAGATCAGACATGTACAATAATACAAAGAATCCACTAAGGCAAAGACCACTTCACAGGGACTCTTACAGCCAAGTGTCAACCTTTCATGGTAAAACACCTTCACGCCCATCAACCATCTTTGAAACTTCATCATGGCTCAAGGTAGGGCCAAGCCAACTACAAAATTATTGATGCTGAATCCTGGTGTTATCCTAGGATGTTGTAAACCCCTAAAACAATATGTCCTAAGATTAGGTCTGGTGAGATTAAGCCTACACATGGGTAATTGTGGCTTCAAAAATTTGCTGTGGCTGCAAAGAGGGAGAGGGAAATTGAAAACAGAGAGGAGCTGGTTCCTGCTACCTTGAATGGCACTGGGCAAGTCTTTTAACTAACTGCTCTGAGCTTCAATCTCCTCATAGACAGTATTTTAGGTGAAATATCTACTTCATTCAAGTTACATGGTCTCTATAAGAATCAAAGTCTATGTGAAATAGTATGTAAGTACATAAAGACAAATTTGTAAATTGTATGCAACTTCATAAAGCTAAAAATTGCTAATGTAGACTTTGAGTATACGATGTCTCCAATTTATACAGCACTTATCACATACCAGGTACTATTCCAGACATATTTGGTATATTATTTCATGTTCACAATAACACTCTAGTAAATGCTGTGATGTGTCACCTGGAAACTGTCAGCAGGACAGACTGGTAGCAAAGATACTTATTCACCAGCTACCAAGACAATATTGGGAAATGACTACTCAGAGACAAACCTCTCTCAAGAAATTACTTTCAGACAAAGGAACTGCCTCACTAAATGTTATGACTTCTCAGTGTGGTAGCCCACTTCAAATGACTAGATTTTGGTGAGAGGGGACAAAGGCTCAGTCCCTTGGCCATTGTATTAAGACCACTCTGGAGGGCCATATAGCACCATGTCTCCCCGTGGAAGGGCTTGTGCCCCACCTGCATCACAGGGCAACTTCCCTCGTGGCCCTACCTGCCCCTCTCACTCCTTTACAGTGCTGTTCCTGAGAGTCTTCCCCAGTGCACCATCTGTACACAAATCTGCTTCAGAGTCTATCGGGAAGGGAGTGAAGGAACTGAAATCAAGGCAAGCATTATGGAGTATTATTATTACTATCCTAATTTTAGAGAGGCAAAGTAACTCACTAAAGTTCACACACTTAATCAATAGCAGAGCCAAGATTTGAAACTAGGCCATCTATAAAATGTTCTTACTGTAACATCTGGCACAGGAATTTCTCTAAGGCTGTTTGTGTTTAACATGCACTTTGATTAACGGTTGGGCTAGAAGCTGAGCCCCCAAGACCTAGATGTTGGTTGTTGGCACAACTTCAAAGAAAGAGGAAAACTTCTCTGTAAAAATAATTAAAATGAATTTGAAGCTGGGATTTTACAGATTAACCCAGGATGGGGAATATGAGAAGGAGAAAGAGTAGAGGGTGAGGTGGAGCAATTTAATTGGGGAGATACTGTGGGCTATGTGATATCATCTGTAAAATCCACCCAACTCAGGAAATGTTTTGTGGCGAATTTTTTTATTAGGGCTGCCATAACAAAGTACCCCAAACTGAGTGGTTAAAAACTGAAATTTATTGTCACAGTCTGGAGGCTAGATCAAGGTGTTAGCAGTGTCGGTTCCTTCTGAGTGCAGTGAGGAAAAGACATGTCCCATGCCTCTTTCCTAACTTGTGGTGGTTTGATAGCAACCTTTGGTGTATGTCCTTGATATGTAGAACCACCACCCTGATCTCTGCCTTCATTTTCACAAAGTGTTCTCTCTGTGCCTATATCTGTGCCCAAATTTCCTTGTTTTATAAGGATACCTGTCATATTGGATTAGGAACCCACCTATCCCTGTACAACCCCATCTTAATTTAACTGCATTTGCAATAACTGTACATCCAAATGAGGTCACATTTTGCGATTTGGAGTTAGAATTTCAACATATGAATTTCTTGCAGTACACTGAACTGTAGCTGGCATGAATTGACTTTCTAGTGGAAATCTGAAGGGTTTGACTTCTACATCTCAATTGACATAAAAGTACTAGAAACTACGTGGTATGGAAAATAAGACTGTGAGAAGAAATTTTGTAGTGGCCTATTGCTTTCTCATTTTGAAATATTGGAGTTAGAGGTAAGCTTACCCCATATTCCAAGGACTGGCAGACCCAGTTAAAATCTGCATGACAGTGTCTTGAAATGAAATAATTTCAAGGGTCACTATCAATTGCCTTCCCATTATGACCTTCAGACCTTAGAGAACCAATCTATTTTCCCAAACCTCCAAAAAGATCACCTACTCCTATGACTCTTCAGGTCCATTAAGAGAGAGTATTGTTCTACTTCTTTTACATCTTCAAAATGTCTAGCACACAGGGAAACATTGTACTAAAACTGATTACTAGAAGATTTCTGCAAGGGAGTTCATAGTACCTAGACTGCTTGTGAACATATATAATTTGTAATGGTATAGCGCTGCTATGGCCAGACTGATACATGTCATTTTTCTTAGTGTGCAACTTAAAGAAAAGCTTACAGTATAAAAAATATAGTGGTGTGTAGCATAGGAATTTCCTATTCAAATGATTTGAACTAAAATCTAGCCCTTGTCACCAGCTATACAACTTTGGGCAAATTATTTAATCCCTGTGTGCTTCATTTTCCTTGTCTATAAAATGAGAATAATAATAGATCTCATCTCAATGGGCTGTTGTGAGGATGAAATGAGTTAAATCAAGTAAACACAGCGTTGGCTCTCACATAGTAAGCTCTCAATAAATGGCAGCTGTTACAATGCCCTAACAGCAACACTCTTTCATAGTATCCAAGTGTGATACAACTGAAACAACTACAAGATATGATTGAAATAAATAGCACTTAAAATTAAGTAGAACTAAAAAAAAATCCTGCTTTGTAAGACTCATTATAACCATTATTGAAGCTCTAATAATTGATCAGGGGCCAAACACTATTCATTTGCCAGATAATTAGGCCATTGTACTTATTTCAGACACAATCTGCCTGAGCCCAGGACCTAAATTATCAGCCAAGGGAACTACAAAATCAAAAATAAAAATTTATGACTCCACCTCTGATGATAATAATTTAATTATATGTTTAGTCCATTGACATCATCAAACAGACAACCTGATGGCTTAAAATATAAATACTAGGCCAAGATGCAATTTTAGTGTAACTATTATCTTTTTCTCATTTCTAAAATGTCTTGGAGAGTATAAGAATGGCATCTCATAGACAATAGCTGTTATGGAAAAAATTGTAATGCTAGTAAGGTTTCTAGGAGGTAAAAAAGACAAAGATTTGATTTATTCACCAAGTTTGACTCTAAAAATAACTCCAGAAAGGTGGCCACCTCAGCAAGTCAGCTCAGAGTGCCTGCTGAAACAGTGGCAATGGTCCTCACCATCACAGATCTGTAGGATCTTTCAAGAGCTTTCTGCCTATGGCCAGGATTTTTTTAAGTGCTTTAAGAATAATAAGAAAGGAGTGGAAAGATGGCAGAGCTGTGAGTGGAAGCTACACTAAACCTCCCCCAGAACCAATCTGGAATTACAAAATTGTGGAGAAATAACCCAGAACAAACAACTGAAAAATAGTGAGAAAGAAACCTTAAAACCTGGACAAACAGAGGAACCAGCTTCAGCACAACCTGCTTGGTCAGGAGTGCAGTGGAGACTCAAGAGGGCTGGCTGGGCGCCCACAGGTGGCAGCACTGGAGAGATAATTAAGTGGCAGGTTAGACCCCCCTGAGAAGAATGGGGTCTAAATCATAAGCTGGGATCCACAGCCTAGAAGACCAGAGTCCAAAAAGTAACAGATAACAACCAGCAGCAAAAAGCAGCAGAGTTACTCTCTGCCAAAGACAGATGGCTAGAGAAGCAAAGAGCTGTTGAAAGGGCCAACACACAAATTTTCATTTGCTATCACTTACCCAGGGTTCTGGAAAAGGCAGGAGCTGAGTGAGCTGGAAACGCCTGAGGAGAGACTGGGGATGGAAACTTTGGGGAGAGTGTGAAGAGAGTAGCCACTGGGAACTCGGTGCAGAGTCATATGTTAAACAGTGGCAGACATTGTGCTCAGGCAGACCACTCCCCTCTGAACGGCAGCAGCCTGAGGAGAAACAACAGCCCCATCCTCAAGACAGACGCTACTCCAGTTCTGTGGTACTTAAGCCTGACTGCTAAGTGCAAAGTGACTAATTAACAACTGAAGGGGATAACTATAGACAGCAGATCTCTGGCAGTCTCACAGTAGGCTGCCTAAGGTCAGACAGAGTCAACACCTGACATCACCAAAAGCAGATCCAGAAAGAAAAAAATAGTGGTAATTACTAAAGGCTACCAAGATGAAATCCACTGTGGTCTTCTCCATGATTAGTGATATCTTCTTTCCTGTATAGCTTTTTTAATATCCATTTTTTGTCCAGCAACTTTGTGTATAATAAGTCACTAGAATTTATACTATAGTTTAATTCTCTCCTTTCAAATAATAGTCTTAATCTCTTTATACCCTTTTTAATACTGGTCCATTTGCTGTTGATACTGAGATTTCAGGGGGAAAATATTTTGGTGGATGTGGGTTTGTTCCCTGGGCTTTGAGGTTTACTTTTGGCAGCACATGCACAAAAGTATACAAGACATGGTGGGTGGAGTGACCCTCAGTCAACCAGATTGAGGGGAAGACCCACCAAAGAATGACCCAACAACAATCAAAACCCAAATACATCCAGAGAGCCAACATAAATGGCATAAAGGGCATCCCAAGAGCAGCAAGTTCAGGAGATCCAGGAGACTGCACCACTGAATCGCACAGGTATCCTACCATAGAAGTTCACACCACAAACTCAGAGAGTCAGAACAGATCAATTTAAGAAGCAAAGGTTAACAAGACAAGCCTCCCAAACAATGGGAAGACAAAGAAACCAACCCCAAATGAATGGAAAGAAGGAAGTCTCAGAAAGAATGCTAAATGAAATAGAGGCAACTCAAATATCAGATACTGAGTTCAAAGCAATGGTTATAAGGAAGCTCAATGAGCTCACTGAGAATTATCAAAAACTACAAGGAAACCACAGTGAACTCACTGCAAACTATATCAACATGAAAAAGGAAATAGAAACTATCAACAAGGGCCAAGAGGAAATGAAGAATACAATTTCTGAATTGAAGAACACAGTAGAAGGAATCAAAAGCAGGCATATGGATGAAGTAGAAGATCAAATCAGTGAGCTGGAGGACAATGTAGAAAAAAAAAAAACACCCAGAAAGAGCAAGAAAAGGAAAAGAGGCTCAGAAAGAATGAAGAGGGGTTAAGGGAACTGTAGGACAACATGTAACAAAATAATATCCTTATAATAGGGATACCAGAGGGAGAAGAAGAAGAGAAAGGGATAGAAAACCTGTTTGAAAAAGTAATGATGGAAAACACCCCTAATTTGATGAGAGAAAAGGTCACACAAATCCAGGAAACATAGAGAGTCCCAATCAAGAGGACCACAAAGAGGCCCACTTCAAGACACATCATAATTAAAATGGCAAAATTCCAAGACAAAGAGAGAATCTTCAATGCAGCAAGGGAGAAACAGGAAGTTACATACAAGGGAGCCCCTATAAGTAAAGCAGCTGACTTCTCAATGGAAACACTCCAAGCCAGAAGACAATGGCAAGGAATATTCCAAGTGAAAAGCAAAGGCCTGCAACTGAGACTACTGTAGCCAGCAAGGCTCTCAATTAAAATGGAAGGCCAAATAAGGAGTTTTCCTGACCAAAGAAAGCTCAAAGAATACACCTCCACCAAACCAGCTCTGCAAGAGGTGTTAAAGGAACTGTTTTAAGAAAAGGAAGAAAGAGAGTAAGAGAGGAACACAGTATGAAGGAAGTAAAATGGCAATGAATAAGTACCAATCAATATTAACCTTAAACATAAATGGTTTCAATGCTCTAATCAAAAGACATAGAATAGCTGAATGGATAAGAAATCATGACCCCTACATATGCTGCCTACAAGAGACCCACCTCAGAACAAGAAAAAGACCTACACAGACTGAAAGTGAAGGGTTTGAAAAAAATATTCCAAGAAAATGGACAGGGGAAAAAAAAGCCAGGGTAGCAATATTCATAACAGACATGTAGACTTCAAAACAAGAGCTGTAAAAAGAGACCCAGAAGGACACTTCATAATACTCAAGAGAAGAATCCATAAAGACATAAACATACACATATAGGCACCCAATATAGGAGCACCCAAATATATAAGTAAAATCTTGGAGAACTTTAAGAGAGATAAAGAAAGCAATGCATTTATACTAGGGGATTTGAACACCCCACTGTCAACAATGGATAGATCTTCCAAACAAAGTATCAACAAGGATATTGTGGCATTGAACAATGTCCTAGATCAAATGGATTTAACTGATAGATATATAGAACCTTTCATCCCAAAGAAGAAAATACACTTTTTTTTTCAAATACACATGGAATATTTTCAAAAATAGACCACAAAATAGGGCACAAAACAAGCCTCAACAAATTCAAGAAAATTGAAATCATATGAAGCATTTTCTCTGACCACAAGGGACTGTAACTAGAAACCAACCCCTAGGAAAAAACTCAAAAAACACTCAAATTCATGGAGATTGAATAGCATACTATTAAACAATGACTGGGTTTAAAATGTGATCAAGGAAGAAATCAAAATTTTCTGGAAAAAAATGAAAATGAACTCACAATGACCCAAAACTTATGCGACACAAAGTAAGCAGTCCTGAGAGGGAAGTTCATAGTGATACAGAGCTACCTAAAAAAGATAGAAACATTTCAAATAAACAACCTTACCCTACACCTACAAGAACTTGAGGAACAACAACAAAGACAGACCAGGGCAAGTACAAGGAAAGGAATAACCAAGATCAGAGCAGAATTGAATGATATAGAGACTATAGGAACAATTCTAAGGTCAATAAATCCAGAAGCTGATTATTTGAAAAAATAAAGAAAAAAAACAAGCCTTTAAGCAGACTCATCAAGAAAAAAAAAGAAAGAAGACCCAAATAAACATAATAAAAAATGAAAGAGGACAGATCACAACTGATACCACAGAAATACAAAGGGTTGTAAGAAATTATTATGAAGAACTATTTGCCAAGAAATTTGAAAACTTATGTAAAATGGACAAATTTCTAGAAAAATATAACCATCCAAAACTGAATGAAGAAGAAGCAGAATGTGTGAATAGACCAATAACAAGTGATTAAAAAACTCCCAATACACAAAAGCCCTGGACCAGATAGTTTCACAGAAAAATTTTACAAAACATTTAAGAAAGAGCTAACCCCTATCCTTCACAGCCTATTCCAAAAAATCCAAAATGATGGAAGACTCCCAAACTCTTTTTATGAAGCCAGCATCATCCTAATCCCAAAACCAGAAAAAGATACAACAAAGAAAACTACAGGCCAGTATCACTGACAAACATAGATGCTAAAATCCCCAACAAAATATTGGCAAACCACATCCAGCAATAAATTAAAAAGATCATACACCATGATCAAGTGGGATTCATACAGGGATGCAAGGATGGCACTGTAGTCACAAATCAATAAACATAATGCGTTACATGAACAAAAGGAAAGACAAAAATCACATGATCATATCAGTTGATGCAAAAAAAGCATTTGATAAGGTACAGAACCCATTTATGATAAAAACACTCAGCAAAGTGGAAACAGAGTGAGCATTCTTCAGCATAATAAAGGCCATATATGAGAGACCTACAGCCAACATCATACTCCACAGGCCAAAACTAAAAGCTTTCCCACTAAGATTAGGAATAAGACAAGGCTACCTGCTTTTACCACTTCTATTCAATATAGTATTGGAATTCCTAGCCATAGCAGACAACAAAAGGAAATAAAATGCATCCAAATTGCAAAAGAGGAAGCAAAACTGTCATTGTTTGCAGATGACATGATAGTGTACATAGAAAATCCTATAGACTCCAACAAAAAACTGCTAGACCTAGTAAGTGAATTTGGCAAAACATCAGGATACAAAGTCAATGTTGAGAAATGGAAGGAATTTTTGTACACCAACAATGAAATATCAGAAACAGAAATCAGGAAAACATTCACTATAGCAACAAGAAAAATAAAGAACTTAGGAATAAACCTAACCAAGGAGGTAAAAGACCTGTAGTCAGAAAACTACACAACACTGAAGAAAGAAATTAAGGAAGATTCAAACAAATGGAAGCATGTACCATGTTCATGGATTGGAAGAATTAACATCATCAAAATGTCCATACTACCCAAAGCAATTTACAGATTCAATACAATCCCTATTAAAGTACCAATGACATATTTCACAGCTATAGAACAAACATTTCAAAAATTTATATGGAACTATAAACAATCCTGAATAGCTGCAGCAATTTTGAGAAATAACAAAGTAGGAGGAATCACAATCCCTGACATCAAACTATATTACAAGGACATTGTAATCAAAACAGCCTGGTACTGGCATAAGAATAGACATATAGACAAATGGAACAGATTAGAGAGCCCAGAAATAAAGCCAAGTCTCTATGGTCAATTAATATTTGACAAAGGGGGCAGAAGCATAAAATAGAGTAAAAAGAGCCTCTTCAATAAATGGTGTTGGAAGAGCTGGACAGCTACATGCAAAAAAATGAAACTCGATCACCAACTTACACCATACACAAAAATAAATTCAAGGTGGATAAAAGACTTAAATATAAGTCGTGTCACCATGAAAGTCCTAGAGGAGAACATAGGCAAGAATATCTCAAATATTTCATGCAGCAATATTTTCAGCAATATGTCCCCTAGAGCAAAGGATATAAAGAAAAGAATAAACAAATAGAATCTCATCAAAATGAAAAGCTTCTACACAGCTAAAGAAAACACCAGGAAAATAAAAAGAGAACCAACTGTATGGGAAAACATAATTGCCAATGATACCTCGAACAAGGGTTTAATCTCCAAAATATGTAAAGAACACACACAACTCCACTCCAGGAAACCAAATAACCCAATTATAAAATGGGCAAATGACCTGAGCATACACTTCTCCAAGAAGACATACAGAGGGCCCAGAGATATATGAAAGGTTGCTCAGCATCACCAGCCATTAGAGAAATACAAATTAAAAAAAATTTTAAACACTTTTTTTAAAGATTTTATTTATTCTACCTTTAGAGGAGAAGGGAAGGAGAGAGGGAGAGAAACATCTGGTGCATCCCCTGCTGGGAACTGGCCTGCAACCCAGGCATGTGCCCTGACTGGGAATCGAACCTCGATCCTTTGGTTTGCAGGCCCACGCTCAATCCACTGAGCTACACCAGCCATGGCAAGAAATACAAATTAAAACCATAATGAGATACCACTTCACACCAGTCAGAATGGCCATCATAAACAAAGCAACAAACAAGTGTTGGAGAGGATGTGTAGAAAAGGGAACCCTAGTGCACTGTTGGTGGGATTGCAGACTGGTACAACCACTGTGGAAAACAGTATGGAATTTCCTCAGAAAACTAAAAATGGAACTGCCTTTTAATCCAGCAATTCCACTGCTAGGATTATATCCTAGGAACCCTGAAACACCAATCCAAAGGACCTATGCACCCCAATGTTCGTAGCAGCACAATTTATAATAGCCAAGTGCTAGAAGCAACCTAAGTGGCCATCAGTAAATGAATAGATCAAAAAACTATGGTACATTTACAGGGTGGAATACTACATAGCAGAAAGAAATAAGGAGCTTCTACCATTTATGACAACATGGATAGAACTATAGAGCATTATGCTAAGTGAAGTAAGCCAGGCAGTGAAAGACAAATACCATGTGATCTCACCAATAAGTGGAACCTAATCATCAAGACAAACAAGCAAACAAAACATAACCAGAGACACTGAAGTAAAGAACAAACTGACAGTAATCAGAGGTGAGGTGGGAGGTGATAATGGGGGGGAGGAAGGGGGAAGGGTTTTCAGGAACATCTATAAGGGACACATGGACAAAACCAAAGGGGGGGGTAGGATTGAGGGTGTGAGGTGGGGATGGCTGGGGTGGGGGTAGTGGTGGGGGGGAAATGGAGACAACCGTACTTGAACAACAATTTAAAAAAGTTAAAAAAAAATAAGAAAACTGAGGCTTATAAAAATAACCTGTTAAATATAAGCTTCTAGCCAGGATCAAACACAAAACTTAAACCTAAACTATCAATACACATTAGAAAATCAGCTAGAAGAAAACAAATGATTTTTGACCCACTAGTACTTGACAGGGAACTGGACCACATGATTTTTTGAGGCTCTTCTGACTAGTTGTAAGATCTCTGATGCAAAATTCTGTGTCAGGAGGCCATCTTCTTGTGGGCTGTGTATGTTGGATAATACTGTTGTGCTTTAAATACAGTATATGTTTTAAAAAATATTTTAAGATTGAGAAAATTTGTAGGACGGTGATAGCAGCGACATAGTTTCTTCATCTCTCCAAAGCCTCACATAACAACAGATAGAACCACTAGGTAACAAAACCAAAGACACAGCAAATTAGGTGACAAAGTATTTCCAGAAAATCTAAAACACAAGCAAATAAGGACAAAACTTCAAAATCCGCAAGACCTGCCATTTGTGTGGAAGAAAGCACAGAGTCTCTGGTGAACCTGAGAAGAGAGCAGAAAACTTACCAACAGATATTAGATGGAATGGACTAGAACTGGTTGATCACAGTGAATTCATGAAACTGACCAGCCAGGGCTCCCTTCCAGAACAGAGCCTCACCAGACCTTGGAGAGTGGGTTCAGAATTGATCAGGATAAAGGTAATAGAGACAAAGGGAAGAGAAAAGTCACAGCCAGGAAATCTCAGAAAGTAAGCAGTTAAATTTGTAACACCTCACGGAAACAAAAGGAGGAGCTTTGTGAAGTTATCGAAGCTACGCTGAACCATGTCTCTTTCTACAAACTCAGAAAAACTCTTTTCACATAAAAATGAGCAACAATTCAGTTACACCATAAAAAAAGAGAAGAAGCAGAATGAGACACCATACACACCGAAAACACATCAGAATACACCCAAGTTATTGCCTTTATTTTCAAAGTAAACTAAAAGGTATTAAGAATAATAACCTAAAGATATTAAAGCAAAAAGTCATTTTTAAATTCAGAAAAGAAATGATAGAACTCAAACCATTTAAAATAAAAGATAAAAACCATTTCAGAAATGAAGTCTTACCTAGAAAGAACACAAGAGAATAAACATACAAATAATAGTTCAAGAGAAAAAGAAGTTGAAAACAATAAGAATTTTTTAATTAAAAAAAGGACTTAAAAGAGAAAGAATTCAAGTAAGCTGACAAATTAAAGACAGAGAAGATCCAACACAGAGATAATAGGAAGTCCTCAAAATGAAATCAAAGTGAGAGAACAAGGCATGTACTAAAAAAAAATAATAAGAAGACTAAAGAAAGTATTTCTGAAATTTAAAAAAATATAGATTACATATTGAGAGAGTAGATCATTTATCTAAGAATATCCATCCACATCAACCAATAACAAGATATAATTTAGTAAAATTATTGAACTTGAAAGAAAAAGGAATAAACATCATGCAGGCATGTAGGCAGAGGGAACATGCAATTTACATAACAAACACAATTAGGTTTTCATTAGACTTGTCAACACTATATGCCAGACAAAAATGGAGTGACATATTTAAGGCACTCAGAGAAAACAGTGTGAATCAAGGGTATTTTGTTCAGCACAACTGACCTTCAAGTACAACAAGCACAGATGGATGTTTATCAATATGCACGAACCTAGAGAATGTTGCTCTCATTTTCTCTCTGAGGTGTCTCCTGGAGAACAAATTTCAGACAGCCAAACTGCCTGGAGAGACATCAACATAAAGTCTGCTCATGACTGTTAAACAATTACATGTAGGACTAAGACTAAATAATGAATCAAAGGGAGAGCATGGGATGGAATGGCTAGTTGAGAGAGTGGACATAGTACAACTATTAAAATTGAGGAAAAGATAGGGAGAGAATATGTGAGAAAATTTTAGCTGTTCTCAGTTAATGCATTTGTATTTTTCTGAGCCTATAAGGTGGGATGTGGGATGAAGTAAACAGCAATTATGAGATATTTAAATTGATTTTCCAGTGTGTGGGTCTAAATATTAATATTTATGGAGAGGTATGTATGTTTAAAATATGTGTTTTTAGTATCTTTTTTCTCTCCTTTTATTTTAAAACATTAAGGAACTAAGAACCCTAGAAATTATGTAGATTCACCTCACTCATTATACAGATGGTAAAATTGAGGTTAAAAAACGAATAACTTGGCCTAAAAACACCAATAGTTAAGATCAGAGGCTGGAACTCAGAGCTCATGACTCCCGGCCTGGCCGCCATGTGTCACCCTAGCACATTGTTACCCAGAGTGTGAGCTTGGTCCGGTAGCATCAGATCCCCTGGGAGCTTGATAGAAATTCAGGCCTACTGAATCAGAATCTGGATGTTAACAATATCCCCAGTTAATTCATTTGTGTATTAAAGTTGGCGAAGCTCTAGGCTTCTTAATAAATACTTACTGGATGAAAACTTAAAATATTTTGTTTAGTTAGGAAAATATTCCTTTGGATTCTTAGCACCAAAACTGCCTTTTTCTACATACCTCTCACTAACTCGGTTAACCCCTGCTGTTTACTCTGTCTGAGGTGGTGTGGAAACACCAGGAGCCAGTCCCTGCCCTCCCGAGCTCACACTCCAAAAGGGGAGTCAAAGGCCCTTCCTCTTTTCCCATGTGTTCCTTTCTTTCTCTGTGACCTCTTTTTGCCCTTTGCTTTCCCAGCATCCTCCCACCTTCCATCATAATGATTTCATGACTAAAATCCAATGTCGGAAGTTGTTGGTTTAAGAGCAAAGTATTTTATTCATTTGAAATTCCAGTTTCAGAATAATGATTTAAGATGTTGGAAACATTTTATTTGGCTCACTTCCAAGCAGCTTACATTATAATATCAACATGACCCTAAACTGTGTATTAAAAAGACTAAAGTACTCTAAATATTTCAGGATGAAGCTTTATTTTACAGGTAAGTCAAATGCTTTATTTCTTGCTTTATTTTTTTTCCCTAATGCCATCTTTCTCTAGGAAGATAAAAGGCTAAGAAACTGAGATACTATAATAAAAATATGAGAATATATTTTTTCCTCAAATATTTAGAACCAGCACATCTACATTTGTGATAAAACATTTATTTTTTCATTGAAGAGCAAAGGTAAAATTTTCAATATTTACAGATTAATTTCATCTAAGAACTTATTATGAAACAAAGACAAACAGAAATCCAGTAAATTAACTATTTTCTGATGAGTTATATGTAGGGTGGAATTTTTATATTAAACAATTGGATCACAAGTAACGGTTATATGATGCTACTCAATTCCTTTGAGGCTTATACGCCTGGCATTTTAAGTTCCAGTGATTGAAAGTATTATGGTTCTCTCTCTCTCTCTTTTTTATACTCCCTCATAGACCTAAAAAGCTCTGAGCTCATTTCTTTCTTCTTTCCTTCTCTGTCTTTTCTCTCTTCAAAGATATTCCATAATGATTCTGCTTTTCAAAATCAAGACTGCTTGAACTTTAGCTGAGACTAATGAAATTTCAATCTTTCATACAATGGCAACTACATCCTTTTTTGCTCTCTTGGTGTAGTCACAATAGTGACTGCCCAGAGTGAACAAAAGGACTACTTTTGAGTTCTAAGGGACTGGCTGCTGCTGAACAGCAGTGCATAGAAATAATCCTTGGCAATCCCATGGGTGACATTTCTCATTCCTTATCACCCATGCTGCACACAGCCGGAACTTGATATGACACTAGAAAGAAGATAATGGCTGCTATCAAGCTGTCTAGGTAGAAATAATAATAATAATAATCTGTTTATAAAAAAGCAGCTGTTCTATTGTTTTGGGCTTCATGAAATCCCAGACTCACATCCTCTCTCCCCATGCCAGCCCCAAACCCATTTCTCATGCCAGTCCAGTCACTTCGGGGATTTAATGATGGGCATTTTTTTTTCATGATCTTTTGATATAATTAACAAGGATACATGTAAATATCCTATAATCATATTTAATCACAGGATTTATTTAAGATTGGAGCAGAAACTTTTATAGGAAGATTTGAAGGCTAGGAGGATTTTGTAAGGAATATAGGAAAGCCAAGTATCCCCTTTTAAAATATGCACACAACAGTATTGCAAGTGAGCAGTTCATGATCATTACATTCTGAAATCTTAACCCCCAAAATTTCTGTGATTGATCTCAATTCCTCAAAGTGAAATTTCAAAAGAATGTGATGTTGTGTTTGCCAACAATGTGGGTCATCACGTCTAAGTTCACTGCTTATCATTTATCTTACGTAGAAGAGCCCCAGGCTTGGAGCATCCTGACTGTAACACCATTGCTCTACATTGAGCCAGATTGCTGGGTGGGACTGGACATGTGTCACTTTATTTCCAGTGTTCTGATAGAGCATTGCCTCTATCACAGTCATCTTCATGCAGGCTTGTCCGTGGACACCACTTTCCTTTCTTTATCTGCCCCCTATATCTGGTGAAAGAACTAGCAGCTGTACTCCTCAGGATGGAACAATGTAATGGAAGAGAACCAAATATATCATGTGATACTAAGAAATGGCCAAAGCCTGCATTTTCCCTACCAGGGCTGGTAGAAACCTTCATCCCAACAGTACAGTGGGCAGAGGTGGGAGATTACCCCCCTCTGAACTCACTTTCTCCCTGTGTCCCTTTTAGTAAGGCATGGCAATGCCATGGAGAATAAAGCGCAAACTGATATGAACATGGTAAGTGAAGAAGCAACTTGAAAATTGTCCCACTGTCAAGTTTCTCTATTCTGTATTATGGAATCACTCTGGAACTGTAGAAGCCAGAGTTATAAGTCCAGGTCTCCTCTTATACGAGCATACCCAACTGAATTTGCTCATGCTCGCGCGCGCTCTCTCTCTCTCCATTTTATTCTGTAATTTTTTTAAATGTATTTTTCATCATGCTATTACAATTTTCCTAATTTTTCCTGCTTTGCCCCCTTCCAGCTGGTACCCCCCATTCCCTCCAGCAACCTCCCCCTTAGTTTATATCTATGAGTTATGCATAAAAGTTCTTTGGCTTCTCCATTTCCTATACTGTTCTTAACATCCTCCTGTCTATATTGTACTCACCAATTTGTACTTCTTAATCCCTGCACCTTTTACTCCCAATCTCCCCCTCCTCCCTCCTAACTAATAACTCTCCAAATGATCTCCACATCTATGATTGTGTTTCTGTTGTGCTTATTTGCCTAGTTTGTTTTTCAGATTCAGTTGCTAATAGTTGTGAATTTATTAACATTTTGATGTTCATAGTTTTGATCTTTTTTAAATAAGTCCATTTAATATTTTATATAATAATGGCCTGGTGATGATGAACTCCTTTAACTTTACCTTCTCTGGGAAGCACTTTATCTGCCCTCCAATTCTAAATGACAGCTTTACTGGATAGAGTAGTCTAGGATGTAAGTCCTTGCTCTTCTACCAAATATTTTACTCTACAGGGCATGGCATAAGTATTGCTTTCTCTGTGGGGCCTTCCTCCACCCTCTCCCAGCTTCTCCTGCCCTCCAACAGGTTAGACATTTTGCACATAGCTGTACTATAGCCTTTTTATTCAGCATTGCATACCTTTCTCACCAACCAGAATGTCAATTCCAATAAATTAAGTAAATTCCCTATTTTTTATTTACTTTAGGAAGGCAATTCATCAAAATAAATGAGTAAGTGAGTTTTGCGTTAGACAGATCTGGGTGTGAATCCTAGCTCTGACATTAACTGCCATGTAGCCTTGAGTTTCCTGGGACTCAATTACTAATAGGTAATATTTAATGTAGATACTAGAGTGCTCCAATGAATTCTAGAAGAAGGTTAGTTTGTGTTTTACAGACTACAGTCAAAGCTATGACTGCATCAATCATGAAAAGCTGCAGGTTGCTCTGAAAGAATTGGGCATGTCTCCATGCTCGATTGTCCTGATGCTTAACCAGGATTGTGGCAGGAAGGCACTGTAAGGTCAGAATGTAGAGAGACAGGATGGTGTCTTATAGGCAAAGAAGTCAGAAAAGGGCACACATTTATATCCCTGTTCATACAAACATATCATACAAAAAACTGGGCTAGACTCAGAGGGGGGTGAAATTGGTGGAAGAAATGTCAATAACTTAAGATATGCAGATGAACCATCTTAATGGTGGAAAGTAGCAATGGTTTGAAATGACTCTTGATAAAAGTGAAAAAAGAAAGTGTCAGAGCAGGACTTCATTTGAACATCTGCAAGACAAAAATCATGACTAGAGAAGAAATACATTTTAACATAGACAATAAAGATATCAAAATTGTTAAAATTTTTCTTACTTTGGATCATCACCAACTCAAATTGGGACAGCAGCCAGAAAATCAAGAGGAGGCTGATCCTGAGAAGGGCAGCAATGAAAGAATTAAGAAAGAGGGACAGGCAAGTTCTTCAAGAGCAAAGATATGTTATTAGAGACCAAGGCTAAGATCATCCACACACTTGTATTCCCACTCACTATGAATGGATGCTAAAGCTAGACAGTGAAGAAGGCTGAGAAGGAAAAAGAACTGATTCAATTGAAGTATAGTGTGAGAGCAGAGCTCTATGGATATTGTGGATGGCCAGAAAGCCAAGCAAGCGGGTCCTAGAGCAAATAAAGCCTGAAATATCACTGGAGGCAAGATGGACAAAATTGAAGCTACCCTACATCTCAGGTACATCATGAGAAAGCTGGGTTCTTTGAAAAATACAATAAGGCTGGGAAAAATAGAAAGCAGCAGGCACAGAGAGAAACCTATTATGAGATGGATTAAGTCCATGAGAGAAGCCTATGCTGAGCAGGGCTATTGAGGACAGGACATTGCGGGCATCACTCATTCAGAGGGTTTTCCAAGAATTGGCATCAACTCAATGGCATGTAACAAACACAAACTGAGTCTATTTCATGAAGGTTTTTTTTTTTTAAGTAATAAGTGAATTAAGTATGTATGTAAAATGTTTAACATAATACTGCAATAAGCTCTCAATAAATAGTAGTCATTATTATGATTGCAACTAACTTAGTATTCCCAGCCACCCGACAATAGATTATCAATAAATATATATAAAGGAGTATAAACTAAAGAACAAATGAACTAACCCACAAACGCACACATATACAAGATGTATACATGTACTATCGCCCTTCCAGTATTGCATTGCTCTCTGCTTATCTGAGGTCTCAAAGTGGGGCACAGGCTGTTGACCTACAGGGCATATGACAGAGAGGCAGAAACTGACCACCAAGGCATTTGCAGAAATTCTACTTTCTAGGAGTTTTTCTGTAGATGGTGGCCTCAAGGAACCCACAGGTTTCCCTCTGTGAGTACTGAAATTGCACCGTTCCTCGTGACATCCAGCTGAAAATACAGGCAGGGAGATGGCAAAAGCAACGTGTTTCTTACTCACAGTCACCCAGCCTGCAAAAGGAAAAACAGAAGTGATTGGGTCTATGTACACTTGACAGAACGACTCATGGCAGAATACAGGAAACAAGGAGATGTGGCCTTCAACTTGCACTTCCTGCTCACAATAGCCCTTTTTTGCACAAGACATTATAAATCACCTGGTCTTGCACCATGAATGACTTAAAATCCTGGAAGTGTCTAGATTCAGACTTGGCGTTTCCCCCATAAGACACCAAGGGGTTAATGTCTGGCCAATAATCAAAGTCTGGCAGCTCCAACTGCACACATAATGGCCATTGTTGTTCCTGAGAGTTTGTCTGTTTTTTCTGGCAGGCTTTGCTATTTGGAACCAATTCCAAAACAAAAAAGGAAAAAGTCAGTCTGCTTTTTTTTTTTAAAGCACACATGCAACAAAACATAAGGGGAATTGTTGTTCTGCTAGATTTCCAGGAAAAGTGGTTGGCTTCCTAGTCATAGAAGATGAATTATCACCTTAAAATACTTTTATCTCAAAAAAATCACTTACATATGTATGTGAGACACACATGATATCCTGAGGTGGCTACCTTTACTCAGATATGAAGCAACACATTACAGATACGTTAGTTGATGTGTGAACTGTGGTTGACCCATTCATCTGCATAGAAAATCCATTTGCATGACGTTATTAATGAGCTCACTCATCAACCTTGCTGGGTTAATTGCAATCTCAGGACCTGTTTGTTACTCCCACCTGATGAGCCCCCAGATGTTCTCATCTGAAACAACATGAATATGTCTAAGTTACCAATGTAGCAAAATCCTATTACAAAACACCAAATTGTATTTCAATGGGAAGTGCGAGGGTTTTTGAGTTCCCCATGTCATAAGCCACCACTTTCGCATACACCAAAACCATGCCTTTGGATGTCAACAACATGTTAAGTTATTATAGAACATTGTAAACACTCTTACTTTCTTGACTGACTTTGTCACAGCTCAGTAACGGACAGATTATGTATCACACTGGTCCGTGCACCACACTTTGCTGGACTTGGATTTAGTTATATTGTTGATGAACCATATTCTAGATCAAGGTTCACAAACTTTTTCCATAAAGACCAGAATGAAAATATTTTGGGCTTTGCAAATCATATAGTCTCTTGTAACTACTCAGTTCTCCCATTGCAATGACAAATAGCCTTAGACAGTGAAAAAATGGGTGTGGGTATATTCCAATAAAATTGTATGAACAAAAAAAGGCTGAAGGCTGGACTTGGCTGTGGCCTGCCAATTCCTGAATGAAGACAGTGATGATGGTGATTAGGATGATGGGGATGATGATGTTGACAGCTAACATTACTGACCAGCTATTATGTGTCAGGCCCTTTCCACCCTCCCACTCAAGCTATGAGTTAGGTAACTATTTTAATTTTATAGATAACAAAAATGAGACATCAAGAAATAAAAAATAATTCAGTTCATTCTGAAAATAGGTGGATAGTCCATGATCCAAATCACAGCCTCTTTCTCTCCATATATCTATCTATCTATAGATGGCCTGTCTATAGATATCAAGCTCTCTCTCTGTAGATAGATATCTACACATATAGATAGGTAGATAGACATGGAGAGAGGCAGCTTGTGATTTGGATCATAGACTGTCTCTATATAGAGATATAGATAGATAGATAGATAGATAGATAGATAGATAGATAGATATTTACACACATATATATTTATATTATATAAAATAGTAGTGTCATCTTGGTCATCTTTCCTTCATTCTCATCTCACCACCCACCATCCACCTTAGTAGTATCACTAACTTAGTGTTCAATCATGCTGCAGAGTCCATATGGAATCAGGGCCAGGCATGAATGGTCTATATTAACCACACTCATCCAAACAGTCACTTACTTAACAAATATGTCTTGAGTATTTATTCCATGCCAGACACTGTTCTAAGCAGCATGCTACATGAGTGAACAAAATACAAAATATTCTGCCTTCAAAAAGCTTACATTCTAATAAGAAAAGGCAGATAATAAGCAAAGAAATATGTATCATGTTGGGAGGTAGGAGAGTCCGGTTTTGAAAAAAAAAACAAAGAGAACACAGATCCAAATCTGTATCTCTTCTTCACCAACTAAGATATGTAAGCTACAGATATATCCACTAGGTATAAACATATTATATTTATAGGATTTTGTATCATATTTTTATCAGTTATTTCCCCATAATTGGAAGAGAAAGGACACTGAGGAAGAAACTAGTCCATTCATTTATGTTGCAAATATTTATTGAGTGGCTACTTTGTGCCAGGCACTGTTTTTAAACGTAGACTTCAATAGTGAACCAAATTTTAAAAAGATCCTTATGTCATCAGCTTCTGTTATGGCCAGGGGAGTCAGAGAATAACAAAAACATAATAAAATCATGTTAAAATGTAATAACCACAATGGAGAGAACTAAAGGGATGGTGGGGTAAGGAGATCAGGAGTGTGGAGGAGAGGGAGCCAGGTTGTAATTTTAACAAACAACTTTCCCTCAGTAGGGTAAAATGTGACTAAAACAATGCCTATATGCACAGCAAGACCTGGTTGTTAGTTCACCCATCACTGTAGTCAACGTGTCATCAATTCAAAGAAAACACAGGATGTTTCGTGTTGAGTGTTCTATTTAAGTCCATAGAAAGACATGTTATTCTTTCAAAGTCATCTTTGTCCTTCCCTTTCCCTTGCTTCAGAGAAAATATTAAGGGGCTGGCAGCTAAAACAATGTAGGGATGGGAGAGGAGAAAGGAAGGAAAATCTAAGGGCCGGTATTTACCCCCGGTGACTGTTTTAACAAGGATGCATCTGAGACCCGGCCCTCCTGGGTCCCAAGACAGCCTTGCGCAGGAACCCACAAAAACAGAGCTGGCAGACACAGAGTATTTTCCATTAAGCATGGCATTCACTTTTTTCAAAAATAATGAGATGTTAATATAAATTTGAAATTTAATCAGATCCAACTTGGGAACAGAGTGTTTTTCTGCAAATGTGAAATTCTTCTAGGCTTTTAGGAAAATGTCATCCATATAAAAGCTAACTACTGTTTTACATATAAAACTGCCATTCTTCATTGTTTTTTTCAGAAAAGAGAAAAATATGATTTAAAAAATGAAACATTGTTGCAAAGACTTCTTACTCTCTTGTGAATGTTAATTGTTTCTGAGGGCTTTTTTTAAAAAAAAAATTCTTACAAACTAGGAAGAATACTTGTAAGCTTAAAGCAAGGCCTAGGGGAGTTCAGTTCATAGATCATGAATACAGACACAACCAAAATCTATTTATTAACAATAGTAGTATTGATTTAAGGGATCTCAACTAATTCTTTAAAATATTATTTAGCCTCCATGCTAGGAATGCCAACATCAGTAATTCTGCCCAAAATCAAAAGGGGTTCAAAGTCAAATCTGCTTGCCTGGAAAGCATGTGCTAGAACTACCTACCATACTAGGCTACAGGCAGTGATAGTACTGTTAGCTTAGATGCCTTGTGTCAAGAACTATCATATTCTAAGCATTTTGCTAAGTCTTTTACAAAATGCACTTTAGCAAATCCTTACCACCACCCTGGGAAAGAGAGATTTTTCCCATTTCACAGGTGAGAAGACAGGCTCAGAGATGTGAAGTAATGTACTAAAGGATATACAACCAATAAGGGTGGTTGTATAATCTACAAGATTATCAGAGAGATGTAGATGTATAATCACATGTATAATCTACATCTCTGATTCCAAACTTTCTCCCTTCTTATCTTTTCAACATTTATCTCCCCCTACACATGCACAGTTTCTCCTTTGTGTATGTACTTCTTTAACAATTAAAAAATTTTGGAAAATAATCATTATATATTCACTTCACTTAGCTGATCACCAATCAAGTTATTCTGTAAACCTCAGAGAAAAGCCCTCTCGAGTGTTTTGGAGAAGGCTGGGTCCTAAGAGTCACTATCACCTCCCTTGGATTAATCGAACTGTTTTCCACATGACTAGACTATCCCATAATCCATTGGTCAAACAAGGGATAGGAACTCCCCCATTCTTAATTTACTTGCTAGCCACCCCACTGAGAATTCTCTTATGACCACTATAAATTAAAAAGACAATGTCAGAGCCAGCAGCTGATGGAAGCCAGGAGGCCAAGAACAAGAATTCCCTAAACATCCTGCACTCAAGCCAGGATTTCATATTCCTTAGAGAAAATACAGGCAAGTTCCATTGAATGTCCTTGTTTGGAGGATGGGCCTTTCCTGCAAGCCCAAGATTTTCCATCTGTGCATATATATCTAAACATGTGTTTATAAGATACAATTTTATTATTAAACATCCAGACTACTAAGACAAATGCATTATAGAGAGGGGCATTTATTTACACTATTAAAGGATTTTTTACATTAAAATATAATCCCTAAAGCATATGTTGCAAAGTAAATTTCCTGAAACTATGAAATGACTTTTTTTTTTCAGAATACCATCCTCTAGGGTATAGCAGTAGGCTGAGTCCTGGGAGTCACAATTACCGCCTTTGGATAAATCAAGCTACTTTCCACATGACAGGTATATCTGCAATACATTGGTCAAGCAAAGGATAGACACTCCACCTTCCTCAATCTACTTTCTACCCGCACCCCCAAGAATTCTTTTAATGCCACTAAAATTTTTTTCTAACCCAGAAAAGACAGACTGAGAAAGTAAACATAGGTAATAATGGCACAAGGAAGAGGGAAGGTCACGAATAGAAAGAGAGTTTGACAGATTGGTCTTATAATCCCCTCTAATGATGACTGGTGCAAAATGTCTTAGTGGAGTTCCATTTGTACAAATTAAATTTATTCACTTTTTAAAATCACATACATCATCTATAGACAGATCCACCTAGGCAGTATCAGTGAAAGAGAACATTGGACTATGGGTGTCAAGTTCAGTGAGCATCAAAAGCACCTAAAATGATTTTCAATTTACACAATGTGGGCATATAAGCTGAAAATTCTGATTCAGTGGATGTGGGGAACCCAACCATCGATATCCTAACAAGTCCTTTCCCTCACTCTCCCACCACCACATGCACATATACATAAATGTCATTCTGAAGCCCACCTAATTCTGAAAAGCACTGGACTAGTAATAGAAAATGGTAGACAATCACTCCAGGTTAGAGTGGGAGAAGAAGACATTCCACAGGACAACCTAGAGGCAAGGAATAACTCTGAACTTTGCCAAGACGCTGACTAGAAAAGTCTGTCTAACTTTTATCAAGATAAACTAAAAGCTACACAGCTTTTTAACATAATGTATTTGGTTTAAAAGTAAAAAGGGCACTGGTATTCATCTCTTGAAACCCCTCTGTCACTCACAAACACAAACCTTGGCCCTCTTTTTGTACTACATTACCCATTTTCCATATTTCTATGTATTGCAATTTCTGACACAGAAATTTATGTGACAATCAATAGGTGCTTCCAAGAAAACCAAGAAAATGCAAACATTATCCCTTCTCAGAGTTCATTAACCCAATGATCTTCTATTCATTGTCAATTCAGTCTATCATAACAAAATAATTTGTGTGGTTTAAACAACAGTAATTTATTTCTCACAGTTGTGGAGGCTACAAAGTCCAAGACCAAGGTGCCAGCCCATTCTGTTCCTGGTAAGGGCTTTCTTCTTGGCTTTCAAATGGCAGAATGGCAGCCTTCTTGTTGTGTCCTTACATAACAGAGATGAGGGGTGAGGGGAAGGGAGTTCTTGTATCTCTTCCTCTTCTTATAAGGACATTAATCCTGTCATGAGATCCCCACGGTCTCCTCCAAACCTAATTACCTCCCAAAGACCTCACCTCAAAATACCGTAACATTGGGGAGTAGGGCTTCAACACACAAATTTTGGGGAATACGTATATTCATTCCCTAAGATATACAAAGATAAATTTTATATACTTCAGAGAAAAGGTTCTGGGTACCAGCCTATACTTGGATATGTCAGGTCATTATTGCCTTGAAGTGGGTCATTCAAGGTGAGAATGTCAACTATTTGAAAGACTGTAAATCAATCTTACTTCCGAAGTAAAGGTGCTGATGTCAGTTTCCACCATATCAACAATCAAGTATTTGCAGAAACATAACAATAACAAAGAATGAAATTCAAAAATCAAGCACCCAAGTTTTTGCTTACTTGGTGATAATTCCTTGGTTAGTGACATAGATTATTCACAGTGAAGCAGTGAAAAATGAATGAAGTTATTCAACCACTTCTTAATTCTGTGATCCTATCCATGAATTATTCACTCTATTCCACATAATTTTCCTTTGGAAGATATGCAGTCTTTCCTATTTCATGTCTTTCTCTTACCACAGATTCCCCGTACTACACATTTTATAAAAGTGAGATACAGGCAGGTAAACTTGAAACACATTTCCATTTGGATATGCCAGGCATAGAACAGTTTTCTTCTTCTCTTATATTTCCATTAGTTGGTACTTAAGGAGGCTGATGAAATAATGCATATCCTTCTTTTATCATCGCTTGCTCCCCTCCAGCCATCACGGGGAAGATTTTGAGCACAGACATGCTATCAGATCTGTACTCCTGGAAATGAAGATTTTTGTGCAGTGAAGAGCAGTTACATTCTAATTATATTAATTCAGACTGCAGTTTCTTTGAAATATAAAGAACCTGCTGTCAGGGTGGTATGGACAATGGAGGCTGAACATGTCAACGACATGACAAATTCTGTGAACAGAGCACCAGATGTATTGTTGCCCAGGATTCTTTTCTGAGAGCAAATTCAACAAGATTATCAGTGTCAGCTCCAGAGTAAGGAATTGGTTCATTTGTTATCCTTCCAAGTTGCAGGTACATCTGCCAGAAGAGTCTGCCAACAGATGATTTGGTAATTAAAATCATTTCCATGGTTGGAGGAGTGATTCAAAAATGATTCCTCTTTTCTTTCCTTCTTTTCCTGTGTAGGGAAAACACTTTGGTGAATGTTGACATTGATTTGCTATGGGCAGTACTGGAATCGTGTGACTCTGTAATGCCGTGCTGCCTACTGTAGTGCTTGAGCACCTTGGCTGGACTTGTCCATTAAGCTTTCTTTACAGAGTGTTAAAGTTCTGTTCCTTGCTAGTGCTCTATCCTCCTTTGTCTTGTAAAGGTTCTCTTCAGATGTTAGCAAAACACACCTAACAGTATCGGCCAATTCACACAAAAGGTATATTGTATCCCCTCCCTATGCCAGTTCCTGTGCTAGAATAAAATAATAATGGTAGCTTTTTAAATATTAAAATTGATAATAAACCACATATATAATACAGATGTTAGTTCAGTATCTGCCACTAGTAGTTAGTCAACAAATATGTTTTTCTCTTGTTTTAGTCTGTGTCCAAAAAGAGACACTACTTTGCCACCCACACATTTATAATTATTATCATCAAGACAACAAAATCAATTAGCACTTACTGAGCCGTTACTCTGAGCAATCTAAGTACCTTCTATGCATTCATTTATTTTACCCCTACAAGCCTGAGCTGCTTTATTCCTATGAGACTGATGGAGAAGCTGAGGCACAGAGAAGGAACTTGGGAAATTGGTCACAACAAAAGAGTACTGGAATTGGAGATCTGACTGACCCAAGCAGTCTGAGTTTCAAGTCCTCAAGTTTAACCATCTCTCAAAAATGTCACTATATCAATAAATTAACTACAACAATTTTTCTTAGACTACACAATAGCCTATTAATCAGCTTACTTTTTAATGCTTGCTCATTCAGTTTTTCTTATTTTCCTCCCTCTTTCCTTCTTTCCTTCCTATTCCTGTGTCTATGTAAATAGCTGCTTCTGTTTCTGTAGCATAAAGGAAGGTTTTCTACCCTATCTTGCTCAGAGACTCAGGGGAATCTTTGTAAGAGTCAGTAAATGGAAAAAAAGTGTTTGAAGATAAATTTTTTTAATTATTGTTCAAGTACAGTTTTCTGCATCCCCCATCCCAGCCCACCCCTGCCCTCCCCACTTCCCTACTGTTTCTACCCCCCCTTGTTATTGTCCATGTGTCCTTTATACTTGTTCCTGCAAACCCTTCCCCTTTTCCCCTGAAATTCCTCCCCCCTCTGGTTACCGTCAGCCTGTTCTCTATTTCAGTGTCTTTTGTTATATTTTGCTTGTTTGTTTGTTTTGTTGATAAGGTTCCACATATAGGTGAGATCACATAGTATTTGTCTTTCACCACCTGGCTTATTTCACTTAGCATGATGCTCTCCAGTTCCATCCATGCTGTCTCAAAGGATAGGAGCTTCTTCTTTCTTTCTGCTGCATAGAATTCCATTGTGTAAATGTACCATAGTTTTTTTGATCCATTCATTTTCCAATGGGCACCTAGGTTGCTTCCAGCACTTGGCTATTATAAATTGTGCTGCTATGAATATTGGATTGCATAGGTTCTTTTGGATTGATGTTTCAGGGTTCATAGGATATAATCCTAGCAGTGGAATTGCTGGGTCAAAAGGCAGATCCATTTTTAGTTTTCTGAGGAAATTCCATACTATTTTCTATAGTGGTTGTATCAGTCTGCAATCCCACCAACAGTGCACTAGTTTCCCATTTTCTCCACAACCTTTCCAACACTTGTTGTTTGTTGCTTTGTTTATGATGGCCGTTCTGACCAGTGTGAAGGGGTATCTCATTGTGGTTTTAATTTGTTTCTCTCTGATGGCTAGTGATACTGAGCACCTTCTCATGTGTCTCTGGATCCTCTGTATGTCCTCCTTGGAGAAGTGTCTGTTCATGTCCTTTGCCCATTTTTTAATTGGGTTGCTTATCTTCTTAGAGTGGAGTCATGTGAGTTCTTTATATATTTTGGAGATTAAACCCTTGTCTGCGGTTATCATTGGTAAATATGTTTTCCCATACAGTTGGTTCTATTTTAATTTTAATGCTATTTTGAAGATAAAATTTTAAACCACCTGAATAATTACTTTCTTCAAATCAAGAGAGCAAAATTATGCAGATTCACAGAACTTGATAACTTTTAAGCTTACCATCATATTATTAGCATATTATGTATACACATTTATATAAAAATACTGCATTAAAAACTTAATTATATTAGTGATACTGATAATACCACTAATTAATAATTAAAACAAGAACTTATATTCACTTTAGTGGATACCAGTGAGAAGCAATTCACTATTCTACAAACTGGCAGATAAAAATAAAAAACAAAGTTTGTTTCTTTGTGTTTTAATAAGAACTTTACTTCACCTAACCAAAGAGGTAATGTGGAGGAAGTATCTCCTCAAAGAAGTATCTCAGTTAATAAATGAAAAAGAAATCAGTGATGGATACATGCAATTACACATTTATCAAAACCTAGGGATGGTACAACATGAAAACTGAGCCTTTGAGTAACAGCAGTGAGTACGCTCATTCACTGCAACAATGTACTGCTCTGGTGCAGCATGTTGGTAGTGGAAGATGCGGGGGTATAGGGGGTGGGCAGAGGCCTATGGGAACTCGGCGTACTTTCTGCTCAATTTTGCTGTGAATCTAAAACTGTTCTAAAAGCTAAGGTGTATGTTTCTAAGAAATCATAAAATTAGGATATCAAAACTTTTTAGTAACTAAAAAAATTAATGTATCCAGGCAAAGACATTCAGTAGGTGGTGGCATTACACACACGTGCATCTCTACCTGTGGAAATATATATCACAATTTATTACACAGTCTTCCCAAAAGCAAGGAACAAGAATCTGCTAAAATCTCTGACTCTAACTGTAAATGTATAGGAAGTGTGAGAAACAAGAGGAAAAATATGTTTGAAAACTCCTCAGGAAATGCAATTAAGAAAATTCAAAATATTAGAAATCTTCAAGGAAAACAATTCCACTTCTCCAACAAAATTTAAAAGAAAAAAATTAGCGATGAAGGGGGAATCTTCAGATTTTCAGGGACTTTAAAGGCACGGCGTCAAGCAGTCAGAATGTATGAACCCTATGTGGATCTGGAGTCAAACAAAGAAAGACTGTAAGATAATTGGGGACAGGCAACAGTCGCTGCATTTTTGATATTAGGAATTATTGCTAATGGTTTTAGGTGCAGTAAATGTACTGCGGTTATTTAATTTTAAAGAATCTTTATCTCTTAGAGACACATTACAAGATGTACACAGGAAGTGACACGATATCTGGGATTTCCTTCAAAATAATAGGGTGCAATATATGTCAATGTGGAATAGTGACCCTGGGTGGGTAAAGCAAAATAAGCATAGAAGGTCATTGTACTAGTTTCTCTTCTTTTGCATGTTTGAAATATTTCATAATAAAAGTTTGTACAACCTAACTTTACTTAACTTGCTTGAGCCTCAGTTTCCACATTTGTAAAATAGAAATGACAATATCTACAGAGCAGATAATATCTCCTTCAAGATTTTTCTGAAAAATTAAAGTGTATTAAAGCACCTGGTAGACAGTAGATTAGATAATTTTTTAGAGACTCATTTCGTTCCACTTATTTCTGAATTGACTGGTCTAAGCTTGGTGAAGTTTTCCTATTGTCCCCAGAGTAGAATAAGACTGGAGAAGGGACAAAAAGGGCCAATGTCCTCAAGTACCACTGTTCAGGTACCACACATGCTAGCTGGATTTGTGGAGATTTTGAAAATTTCAATCTTGTGCCCAGTTACTATTTTTAAATTTGCTGAACCTGGAACACATATAAATACCCTGGTTTTGCTAAATATTTATTCAATTCTAGACAACCCCAGGTGCAGGAAGAAAGGGTGCAAATATATCACATCTCTTTAAGTCATTTATTCTGGCTCCACCCTCACTTCCACAGGCAGTTTTCTTTTATTAAAAACCAAAAGCATCAAATTATCTTCAAACTAAATAACTCTAAACCCACCAATTTCTCCCAATTCATTCCATCTCTCCCTGATCATTCTCCTTTTACTTCGCACCCCTGTTGTACTATCCCCACAACGTCTGGAAGACCAAAGTGTAAAGAGCAAACTTGAAAGAAAAAAAATTACAAAGTAAACCAGAGGGGTTTTATGGCCAAAAAAGATTAGATTGCACAGGTGCGTGGGCTCGCCCCAAGTAGAGTATTCTGGTTAGTTTTTCAATCAATGGCTGAGTGGTGTTTTTTTTTTTTTTTTTTTCTTTTCTTTTCTTTTTTCTTTTTTCTTTTTTTTACTCTCTGGATTCTGCTGGAGAGTTGAATTCCTTAAGAACTGAATCTGGACCTTCTCCAACTCATGGCTGCATGTCAATTCATCTGATTTCTAATAAAGCCAATTCTTATTTTTCTAACTTGCTTCCAATTCTACAATGTAACTCCAAAGAAAACAGAAAGTAATTAAAATGTCAGCACTTCCCTAAAAAGGAACATAAACTCTTTTGGACTTTCTTTGCACTAGAAACGTAACTTTTCTCAAAGGCCCAGGTATGGCAACCAGCAGCCCCCACAGCAGAGTTGGTAGATGGGCAACGCACATCAATCTCTCTCCGTCCATTACCTTGTTTGCATTTCTCCTTCTCCCTTGCCTTTCCCCAAATGGAAATACCCTAAAAATGAAGTACTTAAGTCTATTTCTCTTAATGGACTGATATCTACTCCATTGTAATATATCCAATTGTATGTGATATGAAATAACCTCCAGCAGCAATAAGCTATTAGATCTAATGTGAAAAAAAAAAAAGAATACAGAGTCTAACAGTTTGTTATTCGGTGCAATGCAATAAATTAATTGAGTTCCATTTTGCATAATGGGAGCCTGATTACTCTTTTTACTTTCACTTGGATTGGTTTGGATGGATTGTGACTGTCTTCAGAGTTAATTGGGTTTATGTGAAACAACTTTCTTAAATGAATTACTGTAAAGGATGAAATAAGAGAGAGAAAAATATGTTCCATTACTGTGTGATTTTGTGTTATCCTAGTTTTGTTCTTCAAAAGAGCTTTTCCCATTGAGAAAAAAAAATGTGACTATTGGCCCAAGAACTGTCATGTTGAAGATGTTCAATTTGAGAGAAACAGATCTCCCACCCCAACCCCTTTCTTATACCTGCTTTCCATCAATTCCTTCCATTTCCTTTAGTCAATATTGTAAAGTACCTGTAGTGAAACTCTTGATTCCTTCTTTTGAGTATCTTGTCGACCCTGGCATCTCTCCTCTACACACCCAATTGCTTAGTACTTTGGTGCACTTATCAAGTGGGCCAGCATTGCTGGTCAGTGAGTGCAGAGGCTCCATCTATGGTAGGTCCACCGCTCCATCCCCACCAAATATCTCCTAAATGCATCCAAATGTACCCAAACATGTGCCAATGATAATAGCTGCCACAAATGGTCATAACCATTATTTTTGAGAACTAAGCATGAGTCAAACTTATCTTTCATCCTTCTAACAACAACGTGGTAAGTTTGGTATTATCTTTCCAAATTAGCAAGTGGAAACTTAGTCTGATGGAGATTCAATACCTTGCCAAATTTGCATAGCAATTGAGGGAATTAAATCTGGGTAACTTCGAGGTCTACATAGCACATTACATCATCTGCAAAAAACTTGTTAGCAAAATAGCATATCTGTGTTTCTGCATTAGTGTCACGGGAAAAACAACTCAGAGTGCTCGATTAGCAGTGAGGCTAGAGCTTCATAATTGTGTAGATGAAGTTATTTTTGTCATAATTAACATAAGATAAATATAATCTATCAGTTCTGCCTTTTACAGATATGTTTGCATTTGTTTTCTAGATTATAAACTTCCTGAACCTAGGACATTTATTTGCTACATAACAGGACATCTGTGTGGTAAGGAGTTTGAGTCAGAAAACCTTAGTTTTCAAAATTGTTTCTCCTCTGAACTAATTATATAGTGAGCTCCAGTTTGCTGAACTGAAAAGTAAGTAAATATACTATCTAAAGTTGTTGAAAGGGTGAAATGAAATGAATTACATACACACAGCACAAAGAAGGTAATCAATAAGTTCTAGTTTCTCTCTCCATACTCATCCTACCTGTAATATCTAAACATCAGCTTTCCATGCCTGGAGATATTCCATGAAAGTGCAAAATACAAAAGTGTTGCGACTGAAAGATATCCTGGTTGAAATCTTCTTGCATTGTTTCCTCTTACAATTATTTATTGATACACATTTACCCATCTTACAAAAATGATGTTTTAAAAATTTTAATTCTAAAACTAGAGTAATAAAGTGAAGAAAGCTACAAGGCATCCCATTTTACATCTTTTCTCTTTTAATCCCTCCTTTCTTGATTCATGTCTTTCCCCCAGATTGTGACAGTAAGTGTTGTTGATAATATAAGAAAATTTCAAATCAAGATCAAGGATATATGATTTTTCACTTTTATTTCCTTAATTCTCTTACATAAACTTTTATTTGAAGGGGAGAAAGAGCTAAGTAAAATAGCAAAAGGTAAATAATAAATTTTTCAAAATTTAAGGACAAATTGTAGAAAAATACAAATGATCTTGCACACAACAAAAAAATACATGGCAAAGGTTTGTTATAGGTGGCTTTTAGTTTTAAAGATGTATAAGGAGGAAACATTTTTTTCTTGTTCAGGTCAGAATAAAATGTTTGATAGCAAAAAATATTATAAACAGCTCCTTTAATGAATGACAATTTGGTTCATCTTTGGTTTTACCCTGGAGAACTCTAACAATTTGATACATCTCTTTGAGTTACTGTGGAATATTATGTGACAGAATTTGAGTTGATAAAGTGACATTTCAGAGAGGTTGAATAAAATATACAGATCACACAGAGAATTAGGGACAGAAATTCAATAATTTGGAATTGAGAAAGTGGGGAAGCTTTACAATGAGATAACAGATAACTTGCTGGGTAGAGCAGCTTGCTCAAGGACAGAATATTTGCTATTCAGTCTTCTCCATAATGTATTCTATGAGGTAGTACTTTCCCTAGAAATCTGGGAAGGGGCACAGAAGTGATGCTTAAGGTGGACCTTGAAGAATGAGTAAGACTTCCCAAGGTGAACATGGAGGAATGGGTGTGGGGAAGGAAGGCATTCCAGGTAGGCAGGAGAAATGTGCAACAGCATAAAAACATGAGGTAGATGAGTTGTGCTGTGAAAGATGAAGGGTGCTATAGACTAAATGCATATGTGTCCCAAAATTCATATGTTGAATCCTAATCCCCAATATGATGTCATTTGGAGATAGGGCCTTTAGAGGTGGTTCAGTCAGGAGGACAGAGTTCTCATGAATGGGATTACTACCTGCATAAGAGAGATCCCAGAAAGCTTCAGAAAACAGACCCCCACCAGACACTGAATCTACCAGCACCTAGACCTTGGCCTTCCCAGCCTCCAGAACTGTGAGAAATAAATTTCTGTTGCCTATATATAGCTACCTGTTCTATGGTATTTGTTATAGCAGACAGAACACACTGATATAAGAAGGTAGAAGCTAGATTTTTATTAGTTGTGCCTTCAGTGAAAATGAATATGGAAGAATAAGGCTACTAAAGTTGGGAGTAGAGAGACCAGTTAAAGAGTTCTTATAATCATCACGAGGATTGAGGAGGAATCCGTGCTATAAAACTTGTTCAGTTTAGTCTATATTCTGGGTGACTGGCCATGGCCAGAGGGGATCCTCACTCTTGCACATCACACTGTTATCATGATGAAATCGCATTCACATTTCAGCAAATTACAGAGAATGTTATGTGCCTTCAGGATTACTCTAAATGACAAATCTGTAACAGCTATGGTTGAAAAGAACACTGAGGACAGGATCCTGAGGGATATCAAACAAATGCAAACCAACAAAAGCAGGGATTTTTCCTATACGGTTCACTGCTATATTCTCAGCAGTACAGTGCCTGGCACATAGTAGGTGCAGAATAAATAAATGTTGAATGAATGAAAGAATGAATGAATGAATGAATGATTTAGAGGCAACAGAGCAGTTTTTCAACTTTAGTACTATTGACACTTGGGGCCAGGTAACTGATCTGCTTGGGTGGCTGTCCTGAGCTTTGTAGCATGTTTAGCAGCATCCTTAGCTTCTAACCACTATATGCCCATAGCAGCCCACACCCAACGTTGACAAGAGCAAGAATGTGTCCAAGTATTACCAAATATCCCCTGCAGGGCAAGATCTCCCTGACTTGAGAATTTCTGCTTTAGAAGTTACTGCTAAAAATGATCAATTTTTAATATTATTCTAATGAAGGAAGAAATGAATAATGAAAGTAACACTTGGTCACCCATTTTTTTCACAGCCTGCTTAATTTAATGTAGAAAAAATACAGCTGCTAAAATGGTTATGGCTTCACAGCACACTGATATGTGACTTATTATTTTATCGAGAAACATGTTTAAAAGAAAACAGTTCATAAATCAAGAAAGTAGCTCCTAGGTCTCTCATCTGCTAGTTGCATGTGAAATATTTTCTTCATTGTTACCTTTCTGGACAAACAATAATAACACTAATAATTATCCCTACACATATAGTATGATCAAAGCTAATAATGTATAATACACAATTTATGGGCTAATGCTTTAAAGCAATGATGTCTCCACCTCCATGGTACAATTAATTAATGATTATGAAGCCAGAAGATGAGCTGAAGTTTTCCTCTTCAGTATTATATTTTTCTTTTTTCCATTATTACCACTCCACTCCTTGGCTTTGAATAAAAATCGATTGTCTTCTATTAAAATGGTTAATATGAACCCTCATAAAAATAAGGATTTCATAAAATGAGAAATAATAAAAAAATTGATTTGGGGAGCATGGAAAATAATGCTAGAATAAAATCCCAAAATAATTTGGCCCTAGGTTCTTCCCATTAAGTTCAGATAAACTTGCAAGCAGTTATCAGACCAACAGAGAGTTCTATATTAGGATGACCCTGTGTCTGGGTTTGCCACTTCATGCCTGCTGTCCCAACACAGTAGTTATGAGCAGCTTCTTCCACTCTCAGGATGCCCATGTCTGGAAAATAAAGTATATGGGCACCTTACTAAGGGATAATTAGCATTTCTCTGGCCACGCACAAAAAAAGAGCTTGTTGAAAACTAGCTCATTGCTTTTGTATTTCTGTGCGTTCTGCACAGCTCAGACTCTTCTTAGCACTCTGACAGGCCCAGCTACTAGGACAGTACTTTCTGTAGCAAAAGCTCATTTGTCAGTCAGTAAATGAATCAGTCCTCCCCCTAGCTTATTGATCTATATATCATTTATCTCCCCACTCCCAGGATAGGTGAAGTGATAGTTAGGATATCATGTCACAGAGTCTGCCTAATTCAGATTTTCCAGAAGGCATTTAGATTCAGAGAGGCCTGGTGGTATGAGAGTTGACTCTCAGTTAGCCTGGCCTCAGATTCCCAGGCCTGCTACAAGTGCCCCCAGACTGTAAAGTCCTGGCCAGAAGAAACCCGTGATAAGAACCTCCTTTCCCCATAGCTCACTACCCTTCAGATTAGGGTAGGGCTGATATTTAGAGATAGCCAACAGGCCAAGGATGTCCCACATTGTGACTAGTAAGATAAGCCTTTCTTTTTCCAGACCCAGAAGACAGCTTAAAAGATTACATGAAGATCAGGAGTTAGCAACATAACCATATGTCTACTCAGATCAGGAGTCCAGAAGGTCAGCAGGACAGTGGGCCCTGGTTTCAAAGCCAAGCTGAAGAAGGGAGGAACCAAGAACTCAACAACAGCTGATGGGTATCCTAAGATGAGACACCCTCTGCAAGATGGGCACCAAGCCTTTCCACAACCTAAAATTCCTCCTTACCCCTGCCCTCAACTGTTGCTATTGATCTCCTCAAATTCCAGAATAAACTGCTTTTATTTTCTTGAATATGTTGTAGTCCTTCTCATCTTAGTACTTTTGATTCCCCCTCAATCCTCATGATGATTACAAGAGCTCTTAGCTTAGTACTTTTGAAGTACTTAGTACTTCCTTACAACATACTCTCATCTATAATCCCAATTATATTTATCTCTTATGTCTCAGTATAGATGATATTTTCTCCAAGAAACCCTCCCTGAACCTTCCTAATTGGAATTCAGGAGCCCTTTCTACAACATTCACTCTGTATTTTTTGTTGTCAGTGGACTCATCACACTTGGTTATAATCATTGTTTATTGATCTATGGCCTCTACTAAATTATAAACTCTTTGGAGTTGGAAACTGTATTTTGTTTTTGCTCCCCATTTCCTCCCCTGTGTAACATACATAAGACCCATTATGTAGCAGGTACTCAAAGAACATATTATGAATGAATGAATGATAAGTTTTCACTCTAGTGGCAGGGACTGTGGATGCTGATGACATGAATAATGACACCTGACAATTAAATAAGTAAATACTCAAAAGGTACTCTAGAGAGCATCCAATATTTCCATCACCATGTTATTTATATATCACCTACCATGTACCAGACAATTTACTCACTAAGTTATTGTGAAAATTAAATTAGATTATCCATATGATTGATATTAAATAAATAATAGCTAATGTTTTATAGCATTAAGTTTCAATACAGCCTGTGATTATGTGTTTTTGTGTGCTTTTTAGCACAAGAGCACACTGAGCCTCAGAAAGGTTAAAGTGACATGATAGAAAACAGTAAAGAGGAGGTAGAAGAGGCTATGGAGGGATAAATGGTGATGGAAGTAGAATTGACTTGGAGTTGTGAACATACAATATACAGATGATGTGTTATAAATTGCATACCTGAAGCCTATGTAGTTTTGTTAACCAATGTCAACCCAATAAATTCAATAAAAAAGAAAATGGTAAAGAAAAGTTTCTAAATAATAACTGCATGACTCTAAAATCCAAGCTTTTTCACTATAGCATATGGCCTCTCTGTGAAAAGGAAGGAGAGGGGAGAGAAAGGGAGGGACAAAGAAAGAGAAGAGATCAACAGAAAAAAGATTGAGATGATTTTTCTTACAACCCTACCTAAGCTTAATCCTTACAAAATTCTTCATATGAGTACAATGGCATTACTTTTCATATAGCATCCAAGCCCCAATGGTTACAGGTATGATCTATGAAGGCAAATTATAAAACCAACTGAAGTCACCAAACTAGTCAAGCTGTGACATCATTTGGACATAATAAGCAGCATGTAGAGACTGAAGCTCTGTCCAAAACGATTCTTCTTGCCAGTGTCCTCAGTAGGCACATCCAGCATCTGTTGGTTTTGTCCTGACTCTGTTCTCACTCAGACTTGCTTCCAGCAGAAGTAACACCTACTTGGGTGTGGCTGGTAAAGTAATAATATGGGTGTAATAATTTATAATTTTAATTTGAACATTTCACCTAAAATGTCATATGGAGTGTGATATTGTTATGTTACAGAATTACATGCTTATGACTTTGTAATAAAAGCTTTCTAATAAAAAGGGGGCATTATTTGTGCTGGACCCTGTACTTTGCTAAATCGAAGTTTCAGATCTATATGAGGAGTCATAAAAGTTTGAGTGGAGGTAAAGGAGAAGCATCATCACTACCTGCTTAAATCTGGTTTACAGTCTCTATAGATAACACATGTCAAAATAGATAACATCAAACACTCTCCAACACGTAGTGGCTGTGAAAAGTTTGTCATGTCAAATCAACACCATCTCTATCCTTCTCCAAAAAGAAAACTAATAACTAAGAATATAACATAACCCAAAGAACTCTGGAAGATTAAATGTGAGTCACGTAATTTCTTTTTCTCCAACACACAGTCCTTATTCAGATCTCACCCATTGTTCTACTTGTCCTCCACGGTAAGAATTTTTCAGATGTAGGACCCAATACAAGATCACCTGTTGCACTTCAGTTGTCAAGTTTCTTTAGCGTCCCTTCATCTGGATCAGTCTTAGTTTTTCTTTGTCTTCCTCAACTTTGACATTTTGAAAAGATGAGGTCAGTCACTTTGTAGAATATCCCTCAATTGGGGTTCATCTGATACTTCATTAGGTTCAGATTATGCACAGGTGGCAGAAACACCCAAGAAGTGACACTCTTCTGCTCATTGATTCTATCAGGTGGAAGGTGATTGTGACTTGTTCCCTATTAACTTTGATCAGCAAGTCCTGGACATGTCCTCGAAGTTTCTCTACAGTAAAGTTACTATTTCCCTCTTTGTAACAAATAACTAACCTGTAAAGAGATTTGAAGTTCTGTGAATATCTTGGTTTTTATAGTACATTGATGGCTCTTACCTAAATCAATTATTATAATGATAGCCAGAGACTGATTTCTAAACTCTCATTCCTTCTACATTTATTAGTTAACATTTTACTGTGTCCTTATTTCTCCCTTATTTATTTACTTCTGTTAATATGATCCATGGATTCTGATTTTAATCAATGAGTTATAATCCATTGCTATCATTATTTATTTTGATGCTCAGATTGTTCCAGATTAGGCCAGTGAGAGCTCCTTCAAGCTGGCTTCTGTGCCTGTAACACTCTTCAAGCACAATTTTACTTCTGGAACAAGATGGTCTGGGCTTACTCTCCAGCCCCAGGCCTGAACTCAGCCATTTCACTAGTGATTCTAATTCTTTTTAGCAGGAAATTATATTAGAACCTGAGATCTGGAAGCTAGATGTGTTCATTGCTGCTTAAGTGTCATTGTTCATGTCCTTTCAGTGAACAAACTGCAAAAATAACCATTTCATATCACCCTTGCCTTTCACTATTTTATATTTGTGGCTCCTTCCTCTTACCATGAGAAACACCTAACAAGATCAATATATGTACTCCTTTGTTCAATTCCATACTACATATAAACTTGTTTCAGAATTACTATACCCACACCACTATTAACAATAAATTAATAACTTATTAAGTCAAACTTAAGTTTTCTTTGAACTTCTTTAGGTCCTTTTCTCTTCAGACTGAGAAGAGTAAAAGTACTATAGCTGAAAGTCACTTGGATTCTTTTCCACTTTTCCTTAATATTGTTACCTATTTGGTATATAGTTAAGTTTAATTGTTTCTTTTTTTCCAAATTTGAAGTTAAAAAAATCCTAGTTGATTTAACTTTTGGTATTTTGCTTATGATGAGTCTTGGTGTAGGCCTCTTTTTGTTCATCTTGTTTGGGATTCTGCATTTCGTGGACTTAAATGTCTGTTTCCTTCACCAGGTTGGGGAAGTTTTCATCCATTATTTCTTTAAATCAGTTTTCTGTCCATTTTTCTCTCTCTGTTCCTGGGACCCCTATGATTCAAATATTGATAGGCTTGATATTGTCTCTGATGTCCCCTAAATAATCCTCATTTTTCTTTATTCCTTTTTCTTTTTAGTGGTCTGATTGGGTGATTTCCTTCCTTGTCTTCCAGATTGGTGATAACTTTTTCTGCATCAATTAACCTGATGTTGATTTCCGCTAGTGTATTTTGTCTGTTTGTTTCAGATAATATATACTTTCAGTTCTGATAGGTTCTTCTCTATATTTTCTGTCTCTTTGTTGAAGTTCCCAATGAGTTCATCTATTCTTCTCCTAAGTTATTAAGCATCCTTATAAACAATGTTTTGAACACTTTATCTGAGAGATTGCTTTTTAATGTTTCATTTAGCTGTTTTGGGGGGTTTTGTTCTAATCTTTCACTTTGAAAATATTTATCTGTCTCCTCATTTCACCTGTCTCTCTGTGTTTGTTTCTATGAATTAGCCAAAATAACAACCTCTCCCAGTCCTGAAGGAGTGACCTTGTGTAGAAGCTACCCCTTTGTAGACTATGTGCTAAGAGTCTGGCAGGCCAGCTGGGGCCTTTGTAGGCTGCAGAGGGTCCCAGAGAGCAGCCCTCACCTGGGCCTGGAGCTGTAGCTGGATTGAGCATGGGCCCGGGGAAGTCTCAGGTGCAAGTTTTGCCGAGATCACATCAGCAGGCCGGCTGGAGTTAGCTGGAGTGGGCTCAGGCCTTGGGTAGTCCCAGGGAAAGGCCACAATAGGACCTAGAGCTGAAACTTGAGTGGGTTTGAGCTGTAGGGACTCCTAGAGGTGAGCCACTGGGGCTGTAGTTGAAGTGGGCATGGTCTGCAGGAAGTCCTGGGACAAGCCACACCTGGACAGGAGCTATGGATGGAGCAGGTAAGGGCTTCAGGGAGTCCCAGGAACAAGGGTAGATCTGCTGTGGGATTGCAGCCTAGGGCAAACTGGGACAGCAGTGACCTGCAGCAAGAGCACGTGGGTTGAGCTTCTGCCCTTGTGATCAAGGGGAAGTGGAGTGCCACAAATACGCTTTCCAATGCCTCAAACACCACCTCAGAGAGAGTTCCTGCAGCTCCCCTGTTTGGCAGATTCTCCGGGGTTAATAAGCGGATTTCTTTCTAGAGCAGTCTAGATGTCTTTTAAACCACTGTTTTTTCACTGTTCCCAAAGTGGGAGAGTGGGTGTGAGCCCTTCTGGGATCCCTCCTAACTGCAGGATGGCATACAGGGGTGGGGTGCCCATGGTGCTGGGTCTTGGCTCTCCTACCCATTTCTGTGTGGTACCTCTCTCGTTTTTGTGCAGAACTGTTCAGTCAGCCCTCAGTTCTTCTTCAGAAGGAGTTTTTCTGTCTATAAGTGTATATTCAATGTGTTCCTGGAAGGAGGTAAGTTCAGGGTCTTCTTATGCTACCATCACCCATATAACACCTGTATGGAAGTTTTTTTGTATGATTCCAAGATGATATATGGCATCTGACTTGGAACTACCCTGGTTAGCCTATTCAACTGTATTGCTTCCTTCATTGGACACATACTAGGTGCTGGGCACTATGCTAAATTCTAGGATTAAATTGTAAACCAAACATAAATAATGTCTTCCCTCATGGACCCTATAGTCTGGTGTGAAAACAGATAATCAAATAATCACTAAGATATATAGGTAAGCATTAACTATACTATTTCTCTCAGAGAAAATAATAATTTTTTAAAATGATTATACAATGAGAATATTTCAGGGAAGAGGTCTAATTTAGATTTTGACTATAATAACCAAAAAGTTACTAATACATCCCAAAAAGGTAAACTTGCGTTGATGAAGAAAAATTATTTCTAAATGTAGGTTTATGGAGTAAGAAAGGCAATTTTCTCATCTGTTTCTTTCTGCAAAGAAAGTCATGTAACAAATTACTTTAATACTTATGGCTACTGGATATTATCTATTTCTTGGTGATGATCAGAGAAGTATGAATACTTATTTCAGAGAATTACCAAACTTTAGGGTATGGAGAAGATTTTGAAATTAAATTCTTTTCTCCCTCATTTCACAGATGAGGAAATTAGAACCCAGAGAAAGCAAGTGACTTGGTCAACATCATACAAATATGAGTATAAAAGCTGGAAGTGAACTCAGGTTTTTTCATTTAGTGTTTTTTTCCTTCAAACCAAGCTGCAATAAACCCTTTACTTATTTTGTAAGTGTACTAATTATCAAAGAGGTCATGGTTTGCTTTTAAAATCTCTCTCTCTCTCTCTCTCTCTCTCTCTCTCATACACACACACACACACAAACACACACACACACACACACATGCCAATAAAAGAATATGCTTAAGGCCAAAGCTATCAACTATATAGTAATCTAGCCTTCCACTACTAGTGTTATATAGAAAACAGAAAAAAAAATATGTTCTGTATTAATTCAACCTCAAAAAGTGGCTTTTAAGCAAAGCCCAGTCAAATACTCCAGATTTTTTGCAGTCTGTTTGTGGGTTTGTTTGATTTTATACAGCATACAGTTTAGTGTTTAAACATAAAAGCCTGAGTTGAACAGACCGGAACTCTATCAAGGATTCAAAATAAATATTATATTATTATACTTAGACTTTGGCAAGAAACATTTTTTCCAAGGTGTCATTCATGTACATTCCACAGTGTGGTTATGGAGTTTACTTTAGCAATTTAATTTATTTCATATACTTAAATATTTCAAGCTCAGATGATTAAGATAAAAAGATAGCACAAAAACACAAAACTTAAGTGTAAGTTTCTTCACAAGCAAGGTACAAACTTGATATATATTATCCACATTCTTTAGGTAAAAACAGTTTTAGAGCACCTGAAATTTGGCATCAGCTTCACTTGAGTCATCTGGCTGGAAGCAGGGACTGGAGCGGGAGATCCCAGAAAACCTCTACCTCCTGATCACATGTGTGTCTTCTCGTTAGCGCTAGCCAGTGGTGAAAATTTAACCAGGCATTTCTTTTTCTAGGCCTGTTTCTCACATAAACAATGAACAATCTGGAATAAATTATACTGTTAGTCCTGTGCAGTAGCAAAATACCCTGTTCTTTTTAGTTCCCATTTGTATTATTTGCTCTGAAACCTAAATAAGACCCAACATACAGTGTAGAGACGGGGAGATCTGGCATAAATATGCACCGCAAAGGAGGCTCCAGCTAAAATCTAGACTCACACCTGAATTGCATGTGTATTAGCACATGAGTCACATGTATTAAGAGAAAAATGTTCTAAACCAGAGCCCAAAAGTCAGATATATCTCATGAGTTTGGTACAACTAGAATCCCAAAATATAGACTTCAAGTTGTTAATTACATTACATTACATATGTACAGATTTTTTTAAAACTAGTGTTGTTTATATACTGATCGGTTTTCCTGAACTTATATGAACAATAATATTGAAATTGTGAGTAGGTTAGAGAGAGTTTTAAAAAAAAGTCATGATTCCTTCAATCTAAGAGCATTGCAATAATTTAGGTAAACCACATTTTATGGCATGAGTATACTGCACGTCATATAATAGCACTAACCCTAAGCTTAACTCTAATGCTAAAAATGCCTAAAATAACATTTTAGAAATTATCCTATATTCTGAAGTTTAACGTTATAATTCAGAGATGGAATTCCATGATAAAAGCAATAATTGGCACCAATTAATGAGAATGAATTTCCCTTAAAAAGTACAGAAATATCTTTTTAAAAATCATATATTTTATAAAAAACAATAAATGTTAATAAAATAGTAATTATTCTTTGTGTTTATTTAAGTATCAAGCAAGAAAATTTGATAATCTACCTATAGAAAATGGGATGATTGCCAAGTTAAACTGTGGGAAAAGAATGTATCCATTTCCCTGAAAGAATATACAGAGTCCTTCTAAGATATGTACACTTAAAGAAAACTGTTTTGGGCAACAATGCTTCCATTGTAGGCTTTGGCTCTCCTTCATATCACTGCATCTTTACAGATGCCCTTCGTACCAGTGGGGAATCTATGCTGGAAATGCATTCTTTAACACTTGGCAGAGTATATACATAGTAAATAAATATCTGAGTTAAGATTTTATTGTTGGTTTGTTTTATCTGTGGCTGGCTAAAAGACAATTTTACCCTCAGTTTGGGTTATACTAAACAAAAAAGAAGGATAAGCAGAGTTTAAAAAAAAAGTGGGGGGAACCAAAGGAGGGAAGACCAAATAAAAAAATTTTGAGACAACACAGCAATTGTAAACAAGCTGGTTAGCAGAGTCCTTGTGTTAAATAAATAAGTATATATATTCCCACATATGTTAAAAAACAGCCCTGGAAAACAAAAGTGATGTGAACACCAAAGATGTGAGACAATCATGAAGGCTATACAGCAGATAGGTTTCAATTCTTGGTGAAATAAGTCTCCCAGAGAATACTGTGGAGGACAGAAGAGGCATGGTGGAGATGGGAGTGATTATAGGGAACTTCAAGCAGATGTTCTTTTAGGGAGCAATTGTCAAATGGGTCAATTGGGACAGTGTATTTAGAGGAACTGGGATTGATATCCAGCACCCCACCGCCTAAATCTGCTGAGCAATAGAGAGCTGCAATTCCCCACAGGTTTATCCAGATGAGTGTGGACTCTGAGACCAAAGATGGTGCAATTCCTTGTCCCAGGTACCTGGTGAGGCCATAGAGACCACCTAGAGGCTCAAACCTCCTAAAGACTAGCTCCTACATTCTGAACCAACTTCTACTAAAATGTGAACAAGTTATTTAAATATGCATCCTAATAAAACTAAGAAGCCAGAATAAGAAAAGATCTGGGATATAAGAAAGTGTGGTAAGGAAAAAAGAATAAAATTTAAAATGTATTGTTAAGTTTAAGCCCTTGTTATATTCATCATATTAAAAATTATGTTTGTAGTATGAAAGACACATGGACAAAAACTAGGGTGGTGGATATGGGAGGGAGGTGGGGAAGGTTAGGGCGGTGGGCTGGGATGGGAGTAAAAGATAACTGTAGAAGAAAACAACTAAAATAAAAATTAAAAATAAAATAAATAAAATAAAAATATTTTTGTTATAATTTATAATTAAAATTTCATATAACTGCAAATTAAGAGCTAAAGTACAAGGAAATCAAAAAACATTAACATTCTTATTTTGTTTACAGAAAGCATATAAGTGCTGATGAACTCTAGTTATTGTCAAAAACTAACTATGATTAAAAATATATCTTAATTATTTCAATGTAAAACTTCTGGTTAAGCATACTGAATTATACATACATATTTACTGTATTTCACTTGGAAATGCTACTAAAAAGCTTAAAAGAAAATTAAGCATGTACACATACTCTACACCAATAACAGCAAAGAGAATTGGAGAAAAAATAATAGCAAATGAGTTGTGTAAAAAAGAGGGAGAGAAAAAAAAACAGTTCGGTAAATAACTTATTTCATAGATCAGAGAAAGCCAAACTTTCACCCTGAGGAGAGGCATGCTAACAGGAAACAAGATGATTTGTGCAGAAGAAACCAAAAATGCTTTAGGAATTGGAAGTTTCTAGTATCTCTGAAGGAAAGGGTAAAGGGTGGAATGGAAGAAAGGAACCTTGGAAAAAAGTCTTAATAAGCAGCAGTTAGCCCCGCAGTGTCCTCCCCTATATCCACAACTAGGTGAGTACCTCTAACCCACCTGAAGAAGATAAGTGTGTAACAGATTTTTAAGAAATTGAATCAGAGCAATGGTGCTTTGGGGACATGAAGCACAGCTGGTAGATGAAATGACAGTCTACGTAAAGAACTCCAGGACCCTTCCAATCTTGGCAAGAGGGTCATCACCCCCATCTCATTCCAGACAAGACACTGAAGAAGTCTTCTCTCAGGAAACCATCCCCACCAAAAGGACCCTGGATGTGTTTGAATCCAGCTGGTACACACAGTGCTCTTGAAGGAGTTGTTTATGGCCCATGCATTCTGAGTGTCTGGGCACTTTCTCTGATTAAATGATGCCCTTGAAATAACAATTGATAAACGTTATTAATATAACCCTTGTGGTCCTCTAGTAAAGAACTGGTTCTACTCTTAGTTACCAGGAAGTGCAGTAGTCATTAAGACTTAGCCACTTACAGGGAACTTGCAATCAGCCGTTTAGAGCCTCTTTCTTAAATGTGACTAGCCAGCCAAAAGTCATTGGATATTTAAAGAAACACTTCAACATGAAAAGCAAAAACAAAAGCAATAACAAATAAAGAAAACTTTGAGGAGAATGAGGTACTTTGGAGAGCAAAAAATAAAAAGTGTAACTTTAAAAACTTACACTTCAGAGAAATATAAAAAGATTTGTATCCAATAAAACAAATGAAACAAAAATGGGATGATATTTTTAAAGAAACCATGAGAAATAAAAGAAAGGATCATTTCTTCATGAACAGAAAAAGTTTTAAGTAAATAGGAGTAAGAACATAAAGTAGAAACTGCCCAGAAATTTAATCAAAAGAATAGAAATAAAAAATAGGACAGAAGGGAGAAGAAAGCCACTTGCAGAATCAGTCCGGAAGGTCAAAGATCTGAATTATTGTTCCAGAAGGAAACAAACTAAGAGGGAAAAAAATCAATGAATTAATAAAAGAAAATGTATCACACTTGAAAAATTATATAGATTAGGACTTTAGAATAAACAAATATCTCATCATGACAATCAATGTACTGAAACTTAGATGTGCTGTTAAGAAACTACAGATACTGAGCAGTCATGAGCTCAGCTGCTTTATGGTAACATAATTAGCGATGAGCCTTCTTGCCGTTGAGGATTTAATGTCATGAGATCACATCATGTCAATTTTTCATGAGCAGCTGAGTTGAAAAAATTGCTTCTGTAGTTCAAGGAAACGCTGCTCCAAGATAAGAGGGCCAAAGTCTTTCCCTTTAAGGACAGAGTCTCGTTTAGAACTCCAAACATCAGATGTTTAAGTCTGAAAACTCACAATGGCCTAAAAAGAGTTATCTGCTAACTGACTTGAATAATTCCTAGAATTTATTTCTCTATCTGTCCAGTTTTTACCCAGAATGAGAATCTTAAACAAAGCTACAAGGCTACCTTCACCAACAGCAGCATGACCGTTACCAAATACCCGCTGAGAACTTGCCACATGAGCGTAAAAACACAGTGGGAAGCAGGATTATCAGGTCACAAAAAGAGAGAGATGAGCAAAGCAAGTGTTTTTCTAAAAATGTTTTATAATGAAAGTTTCAAATATATACAAAAGAAAAAAGATTAATATAACAAAGCCTCATATATTCACCTTCAACAATTTTCCACTCATGGTCAATCTCCTTGCCCCCAAATCCACTGGATTATTTTAAAACAAAACTAAGGTACCAAAACAGTTCATCTGTTTTATATATATAAATATATATATATATAAATAAAACAAAATATATTCAGAAACATCTAACTTCTAATTCTGTCCCCTCCGCCTGTTTTCCTCACCCATAACTTTTTCCTGAGTTTTCATATATATAAAACATATAAGTATATATACATATATATTAAATATATGCACATATATATTTCAAAAACTGTTTTCAACATGACAATTTATTATCATAATTAAATATAATTAGTTCATAATATTACTAATTATCCAACTAGTACTCACATTTCCCCAATTGTCTAATAATTTCATTTCATTTTGCTGATTTGAATTAGGAACTATTTTCTATTTGATTAGCCTGAGGTGTGTACGGAAAAGACAGAATAAATTATTCTTTCCTCTTCATCTATCGACTTTTGAATCTATAAGTTAGTTACCTAGTATCCTCCAAAGAGGACCAACGGTTTGGGGGGTTTCAAGGAAAAATTTTGGCTCTGTGTGCATGTGTGTGTTCTAGAATCACTATAGATTTCAAAATAATGGATGTATTTCAATCCATTGCAGTTATTATTTTATTGACTCTCAAATTGTCCTATCTTTGGCTACAGAACACCTTTCCTAGTTGGCTCCAGAATATTTTAGATGTAACTCAAAGCCAGAGTACTTTAGACATAACCCCAAAGTCATGGATAGCATCTCTGCTCCTTGATATAATAAATTATTCTACCCTCATTGTTATACATTTCCTGTTCTAGATCTAAAATCAGTTCTCTCCCAAGGAGCCCTGATTCTTTTTATGGGGAACAGTTTTAAGAGAGCACAATCTGAGTTTTAAGTGTAATTAATGAACATGAGAAGTGTTCATTTTTACTAAGTGGTCATTATTTCCAGGTTTTTCTTCAGTGACTAGAGCTAGGGGATTTTTTTTTTTTCTTTTTGGTATTAAAATACATCAGAATTTCAACTGACAATTACAATATAAATTCAAGGCTTCCAGTTTTTTACTAAATTTCTATGATCTCACATTTGAATTACTTTCTTTGATGCTAAAAATTCTAATTCCCAACACTAACATAATTCCTTATTTGTTTTATCTCACAGTACACACAAAAGTCACCACCAAGGAAGAAAAAAAGAAAAAGAGCATGAGAGTGAGTGAGGAAGGAAGGAAGGAAGGAAGGAAGGAAGGAAGGAAGGAAGGGAGGAAGGAAGGGAGGAAGGAAAAGGAAGGGAATGGGAGGGAATGGAAGAAAAGAAGGAAGGGAGGGCAGGGAGGGAGGAGAAAGAAATCAAGCAGCTAAAATAGTAACAATACTATCTACCCCCCACCAAATTAGGAAAAACAATTTAAATTTTTTTTGATAATTCTTTTTTCATCAGAGAATATCTATAGACAAATTACTCTGTCACTGGAAATAATTCCTCTGTGATTATACTACTAATTTGAGATTCAGGTTCATTTGTGTCATTTTGTTTTCAATTTTTAGAGATTCCTTTATTCCATGATCAATTATGTTTTATAATCACCTTAAATATTTACATGTTTTTGAATTTAAAACAAAACAAAATATATTCAGAACCATCTAACTTCTAATCCTGTCCCCTCCATCTGTTTTCCTCACTCACCCATAACTTTTTCCTGCGTTTTCTTAATATATCCAAATTTATATTCAGATTGTCTTCTCCTTAAGTAAATAAAAGTATACCATAAGCATTTCTTTCCACCATAATTTTTTAACTAAACCACCAATCCTAGAGATCATCCGATAAAAACATTAATTTTTTTAAAGTGTATTATTTTGTAGAGCAGATAAGAAATTTGGCTATAAAATGGGAGCATAATTAGGCAGCTGTTGGGAAAAAGGCAGATTTAATTCAAATGTATTATTTTTAAAAAATGCAATTTGGAGCTTTGTAGTAAACCTTCATAAAATGACTCACCAAACTCACAGCATTGTGTTGGGAAAAATGAGAGTAGGTGGCTTTGCTTCTGAGAGGCATACACAGTGTACAATTTCACCATGCAAAATGCTTTTGCTACTACAATTTTCCTTTGCCTGTTTGAAAAGTAATGTTCCTTTCTATTTTAGCAGCACCATTTGCATTTCTATTATTCACACTGAACTGGGATTCCATTTTTATTTCCCCTTTGTTACTTGTTTTATTCCCCACACTTCTCTTCTTGCTCTTTGCCTTTCTTTTATCTTACCCTTAAATGGGGGCCTCATGTTATGGGAACAGTGCCATGAATTTTCTCACCATCGTGCCCAGCCTCTTTCCAATTTAATGATGTAACTTCTCTTGAACCATTGCCAACAAAGTTTAGGACATCCTACACATATTTGCTACACAGGCACCTTCATAACTAATTGTCTCTCAAATTAAGGCATTTGAAGTGATTTTCATTTTTTAAAACATATTCTGCAGCTAAAGAAAAAAATACAACAATTCTCTAAAAGTCATGAGATGATATATTAATAAAGCTAGCTTATCTAAGAGGTAGATTCCTACAACCCTAATCTATGTTATGTACATAATAAAGGCAAGAGTTTATGCATACTCATCCATGTGTTTGAGCAGCCTCTGTTCTCTTCTGTGTGTTTATAAATTCAGGTGTTTGGGTTGTGCCAAGTTCGTTTCCTTATAACAAAAGCAGAGACATTCAAGACACTGCATGGTTTGGCTGCTACCAAATCACCAGATCATGGCCCACTACTCTCCCCTTTCATGCTACCATAGTAAATTACATTGACTTCTACAGACCCATCAGGTCCTTTACCTTCATTCAAGCTGTTGTATCAGGAATCTGAATCCATTACTAAGAAGATTGGGTCCCTGTTGCAGGTGATTCTCCCTTTCTTAAACACCTTGGTCAGACAGCTCCTTCTCTAAGATTTCCTTGAACACACCTTTTCTCCTGATCATTCCCTCTTCTGCATAATTTCTTATGTGTCCATGGAATTGTGACCATCTAGAGGACAGAGACCATGTTTTACTTATTAATTCTCTACCACCTGGCACCATGCCTGACAGATATTGGTTTGGCTAATAAATGATTGTTAATTAAGTGACTGAATGAGTAAATGGCCATGTGCTGTGCTCTCCCACATGGACAGAGGAGACTTAACTACCATCACATGTATGTTGCATGGAAACATCTGCACTTAGATTTCCTCTCTTTCATGTCTCTGTTTGAAAGAATGGGACTTCAATAAATATCTCTGATTTCTGACTCAGACTGTCATACAAGTGGTAGATACGACAGCCAGACAGAAACAAGATTTTTATTTTTACTTTGAAGAGGCCAAGTGGACTTTGCCATGGTCTGTTCTTTTGGAGAACTGATCTTCAAAACCCATTTAGACAGCCATCCTAAGAATCCACTTCAGCTCATACTGAGCCATCCTGTATGATGCCTCCATGCTGCCCAGTTTTGCTTCTGCCATATCCCTCTTCGTGTTACCTTCCATCCCCTACCTTCCACCCCTAAGGAAAGCTGGCTTGTCCTATAGGACATATCTCCAGATTCAAGATGGCAGGTTGATAATCTGACCAATTTATCTAGCCCAATGAGGGAAGACCAGAGAGGTAGCTTTCTGTTTGATTATAAGAATCGTATACATAAAAGTATAGATGGGCAGGCTCTCTTCTTATGTATTTCTATTCAATTGGTCTGAGTTTCACAAACAGTCTCTCTGTCCTTTTTAAAGCACCCTCATAATTCCAGTGATAAGGCAAGTTTTGAAACTGCCCAATGAGAAGCACAATCACAGGATACATATTATGTTCTCTCACAAAAGCCACCCAAAAAAACACACCTCATTTTCGTTGTCCACCTTCTGAATGACAAAGAAGTGACTTCACAACTCAGAGGAGAAGACAGAGGGAAATGCCTTCCTTGGTAATTGACCAGCAGAAGTCATTCCTGTTCTAGTTATGTCTTCAGACTCTGAAAAATGCAGTGAACTAATTTTGGGTAAGCTCTCTGGCCAAGGAAGTATAATTTTATTCCTTATTCCATTTATGTCATTGCCATAGATGTGATTTGTCAACACAAGTTTATTTATAAGCTAATGAATATACATAGTAGAACAAAAGTGGATTTACAGTTATTTGTGCAGAAAATAATACAACAATTAATAAATAATAATATAAGAATAGACTCTGTGTTTTGGGTACTCACAACTATAAACCTACTTTTGCTCCACTCTGTATTGTACAAAAAGTCACATCCTACGCCTCCCATCCTCCCACTGAAAGTGTAGGTCAGAAACCAAAAAGCTCACTCCCTGGAAAGGCAGATGACTTCACCTACACTGTTTTTTCTCAGTATCAGATTTCATCACACCTTTCCCCAAAAGCCACTCTTCCTTTCCTGACTCTATAGCTACAGGGACTTTATTTTATTTTGAGATTCATTTCCCATTCACTAATACTCTCTGGGCTTCCAGGAAAGTTTAAGTTTGTCAAATATCCCAAAGGAATTAAAGACCTACTTTTAGAGAAAACAGAAAGTGCATTCCCAAAGCATCTGGGAGTACCCAGCCTTCATCATAAGAGTGACAAAGGGGGAGGCCACCGTGGCCTGTTTCCTTAGTCTCACAGAGCAGCATCGTTATGAAAAATGAGCTCAGCTGTAACAGCCTGAGAGGAACTGCTATCTACCACATCACAGCCAACAGAGAAGAACAGGATGTTATGAGTACAGCATGAACCTCAGAGCTAGAATCAAAACCATACTTGGTGCTTCCCAGACATGCGTTTACCTTGTTTTCTTCAGACTTCCAGAGAGAATTATTCTGTTAAATAGCATGTAAGCAAATCCTACCTGAGAAAGAAGCAGCGCAGAACTGATGAAATCTTCTTTTTCATTTTATTGAAAAGAAAGCCCACTCTGGTCTCTAACAATGTATTACCAAAGTGGCCTAGAGCTCCTCCTTGATTCTTAAAGAACTCATGCTTTATCTTCAAGTCTGTTCACTTGCAGCCAAAGTGAACCCCAGAGCATAGGATATGCATCAGGTTAATTTGTGTCCCACAGACTCTTTGACTATAAAATGAAATGGTTGAGATTCTTCTGTTAAACATTCCATGGTACCCAGAAAGCAAAACAAAATAATAGCAGGGGTGAGGAGGAGCTAGGGAGGGAGCTTGGGGGGAGGTAAGGGCACTGACAAGAAAACTGAAGGTAAAGAGAGTTTAACCCCTAAAATTGGCTGCCCTTAGTAAATATTTATTTGTTATTCTCAATGTATACTTTTGTAAGTTGCAATGAAAAATAAATGCTTAATATGAACAATCCACTAGCTGTCAGGTCCAACCTTCAAGTATCGCTGCTCCATTATAGCATCCTGGTAAGAACATAGCATTGTAGACATATCTGGGTTTCAATCTGGATCTATTACTAATTGCTGGTGGGTCTTATGTAAGGTACTTAACCTAAGCCTCAGTTTTCTTTCTTAAAATAAATTATTGTGAGTTAAATAAGAGAATGCATATAAAAGGTCATTTGAGAAGTGCTCAATAAATACTATTGTTATTAAACCACTATATTAATCAAGATCCACTTGGTTGTAAGTGAAACAAACCCATCACAAACTGGGTTAAACAAAAAAGGAAAATTATTGCCACACATAATTGAAAATGCCAGTGGCAAGTTTGGTTCAGGCACATATGGATCTGGGACTTCAAATGAAGACCCGAGACTTGATGCCTAACCCCAACCCCTTCCTGCCTCCTTACATCTTGTGGCTCTGCTGTGCTGTTTGCCTTCGTTCTTCTGCAGGCTCATTGCACAATAATTCAGGCTTACATGCTCCCAGAGAAGAAACCTTGACTGGAGAAATCTCTATGAAGAGCTCCCACTTCATACCTCATTAAGAGCCCTGAGCAAATAGCTGCAGCCTGAGAGAGAGGAGGCTCTGATTATCCAGGCCTGAATCACATGTTCATTTTGGAGCTGGAGAGTGATGCCTACCTCAACTGAAGTCACAGCAAATAAGAGTGGCAGAAGGGACTTCCGCAAAGAAAGCTGAGGGTGTCCTGCTCCCCCAGAAAAGGGGGTGTGGATCCTGAGTAACTGTCTCTGCAGGCCCCAAATTCTCTTTTTTTAAAGAAACTTGTCCATGAATAGACAGTATGCAAACATACATTCAAATTGATTGATCAAGGTCTGCAAAAGTGAATGATGCTTCTTCAGGTGAAATAAAGAGGAATGCCAGGCCCATACTCTCAGGATATTGAGTTTGCCGTAGGTGCCCCAGAGGCTGTTCCAGGAGAGGAAGTGTTGATGTCCAGTTACAGGTTACGTAAAGATGGACTTTTCTAGGTAGATTTGTGTGTGCTCCTGACATTTTCGAATTGGTTCTATCCATTTGAATCTTTTAAATATGATTTGTCTGTGTAGTTCATGTTGAAAAGAAGTTCATCAATTTGGTCTCCTTTTATTTGGCCCTCATCTAATCTCACTCAGAAATATTGTCACTCCATCCTACTATTTCAACATTTGGGAGATTAAAAGGTGTGCTAGAAATATTCCCAGGTTTCTAACTTTCTAAAATTGATACAGCTTTTTTGTTGTTCTACAAACTTGTGTGGTATGTTTCTTCTAAAAGCAATTTGTGTATAGTTGCAGAAAAGTTAGAATTTACAAATAAGCATGTAGAGAAACTAGAATATCATCTCCAGAGAAGCTGTTGTTAGCATCTTCACATTCAGCTTTCCAAAGCCTTTTTATATATGATGGGATTCAGGACACACCATCCTCAAATCTGGCACCTTGTATATTGAACATTTTGAGCTGAAGGGGTTTAAGAAAACAGCAAAAGTAGAAAGGCCACTTTGACCTCCCCCACAGCTTCTCCCTTAAGACAGGTCAAAAAATCCTCCCTATACCCAGAGGAAAGAAGCGTCCTTATCTTCCAAGATGAAGGAAGATAAAGGGATGCCCAAAAGAATCCAAACAAACAGGCCTTGCTCAGGTTCCCCTAGTTGATTACAATTACCTCATTCTTCTCCACCTTTCTGTCCCTCTATCACCTTGCTCTCTTCATCAAACCTAACACAAAATATTCAAGTCTAATTGTTTCTTTGGGTTTTCATTTTCTTAGGAAGTCTCTTATGTCATGTAAAACTTACATTAAATAAATATGTATGCTTTTCTCCTGTTAATCTGTCCTTGTCATTTTAATTTTCAGACCCAGCCAGGGACCCTAAGAAAGCTGAGAAAAACCTTTTCCTCCTTGACACATATATAGTTGGTTGTTTTTCTTTAACAAAAGTAAGATTCTACTTTTTATAATTTGCTTGTTATACTACTCTGTATAACAAAATTATTAAATATTATTTCTACTAAGTTTTATTTATTTGTTCATTTTAGTAGAGGGTATAATCTCAATTTTGTGTATATATATATATTTTTTACATTCAATATTATTTTGTATTGTTTCAGATGGTTAGACAATCACATACTTTACAAAAGGTCCCCCCTATACTTCCAGTACCCACCTGGCACATACAGTTATTACAACGTTATCGACTATATTCCCTATGCTGTACTTCACATCCCATGACTACTTTGTAACTGCCAATCTGTACTTCTCAATTCCTTTACCTTTTTCACCCAGTCCCCTTTCTATTGTGTTCTTAACCTTTGAGTAATAGCCAAGTTTACATTAAAATCCTTTGATGTTATATAAAAATGTTGAGCATATAAGCATTGGACAGCACATGTCAGACAGTTGGTGGTTTTCATCAAGCTCTCCAAGGGTGTCTAGAATCTAAAGTAAAAAACCCACTGTTTTTCACCCTCCTTTTAAATAGTAGAAATAGATATATCTAGCAAAGGGATATACAGATAGATGTTATGATTTATTTAACCAAATCTTCTTGTTGGACATTTAAGTCCATTCCAAGTTTTGGTTGTTACAAACAATACACAGTGAATGTGACTATCACTTTAAAGTTTAATCACATAACCATTTCCCCTTGACACTGGCAGATAGGAAATTGCTGGGAAATTTTTCAGTGTGGGATAATACAGATTGAAGAATTGCCACCGCTCTTAGTAGGTGGCTTTTTACCCATAGAAGAGGATGAGCTTCCTCACTATCCACAAGCAAACACCACGACCTAATGCCCTTCATGTGTATAGTGAGGAAGCCCATCCTCCTGCAAGAACCAGCTTTGTGGGGGAAGGAGCAAAATTTCCTGCCTTTGTCTGGATTTTACTGACATGAAGTCCTGCCCATTACCCCCGGCAGTGTTGCCACGCCTCTGTTTACATTTCTGGAGGACACTGGGGCAAGCCCAGGCGAAGCTGAACAGCACAGTGCATGTGAATCACAGACCAAGTGAGCATCTGGTGTTTCCCTTTGGGGAAATAGAATGATGCTGAGAATTAGGGAACTGCCAATGGGAAATTCACACAGGTGAATGCAACAGGTCTCATCCGAGTAGCTTCAAGGAGGGGAGCAAGGAGGAGAAGAAGAGTAGGTAAGCAGGAAGTTGACAGGCAATAAGGGGTTCCACTAAGTTTGACCCACATATATGAAAAGGCCTCCCCAAAGCAACAGAACAAAACCGCCACGATATTATGGGTGATTTATAACGTGAAGCTGAGCATATGAGAATTTGCCTTTTTTAAGCTGTGGGGGAGTTTAATTTGAATTCTCAAATGGTGTTCTCACAATTTCATTTTATCCCATGGAAAGACTACAGCACTGACAAGCAAGCTCATGTCGGATTGTAAATTAACTTGCCATAAAGTTTACAATCTAAATGTTACAATCTCTCTAGCAAAGTGATGCAAAGCTCTTTTGCAAAACGTATCTAGTAACATACCTCATATGTCCTTCTAATAGAACTTTCCTTGGAAACCCAGTGTCTGTTATCATGCTTTCATAGATGGAGAAATGCAAATACAAAAAGATCAAACAGCCTAACTAAGATGACCTAGCAAGTCCTCCACCAAACACAAGACTCCTGATGACTTGTGACGCTCCAGTGCTTCCACTGACAACTCGACCTCACCCTTGTTTCTGTGCAGGAAAATAAGGGAAACCATTTACTGGTCCAAAAGACCTCACAATGTTATGAAGATGGCAGATTTGATCAGACCCTCACTAACTAGATCCAAATCAGGCCTGACAGAGGCTTCATTAGATCTAAAAATCCTGCTTGTTTTAGTTCTGAGTCCTCTGGCTTGTTCATGTCACGGTAAATTGGCTGCACTGGAGTCAGAGAGGGCTTCTAATAAAGTGCTTGCAGATGATGGACATCTGTGTGAAGGAAAATACAGTTCTATTGGGGACAAAAAGACCATAGTGCAGCAACAGTGAGACCTGACTGTGAAACAGCCTCTCTAGTTGCCTAGAAATGGGCAGAAGAAAAACCCAATTATTTAACAAATTAAGAAAAAAAATTATGAAAATATTGTCCCAACCCCATCATGGAAACTAATGTAAACTTCTCTTCTGAAGCTGAATTTTAGGATTTTATGTCAGCTAAGTTCCATTTCATGTATTTTATGTTTCAGGTCAGAAAAATACACTTGTGCAACTGAAATAGATCATCTAACCCCAGACAGGCTGTTTTCTTCTTTTTTTTCTACAATGAAATCAAACTCTGTCACTTCAGACATGGTGCCAGTGAGACCAGCCCTTCAGATAAGCAGAGTCAGTGCCCATCGAGTTAATGTGACTTGCGAGGAGCCAAAAAGCCTGCCTGCCAAGGTGCCTAAGGTTTCGACCATTTAAGTCACTAGTGAATGGGGCTTCGCTTTTCCAAAATGCTCCTGTCACAAGTGCTAATGTAGGCCTAGCACAGAGCTCAGGCCATCACAGCCACTCAATGTTTATTGAACGAATGAAAGAATGATTGTTTCCTGTGAAGGATAATAAGCTGTGATTATATTGGGTAGACTGTATGCCAAAAATATGTAAGTATCTGGAACATATTAACTCATTTGCTCCCACTATACATAGTTGTGAAGCAGGTTCTCAGACTGGCCACCTGCTCGTGAGCCCAGGCCAGTTCTTAAAGAAATAGAATATTAAAAAGGAAAGTGTGCAGCCGAGGCAAGGGATATGAGAAGGAGGGACGGGAAAGACCCTGAGGTTTGGTGGAAGGAGAAGAAACCCAACAGGTAAGTTCAGTGTCCATGAGTCAACACAGCAGGGAGGCCACACCATTCTCCCTAGCACATGACCAAAGAGTTTCTCCATCAAGAAGCACTACTGATTAGTTCATACAAGTTCAGGAGTTCAAATCCCTGCTCTGCTGCTTTCTAGATTTAGGACAAATTATTTAACTTTTGTTGCTCTGAAATGAGCATAATAACTCTCTTTGTGGGCTGTTGTGAGGATGAAACAACACACACAGCCCTTAGAAGAGTGCCTGGCCTAAGAAATACTCAAGTAAAGTTATTATTATCACTAATATTTTTAACATCTACTATCTGTATAGCACATTTGGAGGTGGACAGTTTATTTCTTATCATTACAACTTCTACAAATACACAACAGATTAATTGATTAACTGCCCCAGCAGCTATTGCCTCCTATTGGTATGTATATATCTGTATGAAAGACACAAAGATGTATATTTAACATCTAAACTACACCATGGGCAAAATACTGGACCTCTCCCTGCCTCTGTTGCTCACAGAAAAAAAAAAAAATGGGTAAAAACAATATGTGTCTCGTTGTGTTGATGAGGAAAGGACTTAGATGAGTTAATTCCCAGATAGAGCCTAGAACACTGTCAAAAAGATAAAAAGTGTGATTATTATTATTTTGCTTGTGTGTACAATATCTATGTGTGTGTCCTCACATTTTTCTAGGGATGAATACAATACCAAAAACCAATTTCAATATTTGTAAAATCTACCACATAGATATTTACCACATGTGATTTGTTTTCACAGTACAGAGTACAACTACAACTAATATGGCACTGTCACGGAGACTCTGTACTCTCAGGTTTGCATCCCTACTGAACTGGTCTGAGTAATAAATCCATGCCCACAGCATGGGTCTGTGGTCAAACTGCTGTTTAATGCTGCAGCAGCCATTAAGGTCACCTGAAAAGATTATTAAAAGCATCATGCTAGGGCTTGTGGCAGAGAGCTAGAGATGATTACTGAATCAGCAGTCCTTACAGCCTGCGCCACCCTGGGTATCGGTCTGGAATTGCAAAACTCTTGAATTCAACCATATTGCCCTCAATGACTCTTGCGCGAGAGACTAACATGCACATTTATTTCAAAATCAGCAAAATGGAAGGGCTCTTTCCAGTTCTGAAAAAATACATATGTGGAAATGGGGTGATAATGAGGGAATGCAAGATTTGGCTTTTTTCTTCTGAATTTTAAAGTCAGAGAGTTTCCTGAGTAAGCAATATTATTTTTAATTATTTTTAGTTAAATCTACCTCATCTGTTGCATCCAGCTTTGGAAACCCAAAATGGTTATTCATAGCATACTTTTATAAAATAAATATATACATATGTCCATAAGGATATTGGGGGGCAGGGGTGAGGTAGGTGATCTATTTCTAATCCTTACAACTTCTACAACCATACAATTGATAAACAACTGCTTTAGCAGCTGCTGCCTATGATTAGTTGTATGTGTGGCTGTATGAAAGAGATGAATGTGTGTATTTCAAATTTTAACGGCCTAGTACAGTTCCCAAGTTAGGGAAATGGCCCTGCTATGTAATAGCAACAACAGAGAGATTTCTGGTCATTGATATGCAAATGACAATAGCAGGCATTCTGCTGTGCCTAAGGAATCCCGTGACTGGTTTTACCACAAGCAGGTTATTAAAGTGAAACAAGGCTATTTTGTCCATTATAAAAAGCACTGTCCTGTCTCAGTGAGTGGCACATTCAGGGCTATTTATATTTCAACAGACAACCAACAATAAATCAATATAAATACTCCTTCAAATCCATTTTCTTTTTTGAGAACAATAGCTGTTCAAAATCATGGGGTTAAACAAGAATCTGAAACAAGCAGAAAAAGAAAGAAATCCAGCATTTGGTCAATCCTTCATATGTTAAATCATTCATAAGTAAAGGCCCTCAATGCCCTGGAGTAGTTCAGAGAAATCTCATTTGCACCCCTAGAAATTGAGGTCCAAGTCTAAATAATAACAATAAGGGTAAACAGCTATATACATCACATAACATGTTCATCAAGTATTTACTGTGTGATGGAAAGTACTGTATGCAAGTGCTTATTACTGAAATCTATACATTCCATGCATTGTATCACTCATCCTCACAGAGACCCTCTGAGGCCAATGCCGTTATAATCCTCATTGTAAAGATAAACTGAGGTTTAAAGAAGTTCAGTAAGTTGCCCAAGACCAGAAACCCAATATATGGAAGACCCAGCTTTCTAATCCAGGATTCATATCTACACTGGAATGGGCTCTTAACTGTTAACACACCTATTCTCTCCATGCAGATTTAGTGATGGAAATTGGATTACAGCCAGCAAAATATCTGTGGACTCAGAATACTTTGCCCAAGTTTGACTAAAGATTTAAAAAAATCCTCTGGTTTGGTTCGTGGGAATATATTAACTTTGATTTAAAAAGTATATGAATGATCAAGTTATCTGTAATAAATTGCACCACTCATTGACTTTTCATGTAACAAACGTTTATTGAGCAGTTAATAAGTGTGAGATACATGCCAGAACCGGGGCAAGGGCAGCGAGCCAGACAGGCATAGCCCTGACTCCATTTAATCTGCTGTCCTCTGAGGAAGGAGACATTAAAAAATCATCTTTCATTATAATTGTGACAAGTATGCATGAGGAAAACAGATTAAATGCATGGGAAACAGTTTAATGGAAACCCAAGCTAGCACAGGAAAGTCAGGAAAACGCTCTCTGAAGAAGTAACATTTAAGAGGCTTGGAGGCTGGGGAAGAGTTAGCCAGATATAAGAAGATCAGCATGGGGAAGAAGGAGTAGATTTGGGAGCTTTAAGTTGTCTACAAGTCAAATAAAACCCAAAGCAAATTTGCTCAAGACACTACAAAGGTATTAATGTGATAGCTTCAAGCACAGTTTGACCAAGGCTCTGCTTTTGTTTCTTTAAGAGTCTGTTTTGCCAAATTTTATATGTTGGTTTCAGGCCCTTGCTTTCTATTATGACAATGTGTACCAACAACAATCAGGGTTTTTCTTCACTTTCAAGGGCTCCCTCTTTATGCTGATTAGGCTACCACAAACCTTTCCTTCTAACCAGTGGATGCCTCTTGGCTGACTTAGGACCTTGTTACCTGAACCAGTCATTCTGTTAAAAAAAAAAAATAATAATAAGTGGGATTTGTGCCCTCTTGGTGCCCAGAGTGCATCTTTTACATCCAAATTTTATGGCTGCTACACATAGAAGAGCTCTACGAGTGTGTGGAGAAGGCAACCACAATTTCCATTCCAGGCAGAAAATTATTCTGATCAAAGATAGAAATATGTTCAAAGAACCTTAGGTGATTAGCTTAGATGTTTTAGGATCTGATATAAATCCCATGTAAAAAGCAGAAAATTAAGAGCAATAAGACAGGATTTCAGTCAGAGATGGGCCAGATCTTTCAGGGGCCTGAATTCCATGTTAAAATTTTGGACATTTTCTTAAGGTTAATGGAAAGTTTCTGTTGTATGTCATGATCAAATTTATATTTTAAAAAACATATGTAGAACTCTGACCAGTGTGGCTCAGTTGGTTGGCAGTCATTCCTCAGTGTAAAAGTCACCAGTTTGATTCCCATTCAGGGCACATGCCTGGGATGCAAGATCAGTCCAGTCAGGATGTTAAGAGAAGCAACCAGTCAATGTTTCTGTCTTACATCAATGTTTCTCCCCTTCTCTTTCTCCCTCCCTTCCCCTATCTCTGATAATAATTTTTTTGAAAAAGTTAAAAAATAAAAAAGCATTCACAAATAAAAGGAAAAAATGTCATCATATATATTTTATACATGTATGTATAGACTATCTATGAATGTATATGACAAGTTGGTAGATGTGGTTGCTCATAGGAAGAGGTCCTTGGGAACTAGAGGACTGAGTACAGACACTTTTCATTGCATTCACTTTTGAACTTTCCTCCTTTTTTTAACCCACGTTCATACATTGCTTTTATGCTGAGAACTATAGTACAATAAATTAGTTGATTTAAGTGAATACTCTGCCCACTGTACGTAGGGAAAAACTGAAGGGGGGGAAGAGTAAAAGGGGACAAGACAGGAGGCTCCTACAACTGGCCAGGCAGGAGAAGACCATCACTTGGCTTCTGAAGGTACAGAAACAGAATTTAAGCCCAGTCACCTATGGACTGAGGATCCTGCCCTTATCCATTCCTGTAGCTAAGCTCTGTATTCCTATAGACAGTACATGGAGGTAAAGCAGAATGAAATAGCTGCGGAGCCAAAGTTATTTCTGAGCATACGATGCAATATGGGGAGGAGGTCTGAGAAAAAGCCAGAACCCATTCCTATGACTATAAGAGGATGATGGGGGCTTGGGGAAAGGGGACAAGTTCTTATTTGTGCAGAGCTGCAAACTTAATCTATTTACCTGAGCTACTGATATCCCCAGCTGTAAAATTATGCAAAGGTAACACCTCTGAAAATGAGACTCTGCATCTGAGTTGAACTCTTGAGATCCCAGATTGTGGAATGGGGGCCTTGAGACCTCTCTAGCAGGCAGGGCACACCCAGCAAGGAAATGGGAAGCTTCAGCCAGCTCTCACCCTGCAGGCTGACTTCATGTCCAAGCTGGGTAGAGCTGAACTGAATGATATGTAATATGTTCACACGGCTGGCATGAGTAAATAAAGAAATGATTACCAAAAAGGATGAATGAATGAAAGTGACAATTTTAGCAATAATTATGTACAGTTACAAGAAATAAAATGAATTTTGGGAGAACACAATGCCCAGTCCATTGCAACAGGGAACTCTGCTTGTGCATCATGCCTCTGTCTCACTGTGTTAAATCCTCCCCATCTCACAATTCACATCCTCCGTAAAATCCTGTTCTTATCCCTCAGATCAGATGAAATCATGCCTCTGGAACATCTTATCACTTCATGATACTTCCTTTATTTTATTTATGGGTACCCTACAGCTTAGGGCTAACAAGCAAGCCATCTGGAGATTGAGCTTAAGCTCTTGGTCTACCATTTCCTACCTTTACTAGTTACATGACCTTGGGCCATTTACTTAACCTTTCTGTGAATCCATTTCTTCACCTGCAAAATGAGGATAGTCATGTCATGTACTTCACATTGTTGTTGTGAGTCATAAATGAGTTTATATATATTTATATTTATGTATATATTCATGTATGTATATATTTTAATATGTATACAAAGTCTGTCAGGGAAAAGTCCAAGCACTGTTAATGTAATGAGAATGTCTTGGGCAACATCAATATAACCTGGCAGCCAAGGAGAGTGGACTAGTATGGCAGACTATTCTGCATGGTGTGGGCCCAGCTCCCACTCGGAGATGCACAGGGCCCATGCCCACAGATAGGTTCTCCCATGGGTAATCAGTTTGCAATATATCTAGGCTGTTTTGACTCTTGCTTTTTGCTGAAAACTCCCTTACCCTGCAAATGCTTACTGTAACTTCCTAAAATCCATGCTAAACCTTGCAGGGACCAGCGTAACTGGCTCAACCACTTTTGCCTTTTCATTTGCTAATATCCTTCTTCTGTGATGTGATGAGGGGCATTGGCTCTTTTGTTGTAACTTGTGCATAGTGAGCGAGGACCATCTTGTAATGGGAGGAGAAATAAAATAAAGGCTTGTCATAGCGGAGGCCGCAGCTTTTGCTCCCCTAGAGAGAAAAGCCATGCTGTCATCCTTTTTCCTCCACCGGTCTCGGTAGTCCATGTGTATGTTTTATTTCATCCATAATGACGTGGACGCTGCTAGCCAGTGTCCGCATCAAACTAGAATGCGCATGCGTGAACAGTGACAAATTCACTATACTAGTCAGTGAGCACAGTAGATGCCACTGAGTGAGCATGTGTACTGTGCGGCCATCATATTAAAATGACCGAACAAGTAGAACAACAAATCTGCATCAAATTTTGAATTAAGCTTGAAGATTTTTCCACAGAAATTAGTAAGATGATTCAGAAGCCTGCAGCTATGGGCAACTGGTGCTTGGCAGCTCCATCATGACAACACCCCTGCTCATGCATCACATTTCATGCAGAGTGTTTCAGTTAAATATCACATTACCCAGGTGACCTGGCCCTTCTACAGCCCAGATTTGGCACCCTAGGACTTCTGGCTTTTTCCCAAACTAATATCACCTTTGAAAGAGAAGAGATTTCAGACAGTCAATCGAATTCAGGAAAATATGACAGGGCAGCTGATGGTGACTAGGAGAACCATATGAGGTCCCTAGGTCCTATTTTGAAGGGGAATGAGGTGTCATTGTCCTATGTACAATGTTTCTTGTATCTTGTATCTTCTTCAATAAATATCTCTATGTTTCATATTATATGACTGGATACTTTCTGGACAGGTCTCATATATTTATGTATGTATGTTTATGTATATATATTTATATGTGTGTATATATCAGTTCTGGGCACATTTTAAGTTCTCTATAGGAATTGGTTATTATTACCATATAATTGTGCATAATAATTATTGGTCTATTTGTCATATTCTTATTTAGGTTATATGCACATTAAATTATTTCTCTGACAGATTCTTTTTGCAACATAGTATGCTAGTCATCTATCACTGAGCAACAAATTACCTCAAAACTTAATTTAAGCCCTGGTTCCTGTGGCTCAGTGGATTGAGTAATGGCCTGCAAATAAAAAGGTCACTGGTTCGATTCCCAGTGAGGACACATGCCAGGGTTGCAGGCCAGGTCCCCAGTGGGGGTCATGCGAGAAGCAACTGATAGATGTATCTCTTGCACATTGATGTTTCTCTCTGTCTCTTTTCCCTCCTTTCTCCTCTCTCTAAAAATAAATAAATTTTTTAACAAAAAAACCCTTAATTTAATAACAAGCATTTATTATCTCACAGTTTCTGTGGGTCAGAAATGTAGTTGTGGCTCAGAGTCTCTCAAGAGGCTGCCAGTTAGGCATCTGCCAGGGCTGCTGTCGTCTTAAGGCTTAATTAGGGAAGGATCCACTTCCAAGCTCACTCATGTGACTATTGGCAGCCTCAGGTCTACTCAATGTTATCTGGAGACATCAGTTCTCTGCCACATAGGCCTCTTCATTGGGCAGCTCACAGCTTCCCCAAATCAAAGGCTCTGACACACACACACACACACACACACACACACACACACACACAGACAGACAGAGAGAGAGAGAGAGATCACAGTTTTGGGGTAGCCTAATATCAAAAGTGATAACTTATTACTTCTTCTAAATTCTACTTATTAGAAATGAGTTGACACGGCCAGCCCACTCTCCAGAGAAAGGGATTGTACAAGGGCATGAAGGCTGCGAGGGGGTTGTCACAGGAGCCCACCTTGGAGGCCACCTTCCACATGCAGTAAGAAATCAGAAAATGTACATTTATTAAATGTGTTATAGTTACTGTTAACACTTGTAATTCTGACACCCACCTACCTATGGACTGCATAAGAGACCTGCACAGGTAAATTATGTGTAAGAGAAACACCCATTTATTTATTTACTTATTTAACAAACACGGGCTGATCCCCAGTGTTATGTCAGACACTGTGACTAGTCAGGGATACTAAGACTTTTAAAAATGAATTTTAAAGCTGTATAGAATCTAGACCAACTTTCCCACTTAACAAATAAGGAATCTGAGGCCCATAGCAGACAGACAAGTCACAGAATAGCACCAGTACTGATTCCAGGACACATCTTCTGACTTGAGGCTTTCTCCTCCTCTAATGGAAATGCAGGGTCCCTGCCACATCGTCTTGTGCAAACAGTCCCCCCACTTCTAGTTCTATGAGTTAAATCTTAAAGAAGTGGCCAATGGGACATCTATTCTGTTTAAATCCTTATAGTTGTATTAAATTCAGTCATTTATTTGTATTAGGATATTCTTTAAATAAAGATAAACTATAATCCTTGAAGTTCCTATTTTCCTAGCATATATTTGCACTGATTCCATTTTTCTCATCTCCCCTGCCGCCTTTTGTATGAATATTTCATTAAAGCTTCAACACATCACCTAAGTCACCTGTGAGTTAGACATCACCTGAGCTAGACAACCTCAGAGAGAGCAGCAAGTGCCATTCTTCTGGAGACAAAAGCACACCTTGCCCCCAAGGCTGATGCTACTTTGTTGCTTTTTTTTTCTTTTTTTTTTTTTTTTGCTTCCCTTCAATCAGAAAACAATGTTTACATGTGTCAGATTCAACAATGCCATGTTCCCTTCCTGGAAAAATAAAATAACCCCTGCCCTAGACATGTCTACAAATGGAATGTACTTCAACAGACAAATACAAGAATTTCATGTGCTATAAATAGACTCCATCAATCCAAGGAGCGGGTGTTGATACTAAAACATTGACAGGTAATTATCCAAAGTACCTTACAAAAGCAAGTTTCTGAGGACAATAGCTGCAGTTTATTATTATTATTGTTGTGAGCCTCCATGATGGTCTCCATTTATGGTTCCTGTAATCTTGTCTCCTTTGATGAATCTACCTTTTGTTTTTCATTAAGGTGTCAATGCATTAGACAAAAGGCCTGCTGAGCATGACAAAACCCACGGTCACTTGACAGAGGAAAACAGAAATTTATAACTGTAAGCCAAAACACAATTGGCCCTGTGGGATGAAATGTATACGTGCAAAACCAGCTGCACGCTTACACACGTTGTTCTTGACCGTCCTGGAAGAGGTTACGGTAGGGATGTTTTAGCCAAGTTGAAGCCGGATATGTTGGGTTTGGCAGTTCTAGATCACGCATCACTGAAACCAGCCACCTCTCCCACCTACTAACGTCGTCATGTCTATTTTCTTATGATCTTGCTGAAAAGCCTTAGACTCATCTGAAAAGAGTGAGTCTTTAGCCTTCAAAAATTCTCAGAACCCTTCCCGCAGTTGGAGATCCTGAACTACACATGGTGTGCCTCGAAGCATCATTTATTCCTGGACTGTCTGCTCCAACGCTTGAGCAGCTACTTTCAAAACTTCCCAGCTACTGCAGGTTGGGGAGGGGCGGGAAAAGCAGTCAGTGCATCAGTCAGTCAATAGGGGGAGGAGATGAAGGCGCCACAGGAGCAAGCCACACCTCCACTGGGGGTGGAGGTAAGCATTTCAACAGGTTCTTAAGATGTGAATTTACCGAGATATGAGGAATTTTTTTTTTTTTGCAATGTAGTATCCTGGGCCAGTGACACAGTCTTGGAGAGTTTTCAGAACTAATCTTTCACAATAATATCCTCAACAGGAAAGGGGAAATGGGATTTTCCCAGGGCTTGGATTGTTATGAAAAATAAAAAATAATAATAATAACTTAGAAAATGCTTAAAATTACAAGAAAAGATGAATGTGAATCAAACCCCTCTCATTTCCAACATAGGAAAAATATGTCCCAGAAGAAAAAAAAAAAAAAACTTTTCAAAGCAAAGCTCAGATTTTTAAAACATATGCAGAGCATTCATTTTAAGGTAATTAGGGAAAGCTCTTTTCAACTTGCCAGAAATCAAAAGCATGTTGTTCATTCTGGATAAAGATTTTGGGACCAAACCATAAACAGCCATGGAGTGTGAAATATGCTGTCCATGTTATGTAACACTTTGCAACCTAGTTGATCCTCAGAGAAAACACAAAAGTGGAATATATTTTTTAAAGATTTTATTTATTTATCTTTAGAGGGGAAGGGAAGGAGAGAGGGAGAGAAACATCAATGTGTGGTTGCCTCTCATGCGTCCCCTGCTGGGAACTGGCCTGCAACCCAGGCATGTGCCCTGACTGGGAATTGAACTGCGATCCTTTGGTTTGCAGGCCCACGCTCAATCCACTGAGCTACACTGCCAGGGCAGAAAATATTTTTTGAAAAAGATATTTTCCCTGTGCAACCTCCACTCCCATCCCTATGTATTCACTGAAGAAAACAAAATATATTAAAACAAAGAGCAAAACTAGAAATTTCTTCCATTATAATATTCCAGCTTTGTTTCTATTCATTCACTCCCTCATCATGCATTCGCAGAGCTTCCTTGTGGCCGGGCACTGTAACAGAAAGTAAAAGATGAGTAAGCTGTGCATAGCTCCTACCCTGCATAAAGGCAGAACATTATTTGGAGTAGAACACTGGGGGGCTTAAAACAGTCTTTACAGAAGAGGTGACATTTAAGCTGTCTTAAAATATGAATAGAGTAAGAGTTAGCTAGGTTGCAAGGTGAGAACTTTGCACATATATCAGAGAAGATGAGGCATTTGCTTCGACTAAAGCAAAGTATGCATGGAAGGAGGTGGTAGGAAATAAGGAACAGTAGGGGCCAGTCTTTATGCCATATGTTGTGATGAGGCATTTGAACCTTACCCCACCTGCAACAGAAAGGCACCAAGGACTCCTAATGAGGAAAGATTTCATTTTCATTCAGATAATTCAGGTGGTATCACAGAGGACAGATGAGAAGGTCCAGTCAGAGTCAGTATTGTACATAGCCACCAGTCAAGGCCAAGCCTAGTTTCTGCACAAGCTGGATCTTATGTCACACCTGCCTTCTTTGTAATCTCTATCCCATTCACCTTTATTATCTCCCACTAATCATTTATCCAATCAATCATTCCATCATTCAAGAAATATTCATTGAGTCCTTACTAAAATGGCAGGCCAGGGATAGCAATGGGGGGCACATAAGGACAGTGTCTACACGCTGGCAAAGCTTAGAGTCCAGCTCAGCAGACAAATCTGTCTAAATACAACTAATTACCATGATGCATAATGAGAAAGCTGATGGGGAGCCATGGGAGCTTCCCTGAGGAAGTGACGGTTAGCATGTGACCTAAAGGATGAGTAAGATTTAGCTAAAAGGCACATGTATTGGAAGCAAGAAGGGGAAGAGGCAGACTTTGTCCAGCAAATGGGAAATAACCAGAGGCAGGATAAAGCATGATGCCTTGGAGGAAGTGAAAGGCACCCTGCATGCTGGGGGATTTGAACAAGCTGGAGTTAGAGCCCACAGGGCCATGCTCTCTGTGAGCATTACTCCAGAGGCTAGGCCGTGCCACAGAAATAAAGCCCCAAATCTCAGTGGCTTAACCAACAAAAGAGTTATTTCTCTGTCAAGTAAATTCTAATGCAGGTCAGATGACATTCCAGAGCAGTTATTCTCCTTGGGGTAACTCAGACACCCCAGATCCCACCATCTTTTGATATTGCCATCCCAACATGTGGCTTTCAGGTCACTACAACAAGTGAAGAGAGTGTGACAGTGGACCAGCTCTTAAATACTTTAGCCCAAAAGACACACTCATCCATTGCTGTCCAGATCAGTCACAAACCCTCAACTACCAGAAAATCTAGATAATGTAAGAAGTACATGGAACATTTGTGACCTCCAATATATCCACTAAGAATTAGAGGTTTCATCCACTAAAGCCTTGCAAGAAGGGGACTGATGGGATCAAGCTCGTGTTGCAGGCATCACCCTAGCTATATTGTGGAGAAGGAATTGACTGGACAAAGAAAGACTGGTTAGATTGTTCAGAAGATCAAGTAAGAGAAGAAGATGACTTAGAATATGCTGGTGTCAACATACCAGTTTAATAAATACATAAATAAATATATCCATACATTTTATAAGAATCCTAACAAGAAATTGGTTTAAACCGGTACCTGTAACAAAAGAGAATTTTCTTAAGAATAACAATAACAGTCTTGACCAGTGTAGCTTGGTTGGTTAGTGCACCAACCCATGCACTGAAAGGTTGTGGGTTTGATTCCCAGTCAGGACACCTACCTTGGTTGCTGGTTCGGTCTCCAGTTGGGACTCACAGCAGGCACCTGAGGCTCATGCAGCAGGCAGCTGGTTGATGACTCCCTATCACAACACTCTCTCTCTCTCTCTCTCTCCCCCCACCCCCCACCTCCTTCCTCTCTCTCTAAATCAATGAATGTATCCTCAGTGAGGATTTTTTTTAAAGAATAATAACAGAATGTGTAAGTTATTAACTGAATTCACCTGATAGGTTAACAGATTATAAATGTCTGAATTCTCCTCCCAAAGGTTCAGGGGTGGGAGATGCTGGACAACAAGGTTCCTTTTATCTGGTTCTGTGGAGCTAGAACAGATAAGGACCACCTGGTATTATCTGCAGTAGTAGAAGGTATCTTGAAGCTGAGGCTAATGCTGAGATCAAGGAAGTATCCAAGCAGATATTCAGATGGGGATCTGAGTAATAAATCACAAAAAGAATACATGACTTTCCAGAACCAGGCAGATGGATCAGACACCAGAGAATAGAGCCAGAGAGGGGAAGGATGGGCAAATGGCCACAGGAAATTGTGGGTGAAGCCAAAGAGTGGATACTCCAAAATGTTTTCTCATGCTTTCAGTAACCTGGCACCTTGGAGGTGCAACTGAAATTGCAGAGCTGGAGACGGGGCAACAATAAAGCTCCTCCAAGTTCCTTCTCCATCAACTATCTTCTCATCACGTCCAGGGCAAAGTCTTTTTTTTCTAATTTCAGCTTTACTGAAACAAAATTGACTTGATTTACAAATAGCCATTCTTCTCCATCTCAGTAAAGTGACCCACCATCTACTCAGGCCCCCCAGCAATGAGGCCTTCTTGAACCCTCTTTTCCTGACAACACCTCTCTGTGTCTAACCCATCAGCATCCTTTGACTGTGCTCTGAAATATGACCTTATAAATTGGTTTCTTGTCATTGCCAGTGAAGTACAAGCCACGCCATCTCTTATTTAGACTACAGCAATAACTTCTTAACTGCCTCCCTTCTTCTGGCCTGCTCCTTAAATTACATTTTCACAGCAACCAGAATAATCCTTTAAAAACATAAATATAATCATACTACTTCATTCTAGTTCCACTTACAATAAAACCATAGCCTAAACTGTCCTTCAACATTTGACCTATGCCTTCCTTTCTAAGCACATCTCAACTCTTGTCCTCATCCATTAATCTGGCCCTCTTGTGGTTCCCCAGATATGTCAAGCTCTTTGGGGAGTCATCGCACTATCCCTTCCCTCTACTTCGAATCCCTCCCTACTGATCTTTGCAAAACTGTCTGCTTCTTGTCATCTAGGCTGTAGATGAAATATCACATCCTTAGCCCACCTCTGAATATTCTATCTAAAACAGCCACTGATTATCAAATCTTTCTTCCTGAGTTACTTCCATGGTTTTACTGTGTTATCATTATGGCTTATGGTCTTTTTCTTCTAGTAGTGTGTACATCCCCCCTCTCCCCACCAATGAAAGCAGTGAGCTAAAATGACTTGATTATTGCTGTATACGCAGTGCATAGACAGGATCTTAGTGCATAGTAGGCACTTTATTCTAATTCAGTGAAGGAATAAATAAATGCACATATGAGTGAATTCTCCTTCTTCATTGTACCTGTAACCTCTCTTCTTGACTTTCTTCTTCATCAGCTTAAAACCTTGCTCAGGTCTCTCACATATTTAAAAAGAAAAATGCTCTCTTGATTTTCTCTAGCTTTTCTCCACTCCTCCTAATTTGTTTATAAAAACTTTTTACAAGTACACTCTACAATTATAGTATATCCACCATCTAGCTCCTGACCCTCCACTCCATGAAATCTGTTCCAGCTAAGGAGACAGAAGGCCTCCTAGTTGTTAGGTCCAATGACCTGAGTGCCCCTCACTGCACCGTCTGCTGGTGCCTCTCCTGCCTCCAATCCTGACTCCCAACCATTTCTTCCAACTGTACCCCTTTGATTATTCTGTCTCTGTTCCCTCCTTAAAAAAACTCTCTTCACTTCTCTACACTATCTTCATCCTTCTTTCATGCCTCTATCATCTGTTCCTTATCATATGGCTCTTGAACCTCCTCTACTTAATATTAGTGTGCACAGGTCACTGAATCCTTGGCTCCTTGTCTTTTTATCTGTACCTTCTCCTCCTGGCTGATCTCATCTCCTTCCAGGATTTTAAATGTCCCCTAAAAATAGATTTTTTAAAAATCTACACCTCCAGTCTAGAACTCTTCCCCCATTCTGTATAGATGTGGATATCTCACAATCACTTCAAATTCAGCAAGTCCCAAACTGGAAGGTACCTATCAGTACTTCCATTTTATAATGAGGAAACAGAGACTTGGAAGCTAGACAGTTTACCTAAGGGCGTTTAACTAGAGAATGGTAGAACTGGAATTCAAGCACAATTCTGTCAAAACCCACATTGATCCACATGTCACTCTGCTGTTATATTACAGTAGTAGAAAGCTAAAAATAGCCAAAATGTCTTCCTAGAGAATATCTGGAATGGCCTAAGATAAAATTTTATGCTACAATTAGAAAATGCTTTTGAAGGGAAATATTCATGACATATTTTTTAAAATATGTATAGAAAGATCCTGATCCAGTTCTTTTCATTATTATTAAAATAAATTCTAGCAAGAAAACAAAAAAAAAATCAACAGCTATCTTCATGTGGCAGCAAAATTATAGTTTAAATAATTCTTTCTTTCTTTCTTTTCGTTTCTTTTCTATTCTTTTCTTTTCTTTTCTTTTCTTTTCTTTTCTTTTCTTTTCTTTTCTTTTCTTTTCTTTTCTTTTCTTTGTTTCCACCAGCATTCACTGTGGCTTTCCACTAGTACACCTCACTTTCTTTTGGAAAGTCACCTCTCCCTCGTGTAGATATGTTAAAGGCATAATAATCAGAGTTCCTTGCTTCTCATTAGGGAAGCTGAAGAGGTTCTCTAAAGGTCCCTTGGCCAGGTCCTTTCACTCACCAGCCTGGAATAAGCCAAGGACTTGCATGCGTCCTAAGATGAGCTAATAAGACATTTTAGCTGAGTTACATTGGAACAGAAGAACGTCACAGTGGCACCTGAACTAAGCTATACAACAAGTTGCTCCTACATAAGTGTATAGAGCTGACCTTCTTCTTGTTCTCTTTCTCAACTGGTTCTCTGGCTTGCTGTCCATTCTGTAAGCTTCCTGGTATTCTTTAAATAAATTTGCTTTCCTTGGCTAAATTAGATCTTGTTGGTTTCTGATACTTATAAGCAAAGAACCCTAACTAACTCATGTCTGTATTTTCTACTTTCTACAATAGACATATTTTGTCTTTATAACCAAATATAAAGGGATACATGAAAATTAAAGATGTAGTAACAATAAAAACAGTAAAACATACTGGTCTGAAATATGTTTGACTATAAAGACCCTGGGTTAAATGTGAGGTTTGACCACTGCTGCTCCATTACTGCTCCATGTTTTCATTTTACAGTGACAGCAGATCAACAGAATTATCCTCCTATACAAACAGAAAATATTTTCATTTACATTCCTCATAAGTTTATGGTCAATGAGAGCCTACAAAAGCAAGACTTGGCTTATATTAGAAAGACAATAGTTTCACTATTTCATTTGATACATTTATTAAATGTTTCCTCTGTGTCACCCAGTAGGTATACAAAAATGAATAATAACAGTTTCTGCTCCTTAGGTGCTTCTCACACAATAATGAAGCAAATGCATAGTGGACAAAGTGCAATCAAAAATGCCAAGGGCCACTGTAGAGATATGAACGAAGTGTCAGGAAACCCAGAAAAGGAGAGAGATGAACTATCAGTTAAAAGATTCTGTATGTTAGAAAGAAAATAACAAAGACTCAGCATGTACTGTTTTAGCTAAAAAGTGTGCTATAGCCAACCGTAAATACATACCTTTTTGCAAAGAGAAAGATCAATCCACTTAGAAAACATGTAGACCTTGCTATTATCCTTTTAGGGACAAAGCCATATTAAAGGCTGAAATTTATATTTCTTTTTAAAATGCATCTAATAACTTGCTGCTATAATTATCATTTAATGTCAAGTCCCTTTAAAACACATTGTTGTAGCCTTACCATTGACTTATTTTAATAAAATGAGAGAAATTCAGCTTTGGCACCTTTTTCTAATCAACCTTGCTAATCAAACCTTATTATATAAGGTATTTACTTTAGCTTTCCAAAAATTCATTCCCTATTTTCTCAATACCACTGAAGAACTTTCCCAGATTCTGTCTCCATTCCATGCTTTGAGGATGGATAGATTTGTCCAAAATATAAGTTCACATCAATTCTCACCTGCTGTAGGTTTCTTTCTCTCAATATATAATCTGATACCAATCTATGCCAGCATGTTGGCAGAGAAAATGACTCACCCCATCACTGCTTCCAGGTAACATGTTTGGATTTGAACCTAAGCTTTCTGAAGAAAACATTCAAAACAAAGAATCCTGATCTTACTAGTGAAAACGTTGAGACTTATCAAAAAAAACTCCCTAAACCTATACCCTACTCCCAGAAATTCTAATTCAGCATTCTGACATGAGGCCTCAGAAAAATAAATGCATCTACATTTTTTTAATTTGTTTTTCATTCTCCTACCTCAGAAGACATTAGTCTCAGGAAAGATGTTTGGATGCTGAAGGAGTGAGAAAATAAATAGCCACTGCATCTTGTTTCAAAATAACCACATAAGTTCCAAGCAAAAATCAAGCTGAGGAACATACAAATGTAGGTGTTTGGGGACAGGCACCATGTGGAGGCACTTGTGTCTGATGGCCCCTATTTCCCCTGTCTCTGTCCTTCTGGGGCCACCTCTAGCCTTCAATAGAAGGAAAGAAGAAATAATGACCAAGGGATGAGATTTGGAGTCAAACAGTCCTGGATTGATAAGTGCACTCTGCCACTTTCTAACAATGTGATCTTGGGCAAGTTACTAAATGTCTCTAAACCTTAATCTCCTCATCTGAAAAATGAGAGTAGGTTCTCTTCTAGGAGAACTAAATGATGTCACCGAACCATCTGACACATACAAGTTCAGTAACTGGTGGCTATGAGCACAATTGGAGTCATGCTTTTACCAAGAGTAGCAACACACCCAACCTTGCCCCTCCCTGAAATAACATATGGTTCAAGCCCCACGATAAACCAACAAGCATGTCTACACCTTTGACGGCACTCTGTAAACTAATTCATTCAAACCTGAAAATGTCAGCAGATGGCATTCGTGCCACGAAGAGTCTCTGCTGAAAACAAGATGCTTGGGAAGTTGATGCTTGAATTTAAAGAAGTGTGTGTGGTCTCCTGCCGCCGGTCACACCAGAAGGAAGGCGAGGGGCACCCAGGCCATAAAGGCTGTGGCATAAGGAGGCACAGGTTACAGCACTGCTTTTTTCCTGAGAACCTGGGGCATTCCTCCTGGGTTTTCCATGACTTACTGTGCAGTTACTCATTCCTATTTCTATTTCTCCACCTGCTCAAACCTGTATCTTCCAGGAGAACTGGTGGGATTCAGATTGGCAACATCAGGGAAACCCCCCCAGAAAGGTGTTGTTTGAAATGCTTTTTAACTGAGATAGATTTAAAGGTGTGCCTGTAGAGAAGTCAACAGTGCTGCGTTCTAAATTTAGCACTGGGTCAGGAAGAGGAGCTCGGTGTGAGCAACGCAAAAGGAATCAGGAAATGTGGCTTTTGGTCCCAGTTATTTCCAAACTACCTCTGTGGCCTTTAGCAAATCACTCAGCTTTCTCGTCTGGGAGTAGTTTCCTGTCAAATGACAGAATTAAAATAGACCAATACATCTGGACTTGGACTCACCCTGCATCTACTAAAAACTGTTGTAACTACTCATCAAAAAACCCCTACCTTTCCTCCAAAATCCAGCTCAGCCATGACTAATTTTCTTTGGTGATAATGGTACGGTTATGCAGGAGAAAGTCCTTGTTCTTAAGAGATGCATGCCTAAATATTTAGGAATGAAGTGCCAAGATGTCTACAACTAACTCTCAAATGGTTTTGAAAAACAGATCATAGTTATACATATTATATGCACACATATATATGCATACATTTTTATATATTGAGGGAAAGCAAATATTAAAATATTACTAAATATAGTAAATGTCACTGTAGGGAATATTCATGTTTCATTTTATGATTCTTTCCATTTTTCTACCGGTGTTAAATTTTCAAAACCCAGTGTTGGAAAGAACGACAGCTCCTGTTCTATCTCTTCCACAAAGCCTTTCCTGAATTAGCTGCAATAATTCCTCCAGATTCCCGCAGCACTTATATACTCTGTGTTTATCACTCTCTACCTTGTATTTTAGTGATTTAAGTACTCACATAATGGGTCATAAAGTTGCTAACACAATGCTCAACTATGCAGAGAACATATGTTCTAAAATGGCTCTTTATTTAGTCTACAGTCTCTTTCTTCCTCGCAAGACCCCATGCTGCTGAAAGCAGGAAAAAAAATCAAAGTAAGTTTTTGTCCAATCTCATAATCTCAGATTGATCACAGAATTTAAAATCACCACTGTAAACAGTTGCTATAAGTAACCCAGGCAGTCACATTTGGATAAAGGCCAGGCCCCAGATCTCCCTACTCACCCTTTTTCTGAAGATGCATTTGGGTGCAAGAGAGGAACTGATGGGGTTTCGGAGATGACATGGGAAAAGGTCCCCAAGATCAATTTACAAAACTGGCCGGTAATATTATATCCATCACACAAGCATTTATTGTCCATAGGCCCTTGAGGGACATTTCAGTGTTACAAGAACCAGTAACAGGAAGTGTCACTGATGTGTCCCCTGGAAGGGCAAATATTGGCATCCAAGTCTCTCTGGTCTGTTGCTCCTAGCTCCACAATGTGACTTCTGCTATCATCACTCACCAAAATGTCAAAAAGTGATAAATAATAATTTGATAATAATAGCTAATGTACTGAGTACCCAGTATGCACCAGGCGCTGTGCCAAGCTCTTTATATGTAATATTTTATTTAATCCTCACAATAGTCGGGTGAGTCAGTCCTATAATTGTTATAACAGGGACAACCAATGTTCTCTTCCTTGCCTGCATATTGAACGAGCATCAGGTACTACTGACTGCCATGCTGTCCCTGAAACTCCCAGTGCCGGCGACCTCCCAATGTATTTACCCAATAATGCCTCTTGTCTAGCCATATTATTTTACTTTCTGTGTCCTGTAAATGTTGTAAGTGTACTGACCATCACATCTTTTTAAATCACCTTTTACATTCCCTCTAGTCTCCTTTATGCCTCCTTTATCCATCCTTTAAGGACCAATATTCATTCAGTCATTCAACACACTTTTATATAGCACTTACTTTATGCCCAAACACATTTGCCTCTGTTCTAAAAGGACAATATCAAGAAAAAGAAAAGCAGGTTTGACTCCTACCATCATGGAATTTGCAATCTAGTGATGGTCTATGCCTCAGTCTTGTCCCAGTTAGTCAAGCAAGAACAGATACACACCCCCTGTGAAACCTGCATGGTAGCCACATCACCAATTTAACACATTCAAGTACAGCTCTGTAGAGTTAAGCATCCTGTCCAGAGATTTGTTTATTGAGCATAACAATAACAGTAACATCAATAGCTTTCACTGATTGCACATCTCCTCTGTGCCAGGCACTCATTCTACTTGTATTGTCTCTACTTGTCACGCTGACATTGCCTGAAAAGGGTGATTTTTTACTAATGAAGCACTTGAGGCTCAGAGACGTAAGTAATATGCCCAAGGCCACATAATTAGTAAATGACACTATCAGCTTGAGAACCCATGTCCCCTAGCTCCAAAGGCTCTCTCCACGCACTCCCAGCTGCCAGCCATCCTTGTTGCATCATGCACTGAGCTGATGAATAATCCATACGTAAACAGTGAGGCAGGGTAATGAGAGGAAAAGAACAAGTTTTGGGAGTTGAACAGACTTGCATTCAACTTCCAGCTATACTACTTACTGGTTATGTGATGTTGGGCAAATTTGTAAAACTCTGTAATATTATGATTTGAAAATCACCACTGTAAAAAAAAAGAATAAATAAAGCCACTTATCTCACAAGGTTGCTTCCAGAATTAAATGAGTGACAAATACCTGGGAAAACAGTGGATCTATAATAAACATTCAGTCAATGCTCCTTCCCTTTGCCCTTTGTTGATACAGATCATTTAAAAGTTTGCCATCTACCTTATTGTTGTGGATATAAGTTCCAAGACTTGATACTTAGAAACACCCACAGAAGGGCCTTTCAAGGACCTGCAAGTATATCAAAGAGGCAGTTCCTGGCAAGGGATAAAGGCCATACCATTGAGAGGAGACGGAAAACCAATCTGGAAACCAGGCAATGGAAGGCAGTGTGGTTCCTTTTGTTAGGAAAGCTTTCTAAGGCAAAGCCCTTGAAGCTTTTGTGTGTTCAAGCCATTTTAAATGCTTTCTTCAGATGCACTCGTGGTACTGCTTCTGTGGCAAAGAAAGCATGGTCTTATCAAAATGCTATTGATTTTTTCAGAAGAAATCTGGAGACCTCATTAATGGAACCTTGCAAACAAGCTCAAAAGCCCATTTCTTTTTTTTATAAGCTGGCCACCCATTCCAGGACATACTATAGCTAATAAACTAAACTTTCACTTTTACTAAGCCCTCTGAAAGACATCATACATCTACCACTTCATTAATCTTTCTAAAAAAATCCCTATTAGGTAGAAATTATGATTATTATTTTGTATGTCACAAGTGGACTCACTGAAGCTCTAAGAAATTAAGTAACTTAACATAAGATAGCACAGCTAGAAATCATTGGTGAGATGTGAACTGATTAAACTTTTCTATAGTTACTGAATGACTAGTATGTGCCAGGTCTATATGATTCTTAAGTTAATGTTCTTTCCACTATATAACTCTTCCTCGTAAAATAAATGATACAATAATATTCACTATCACTTATAATGTTCTCTCAAAAAGTGAAAGCAGTTGGCCAGAACATGAGATATTCATGCCTCGGAAACTCCGGTTGATTAGCCTGGCCAGGCAAGTGCCCACATGCCTCAGCATTACTCCGTGTGTATCCTCCTGAAAGTTGGAGGCTTGAAAAGAATGGTCCTCTATAGCCAGAAGTGCCATTCTAAGGCAAGTATGGTAAGTATCTGTGCTTGACTGCTTATAAAACTTTATAAGGATGATACACACTTCAAAACGTTTATTAGAAAGTTAAACACTCACAAAGATTAGTGCATACAACTCACTACAATGGAAAAAGCCAATTGTAATAGTGTCTTATATTTATACAAAGCATGATCATTTTCTGTGTACTGTAACATAAATCATGCTGTTTTAACCTCAGACTGACCCTGTGAGATCCAGAAGGTGATGGCTGCTGTAGCTACTCCTGAGGAAACTGAGGTTCAAGTTGTTACCCTCCTTTGTACTTTTGAAATGTCCAAGTTCAGTCTGCTAAGACCAAGATGTCTGGGAGACTCACTGCCTTCCTCAAGAACACCTGGGCCAAGAAGGAGCCAGGACTGGTTGAGTCTTTCACCACTGGGGGCCTCTCTGTAATCCTGTCCCTCTTCAGCCCCTAAACCAAGTATGCTGCCATGATCAACCAGGTCATACCCTACAACTACCCAGTGCCCATCCGAGGTGATGGGAACATGCCTGATATGCCCAGCCACGGTGGCTGAAGAAACTGTGAACACCTCCGCTGACTGGAAGGACATCCCCTCTCCGATGGCCCCCAATAAAAATGTGAAAACTGAAAAAGAAGAAAAAAAGAAATGTCCAATTCACAACACTATTTAATGGCAGAACTGGGATCTGAACTTAGGTTCTTTCTGCTCTTTCTGATACACAATCAGCATTGGTCAAGATGAATTAGGTTATATTGCAGTAACAAATGGCCTTCAGATCTTAGGAACTCCCAATAATAAAGCTTGATTTCTTGCTCATGTTCCTTGTCAGCTGTGGCTTTGATTGACTTTGTGTTTACAGCAGAACCCAGCTAACAGAGCAGCCTCTATCTAGAATGTAGCCAGTCATGTGGCAGAGTGAAAGCGAGAATGACAGACCCCACAATGGTTCTTAAAGTCTATGATGGAAAGTGACTGTCATCCTCAATTCATTGGTCAAAGAAAGTCATGTGGCCTTGTCACATAATATAGCAGAGATGCATTATTCTTCCCCAGAGAGAGGCCCCCAAATAGAAGTAAAAATGTTTCAGTTTATATTAGGGCAGTAATGAATAAAGTAGTGGTGAGCCTCCCTTCCTTGCACTATGTAGTTATTTTCTAATAAATGGAGTATACTGATTAAGAAATGTTTCAGATATTATCAACCTAAACAATGTAAAAATTTTATAATTAAATGAATTTAATATTGGAAAAGCAGCAATTCTAAAAATGCATGTTGAGAAGAAACCTCCTGTATTTGCAAACAAAGCAACTTTCGCTCTGGGAATAAGCTTTCCATTTCTGGCAGCAGAATTAGAGAACACTGAAATTGTCCTGTGAATGGGTGTCAGGGTGTCATATTTGAATGTGTAATGAGTCAACATTGGCAGAAACCCCTTTTGCCACTTGACTTCAAAACAAACACCAGTTAGTGGGGAACTACCAGCTGTGTCAGTAGAAAAAAAAAAGAAATGCACTCACACACTCTCCCTCCTTGGAGCACAAATCCCCTGCAGAAATCACCTCCTTCTAGAATGGAGGGCGGATGGGAGTCTCACACGTGAACAAGCACAAAGCCCCACCCCTGGAATGTCCTCCTGGCAAATCCATTTAAACAATGTCCAGAGGAAGACAGACGTAAGACATGGACCAGAGTTGAGCCATTCACAGAATCTTGACTTCCCTTAAATCAGTTGGCAGCTTAAAAAAAAAAAAAAAAGTATATAGCAAGAGTTGATTTCTAAAGTAGCTGATATCTAATGTTGGCTGACTTATAAGATCCCTTACACTTCTAAGATCCTGTGATTCTTTTAAGTTTCTGTGTTGAGAAAGAACAAATGTATAAGGAAATATATTTGGTACTTAAGTAAGGAAACTTAAATACCAAAAAAAAGGAAAAAAAAAGATACACTTTATATAATAAAATTTCACAAGGAATGAAATTTAACAAAAAAAGTCCTAGGAACTATAACATTGTCTTGGGTTATTCAATCTGCATATAGAATTCTGTTCCTTAAAGTTTTGCCAGTGAGTCAGGACTTGATTTGTAGAAATGACAATTCTCCAATACCTATTTTAAAGCAGTGAGGGGGAAGAGGAATGAACTGAATTAGACCTTTCTGTTGGAGTTTTTGTAAAGGCCATCAAAGGGAAAACCCATAGAAAATCATTGTGCTTTAGTCACTTGCAAATATGAGATGTGTTGTCCTATGAGAAAGGAAATCATTATTGCATTTCATACTTTAAATTAAATAACTAAATTGTTATGTCTGGCTTTTTTCCCCATGACTTTAAATAGATATCAAGCTAAAGTGAAACTGGATTATTAGAACATGGTTCTAAGCATTTCAGAAAAGCACATCTAATTGTGCTTTTCTGAAATGCTCTATAATTTTACTGGTAGAATTGTTGATAGCAAATCTTCAGAACTGATATTCACATTTTAATGTAACTATAAGTAAAGTTAGGTCTCAGGTACCAAGATGCCAAACTCTATCTGAGTGAAAGAAAAAAATGGATACATTAACTCTTTCTCATAGCCTTCTGCTTTCCTAGCTACTTTCTACAGAAAGAGTAAGTGGGCAGATGTGCGGAATCATTAGAATCTAACTGGACATGAAGAAACTTCTCTGATGGCTAACAGAAAAAAGTAGTACAAGAGAAACATCCATGAGAAAAGAGTATGGTTCATTTTGTGAAGATTATGTGTTACAGTGTCACAGGATCAGAATGTTTGAAAGGAGGAGTGTGAGATCAATGGAGACTTGAACATAGTTTTTTGTGGGTTTTTTTTACATTTTATTTATTTATCTTTACAGGGGAAGGGAAGGAGAGAGGGAGAGAGGGAGAGAAACATCAATGTATGGTTGCCTCTCATGTGTCCCCTGCCAGGAACTGGCCCCCTGCTGGGAACTGGCCCGCAACCCAGGCATGTGCCCTGACTGGGAATCGAACCGCGATCCTTTGGTTCACAGGCCCACGCTCGATCCACTGAGCTACACCAGCCAGGGCTGAACATAGTTTTTTTCCCTTCCACAACTAAGTCAAATTTCTCATTGGTTCCTGAATCAAATGGTTGATGGGGCCTACAGGTAGTAGTAGAAGTCAGTAAAATTATAAGGAGAATCAATCATTATATATATATACAAAAATATGTGAATATACATACACATGTACATATATGTGAGGATATATATGAATATATTGGCTATATATCCATACATATATGGAGATATACACTCACAAACACACACACAGCATTCATGCCCATCATGTATGTGTAAATATGCATATACATGTGGATATACACATATACACGTGCATATATAGAGATATAGACACATACATATATGAATATAAATGTGCATAAACATTTATATATGCATTAACTGTTTATGACAGTCATTCAACTGTATTTTAAAAAAATTAACTTTAGTTGTATGCCATCTGCAAAAATAAATGTTTTTAGATTAAAGACAACTGTAAAAATATGATATTTTCAAGAAAATCTAGCATATTATATGTACATATACATATGATCTGCAGGTAAAAGGAGACTTTCTTGACCAAATGCAGAATCTATAAAGAAAAAATAAATATACTTGATCATATAACGGAGAATTTAAAACCCTTTTGGCAAAAGAAAGATATAACAAGGTCAACAGATAAATGATAGGTTCAGAAATATTTGTACCATAGATGACATTTTTTGTTTTGTTTTGTTTTTAAAAGCCAACAAAAACAAACTCATAAAAGAATGAATAAATAATTAGAATAGAATATTCACAGAACAGCAAGTCCAAATGACCAACAAGCAAATGTAAATATGGTCACATTAAACTGTAGTTGGAAAAATGCAAATAAAAATAACAATGATGTATCTTTTTTATACCCAGCAGAGTGGCAAAAATTGAAATACTCTATAAACTCTATTGGTGATAAATATTTGAAGAAACTGGTGCTCATACATTGTTGAGAAAAATTTAACCGTTAAAACTGTGGCAAGCCATTTAGCAGCATATATAAAAAATTAAACAATATTTAATTCAACACTGCAGTGCCGTTCAGCACTGCAATTTCCTCATTGAGACCTCTCAGATCACCAGTATACAAAGTCCTTTGTGAAAGGACTCTTAATGTCAGAATTTTTATAGTGACAAGAAATGGAGATGAGAACAGGCGTCAAAGCAAATGCCAATCAATGAGTGGCTAAATAGATTACAGCTCACGCACACCAGGGATTGTTATGCAGCCATTCCAAAGAATGAGTTGCAGCTGAATTGCTGCTTTTGAGGAATTTCTATACAGTTACACTTCAGATTTAAAAAAAAAAAAAAATAAGACACAGAAAATGTGTACTATGCAAGCTTCATAAAATGGAAAATAACCAAACCTCCCCCACACAAATGTTTAAGTGTAAATGTGTTATACACATATAATTATATGAGTGGGGGGGGAAATGTAGAAGTACATATCAGGTCACTACTTATAGTCACATGGCAGGGAGGAGTGCAGAAGGGATCCAAAGAGAAAATAAAGGAAAATTGAAGCTAAATATTACTGAAAAAAAATTTCTCTAAATAACAGGTAAATATGTATATGAGATAACATGTATGCATTTATGCAAAATTATATATCTGCTTGACTATACAAAAAATTACAACAGAATGAAACTCTATTTCAAAAGCAAGCTCAGGATAGGTAGTTACAAAGTAGTTACGGAGATGTAAAGTACAGCATAGGAAATATAGTCAATAATATTGTAATAACTGTCAATGGTGTCAGGTAGGTACTGAAAATATCAGGGGAGCCCTTTCTGAAGTATATGAGTATTTAACCACTGTGCTGTACACCTGAAAGTAATACAAAATAATACTGAATGTAAATTGTAATCAGAAAACATTTTTAAATAAATCGCGATAAAAATAATTAATATATAAATAAATAAGTTCAGAAGGTAATAATAATAATCTACTTATTTATTGAGCTCTTGCTATCGACAGGCACTGTCCTAAACATGTGCTGACTCAACCCTACCATGGTGACATTATTCTCTCTATTTTCAACAAGAGAAGAGTCCAACTTATTCCTTTAGAAGTTTAGAGCAGAACATTTGAAAAATTTAAATGAAACCAATCATCTCATTTGCTTCTTTAGTGATCTTGGTTTGTTTTGTTTAGCGTCTGGACCTGGAACACAGAATTTAACAACGTGCCACAAACAAACCTGGATCTGCCCAACAAGCCAAGGTAGGTGTGAGTCATCTAAATCAAGGATAACTATGTTCATAATTAACTTCCTGTGTCATTCGTTTGTCCATCAAAGACCCACTGAACAACTTCTATGCTGTACTATTCTACACTTTCAGGATTTGTTGGTGGTCGTGACAGCTTCTGGGTGCTTGATAGCATGGGGTGGCTAACGACTCCCATTGTCCTAGTGCATTTTGACCTCTTGTTCTAAAACGGGGTGGGAAAAAGTATCTGGACTTACCCTGACAACATTGTGGGGCAGGATGCCCACCCCTCCTAAGAAAGGGGCAGACTAGAGAGACATAACAGTTCCACCTGATCCAGACTGCTGAGTGGAACTCAATAATGAAAGTGACCAGGCCACAAAAGCACCCTTCACTTAGGAGCCCACCACTGGCACTTCGCAAATCATTTCTTCACTGGTGTTTTAGAGAGAAGCTAAAGGTTGCTAGTTTTTTCTTCTACTTTCATATCTAACATAAGCACTCTTTAATCTCCAATCTCGGTGAAAAGATGTCAAGCAGCAGAGCATCAACAACAAAGTGTTTTATGCTAATGAATTTATTAAGTAAACAGGGCTGAGAAAACCCAGGGCATTGGTCCACTCCTCTGAATTTGGATCCTACATGAGATCTTGAATCTGTAAATACACAATGAAGAAAGTGCTTTGGTGTTTCACAACTCTGTCCAAGAGCCAAGACGTTCAATTGCGCATGTGTGTTTTTGCAGGTCGCTGGCTCTCCCTCCTGGTCCTGACTTTGGCTGCCTCTCACACCGTATTTGGCAAGCTGCTTTCTGGAGAGGCCTGAAAAAGTTTCCATCCAGTCACTCCCTTCGGTTAATTACTAGCAGCTCCGGTAAAAGTTGGTGGGGCCTTTGGAAGCAAGAATCTGAAAAGAGGTTTTTAGTTTAACCACAGGGTTCATTTGTGAGGGGATTTCAGAAACCCTTCCTCCAAATGCTGAAATTACATGGACAAAGATAAAACTCAGAATCAAGGAGTGATGTCTAGTCCCTTCTCTGGGACTAATTAGCAATCATCTTGGACAAAGGAAGGAGGGTAACTCACAAGGTGATGCATTAGAAACTCAAATGGGGCTCTCTCATTTAACCCCCCAAAACAACCTGTAACCAAAATATTAATAGCTCCATTTTACAAAGTTAGACTTGCACCCAAAGTCCTGTATCTTTGCATTAAACCATACAGGTTCAGGCCATTTAATTTACCCAAATTTGGGAGTCCTTACCTAAGAAAGCAAAAAGGCTCTCAAAAATAGTCTTTCTAATTCTGTAAGCCCATGTATCAGTTGACCTAACAGGCAATAAACTGTTTCCTTCTTATAATTTTTGCAGAGCTTTTTTTTTCTTCTCAGCCTTGTTTTACCTGTAAACTTTGGGAGAAAATAAACAAATCTGTATTTTGTTCATAAAGATGCTAAAATAGCAGTGTGCTCATTAGTTGTCAATGAAACAACACTTTTTCTGCTGAAGCAATTGCTTCCTTCACCCTTGTTTATGTTACTCAGCTTCGTTAGTTTAGAGCCCATTAAAAAGCAGAACTGGGCCGGCTGTTTTACGTTGGTGGTGAACTTTGTGCCTCAACTGTATTGCAACTCCAAAGTTTACTCAACTCCACCTGGCAGTTCAGAGCCTTGAGATAAAGCAGGTTTTCTCTGGCGGAAACCAGTAGCAGTTTATCTTTTTGTTCTGCTGCAGACATAACAGCTGGCAGGGCATCTAATAGACACTCATTTGCCAGTCGAAGGTAATTAAAAAAAAAAGAAACAAGAAGAACATAAAGGGAGTACTACCATATAAGAGAAATGAAAATCAGCACCTTGTTTAAGTAGGCTTCATTTGAGAAACTACATTCTGTGTGTATCTATCTGCATGTGCGTGCGCATGTGTTTCAGGATTATGCAGATGTGTGCATGGAAGAGGGTTGAGACACTTTGAGTGAAAAGATCCTGAAAAAAAAAATAGCTACTAAATACCTGAAGCAATTCTTATTTCCTAGACTCTTAAGTACTATAAGGTTTGGATCAATTTCTCATGCTTGAAAAGAGAGGTTTCATTTTGTTAATCTTTTCCAAAACTATATATAGTCATACTCTTGGAGAAAAATATAGTAAAAATATTTATATACGAAAACAGTACAGTGTAAGACACATGGAAGACAGCAGTCTGTGTGCATTGGTGGTTTGATGGTAATGCAAAGCAACAAAAAACATTCATGCTGCAATCTATACAAATAATCATCCTGAAAACTCCACATTCAAGTACAATACAGAAAATACAGATACAGTAGGTTTTACTAGCTCCGGCCAATCCTAGGGCTATGAGCTGAATTGCTTCCCCCCAGTATGTGTTGAAGTCCAAATCTCCAGTATCTGTGAGCATGACATTATTTTGGAAACGGAATCTCTGCAGATAATCAAGTTAAAATAAAGTCATGAGGACAGGCCCTAACCCAACATGACTATGTCCTTATAAGAAGGGGGACATTTGAACACAGAGGCAGATGTGCACACAGGGGGATGGCCAAGGCTATGTGAACATGAAGGCAGAAATCAGGGTGATGTATCTACAAGTCAAAGGATGCCAGGGATTGCCAACAAATCCTCAGAAAATGGGAAAACAGAATCTAATACTCTCCTCACAGCTCTTACAAGGAACCAACCCAGCTAACACTTTCATCTTGGACACCTCACCTCTATGCTTGTTTAAGCCAAGCACTCTGTCGTACTCCCTTATGGCAACCCTAGCAGATAAATACACTTAGGTTTGCTCATGTTCACCTCCTACAAGGACACAACTTTCCTCTCGCCACTTTACCTGGATGGCATCCCGAAAGGAGAGAGAAGGAATATTTGAGGAAAGTTGGGTTTCCCCTCCCAATTTTCCTCTCTTCCTTGAATTCTGTCTTTTCCAATTTCTAAAAAGGTATTCATAAGAAGCTTCCAACATAACAATAAGTACCTAATTTTACCCAAGGGCCAAATAGAAAGAAGAACAAATAATAACAATTGAGCTAGAAACTTTTCTCCCCAAAGAGCTTGAGATGAGAACTTTTGTGTCTGGATCATCCAATAGCAGTTGAAGAAGGTGAGATCAGAATAAGGATTTTCCTCTAAAGGGTCCTTCTGTTCAAAGTTGATGTCAAATAATCTAATATAACTCAAATATTCTGTTTGGGAAACACATTTGCAGCACTGTTATTTTTTTAATCCTTAGCTGAGGATATGTTTTTATTGCTTTTAGAGAGAGAGGAAAAAAAAAAGACACAGAAAGAAAGAGAGACATCAATTGGTTGCCTCCCCTCTGTTCCCCAACTGGGATTTGAACCTGCAACCTAGGTATGTGCCCTGACCAGGAATCAAACCCACAACTTTTTGGTGCACAAGACAATACTCTAACCAACTGAGCCACCCGGCCAGGGCTGCAGCACTTTTTTTAAGCAGCTGACTTTGGTCATACTTTTGGACAGGTTTGGTTTCCTTATTTTGTTTCTGGAAGAATCCTAAAGAATAGTGAGTGGATCCTGACACTTGGAATTGGGTTGGAGTTAGCTACTGCCTCAAAGACCAGCTGAAGGGCTGGTATTTGGAAGATACATTTTAGTACTAATTTAGGAAGGAAGGTGAGTTCAAGTAGACTCCCAGATGGCAGTGCATGCTGGGAGTTCCTGGCAAGGAGTCAGTCACTAGCAGGGGTGGCTGAATGAAATGCTTTGGTGTCCAGGTCGCAGGAGGAACAAAAAGCTGCAAGCAGATTTGGCAGATTCTTCTATAAAATGTACTGGAGAGGCACAAATTTGATTATAAACAAACGACTATTTTTCATGTCTCTGCTCAATTTCCTCAGAGAATTTTCCTGTAAGAGCTGAGCCTTGGAAATCATAATTCTAAGTGAGTAGGAGGTTCAAATAAGACCATAGGGCCTTGACTTATCCATATGAATAAGTTTTGAAAAGATAGCAGAAATCTCAGAAAATATTTAAACACAAAGATTTTTCCTCTCTATCTGTGACAAAAATGCCATGGATGATTTCAATAAAAGGTTAGTCTCTTGGTCTATCAGTAAGAGAACAAGAGCCACTCAGCTGTTCCAGAAAGAGGAAGCTGCTGCTCTTTGTGATGAAGGTTTCCTCTGCCAGGTAACTCATGCATTTGAAAGGCAAATTTTGCTACTTGGCTACACACTCAAAGCATACCTCTGACAAGGACACTTAAGATAGTCACTACTTCTGATCTCATCCAGTTTCAAGTAGTATTCCTTGAACAGTAATGAGCCACACTTTCTTAATCACTGTGGGGGCTAATTGTGTGTCAACGTGTCTGGGCCAGGGTGCCCAGATATGTGATCAAACATTATTCTGGACATTTCTGTGAGAGTGTGTTTGTATGAGGTGAACATTCATGTGGCGGATTTTAGGTAAAGCTGATTGCCCTTCATAATGCTGGTAGGCCTCATCCAAACAGTTGAAGGCCTGGATAGAATGAAAGACAGACCTTCTCCAAGCACAAGGGAATTCTGCCAATGGCCGCCCTATGGACTTGACCTGAGATAAAAGCTATTGCTGGGTCTGCATCCTACCAGCCTACCCTGAAGGTTTTAGACTTGGTATCCTCCATAAACACATCAGCCAATTTCTTAAAGTAAATCTCCTTCTATATGTATACATATCTTGTCAGTTCTGTTTTCTCTGGAGAAACCTAACTAACAAAGTCACTTAAAGATGTATCCCCAGAAGCTGTCTAATAAACCTCCTAGCAGATACCAAAGATAATTCAATTTCAGTTTGAATAATGAGTAAGGGTCAGCTGTAGTGAACACTGGTGCAATAACACATGCACTTTTCAAATAACTGAGATATTTTAGTGAGGCTTTAAAACATCACCTCTACTTTCATGTGAAGGATGAATATGTGAACTGGCTTTCTCTAGGGTCACCACATTGCTGCACCCAAGGAGCAAACTACCCCAGTGTCTGTCCACTCCACATTTGTCATCCATCTCCATATCACCCGCAGAGTGCCTGGCATGAAGCAGCTAATCAATAAAGGGGCAGAATCCAATTTGTAGTGCAGGGGATGCTGATCTAAGTGATCTCCAGCTTACTCCTCTGATATTTGCCAATCACATTCCCAGAAACCAGGCCACTGTGGCAGGAAAAAAAAGTGAACTTCTATTGAGCAATCTTGTATGTCAAAGCCTGTTAATAAAATGTACCCGTTCACTTTTTCCTCAGAATAACTTTATGAGGTAAGAACATACTTGTATCACTTCCATTTTACAGCTAAGGACATGGAGGTACAGAATGTTGACTAATTCACCCAAGGTCTTATACGCACATTTAGTCACACATCCAGTAAGACGCAGAGCTGGGCTTTGAACTTCAATGATGGGTCTAGCAGATTAGCAATGTTCAGAAATTCTTAATCTACTCTGTACTCTGACAGCATTGGAGACTGCTATGGAGGATTAGTTTCATTAGAGGAACCTGAATTCAGCATTTAATTCACCATTGGCTAATCCTTTGTCATGGGAGACTGTCCTGTGCATTGTCAAAAGTCTAGAGGAATCTCTGGTCTCTACTCACTCTCAACTAACCCCGCTGCCCAAGTTGTAACAATCAAAATTGCCTCCAGACATTGTCAAATATCCTCTTTGGGGCAAGGGGTAGGGTGTCATCCCTGGTGAGAATCACGAGTTTAATGTACTAAAACTCATCATCCCATAGTGGAGCATTTTTATCTAAACTTTTTTTTTTATCACATCCCAGTGTGATTATGGTACCATTTCTTGGAGTTATTTACAGAAGTTTCTCAAACACTTTATTCAGCATTTCCCCGGTGACTGTATATGCAGCTTTCCCTGAGGGTGAGATTTTTCTAAAAGCAAATAAAGACTGAGAGAAGAAGTAAGATAGCAAAATGCCAAAAGGGGACACAAGGTGAATTACCATTGTGTTTAGTGACCCTCTTTGTCTTTAGGTGCAGGCCATGCTGCCTAGGGGCCTTGTATTTTTCCAGATTTAAAACACCAACTGACTGAAGGCCCCTGCTTTCTGGCAATGTCAGAACTTCTGCCATGATTCCCAGAAAATACTTGAGGCTGATGAAAAAAGGGTGGAAAACACCCTGTCTGACACTGTGTCTTTGCATGTTCTGTCCCCTGCACCTGGAATACTCTCTCTCACCTCACCTTCATCACTTTCAATCATAACTCCCAGGTCTATTTCCTTGCTAAAATACTAACATTGGAAATCATCACATCTGTTATTGTCTTAGTTGCTGGATATCTTTCTTTACCCACAACTAGAATGTAGGCTTCATGGAGCAGGAACCCATAACTCTATCACTAATTCCTAGGAAAAAACATGACTGTGCATAACAGGTGTTCCATACATAGATTTGAATTGACTAACTAACTCTAGAAGCTACCTTGCACTATTTCAGACTTTTGACATGTCTCTTTCTGAAGCACAAATAGTTCATGACATGATCTTTACTGGGCAGTGCAACACTTGAGTCAAAAGGAAGAGTCTTAAAAGTTGAGTTGTTGAATGTCATATTGCCATATGACTGAAGGGAGTGGTTTGAACATCCGGTGACCTCGTAGAAGACATACAGACAATTCCTGGCCAATCTGCCACACTCTCCAGACCCCAGTGTGGAGCACTAGCCCCTGTGTGACTCAGCCACTATTTGCTCCTGCAGTGTGTGTGCCCCACCCTTGTTATTCACACATAAAGTCATGGGACTTGGCCCAACTGACTCTGCACTTGACGGTTCATTGCTTTGTCCTCTCTTCTTTCTCATACAAGAATTATCTGGGGGAATAGAAGATTTTGTGTAGGATAAAGAGAAACACATATGTAATAGGAAAACAAAACTGTGAAAAGAAAAAAATGTTTTTAATGAAACTATGAAATTACTATAGGTTGATTCATCAGAGGAAACACATGGAAACTATTACCCACAAATTCAACAGTTATGAAACCTGAAACCCTCTTCTATATTTTGTTGAGAATTGCATGTTTGGTTTTCAGGAATTCATGTTAATTGCCTGCTCAAATACCAAAGAAAACATCTAATTGGTTGGTTAAGAGACATAAATAGATCTGTTTTTTTTTTCTAAATTAATATTAGAGAAACAAGACACAAACCACAGAAAAAGGAGCCTTGAGTTGATGTCTCTGCAGCTGGGAAAATTCTAAATCAAGTTTGTTTTATATCCAAGGGCTGGAATGAGATTAACAGGAAAGTAGTAGCAAAGAACAGTTTGCTATTTTGACCTTGGCTTTCTCAGCCTATTCTAGGTATGGCTACCATGACGCAGAAGTTTCACATCAGGCAGTCAGACACTGAATGTTACTTCATAGTTTTCTTTGCAGTTTTGATTTCTAGTATACTATTTCTTTTCTGGCATAATGACCCTAATGATATAATATGGATGGAGTTAACCTGATTAACCAGTGATTCTATGGACCATCTCCAAAAATCATACAGTAACCGTAACCAAGATCTTTTCCCCTTAGTAATATATCAACGGAGAAAAAAATTGCAAGTCTCTGAAACTTCCATGCAGGAAGGGTAAAGGAATACATAGGTTCTTCAGTTTCCTGGCCAGGCCACTAACTAATATACCTATTGCCTTCAGTCTCTCTCCGCCTCTCTCTCTGTCTCTCTTTGCCTCTCTGTCTCTCTGTCTTTCTCTGCGTTCTGCCCCTCTCTCAGGTCTTCAGATACCTTTGCCATCATGAGCTCTCTGCACACAGGCCTTGGGTTCTGTGCTTCAGTTAGTCCACCTAGATGCGAAAGGACAAGCCAAGTGCCAACTGTCTGTCCATGTTTGTAAAGTAAACTAGACTACCTGAGAAAATAAAAAAGCTATAAACTTAGAACAGGATACCTTTGGTAGCTCTACAATGCCAAATATTTTTGATAGTACACTTTAAGGTCTAAAGATTTTTAGTCAACCAACAGGCAAAGGTCTTACCAGTTAAGCAAAAATAAAAAAGGGTGTTGCTCATTTTGGTGTGATACACATCATGGCACAGGAATGTGTCCCAGGGAAAAGCTTCAGAGGACTGACTAGGTGAAGAGATCTAAGAAACAAGGTTGTTCAGAGAAGAAAATGGAAAGAACTTGGGGTGGTAAACATACAATATAATATACAGATGATGTATTATGGAATTATACACCTGAAATCTATATAATTAACCAATGGTACCTCCAATATATTTCATTTAAAAATAAATAAGTAAATAAAAAGAAAATGGAAAGGAGAATGTACAAGTGATGGGAGGAAATAAACATTAACATAGTCTTCTCCACACAAAGTTGAAGAAAACTCCATGTGTGATTTGTACATATTAAGGAGATAAAAAGCACCCTGATGAAAGGTGCCTGCCCACCATGTGGCCTGGTGGCTCCCGGAGTATCTGGAACAGAGCGTGACTTACTAAGGGCATCAGGGTGTCTCCAGTGAGAGCACCTGAGTGAAAGCATCTCTGATCCATGATAGAGTGGCCATGAGCTCAAGAACATACGCTGTCTTCACATTCATTCAGCAAGTATTTATTGAGAGCCCACTATGTTATAAGCACTGGTCTGATTTCTTGAGACATAGCAATGAACAAACACGAAGCAAACACACACACACACACACACACACACACACACACACACACACACACACACACACACCTTTGCCCTCATGAAGCTTATAGTCCAGTGAGAGAAAGCAGATGATAAAAAGCAGTGAATAAACAAAACATGTAGTAAGTACAATAGATGCCATGGAAGGAAGTCAGGAAGGTTGGGGGCATGGTAAAACTTTAAATAAATGGTTAAGAAAGACCTCAGTCCACTTAAATGCAGTTAAGGAGTAAACTAAGTGAATATCTGGGGAAAGAGGTTAATAAACACAAGTGGCTTATTTCTGAATCAATCACTGTTTTAAGTTTAGGAGCTCTGATTTTGTTGCCTAATTGCATGTGTTCCTGTTCTTTTCACCTGGCTGTCTTTTACTCATCCTTCAGGTTTCAGCTTAACATTGATTTCCTTGGGGAAGGATTTCTTGTTTATTTCTTGTCTAGGTTAGAAACATTTTCAGTATCCCCGCAACCTTCTACTTCCCCTATCAAAATAATTATCACACTTCACAGTATATATAATTTATTAAGTTTTTTCTTTTCCATATTGTCCTGAAAGGACTAAAAAGACCTCCTCTCCCACTCAGCATTATAGCCCCAGTATCCAGCACGATGCTGAGAAGACAGCATTGTGTTGGGAATCAGACTGCTTGGGTTGATATCATGGCTCTACAACTTACTGAATATGTTCCTTTGGACAAGTTTCTTAACCTGTCTGTGCCTCAGTTTCTTCATTTTTAAAATGGAAGAAGAGATTTAGCAAGTGCCCAGCACATAGTAGATGTTTGAAAAATGAATATAACAATAAGTACATCCTCCAGAAACCCTTTAAATCTGCAGGGAGAACATCCTTTCATGATTGCACATCAAAGACAGTGTGTCCCAATGAAATGGGCATACACTTTAGGCTCAGATAAACTGAATCCATTGAAATACTAAGTGTAACATTCTGTAATTACATAAATAGGGATAAAAATCTCTCTTTCAAAAGTTTGTTGGGGATTAACAGAGATAACATACACAAGGGGCCTGACATAGAGAAAATACTCAACAGATGCTCATTTTGCCATCACCACTATGCACACATAGCTATTATCATCTTTCATTTGCACTTCATTGCATGATGTTTTAGAAACACCTCTTTTATAGTTATTTAACTTTTCCTTGAGGTCCAAATTCTGTCATCTCCAGTACATTGTAACTTCTTTGGGGTAAGACTCTTCACCTTAGTTTGTAGACATTCTCATAATACCTTGCACAGGACTATTCCCAGAGTAGACATTCAATATAAATTGAATGAATAAATGGGCAGGGGGAGAGAGAGAGATCTTGTTAAGTCAAGGGTTGTGAAGAATAGAGACTTAGTAATGGTTCATGAAAATCAATGTCAATGACTCATGCAAATGAACTGACTGAAATACATTCAGAGCTCCCTTAGGGGGAAAAAAGGCCATTTCCATCCCTAGGATAGATATTTATCTGTTTGGAATCCCTTAGATGCAGTCTTGCCTGAAGAAAATGATGACCTGTCAAAACCCTTTCTTGACCTATTATTTTCTCTCTCTCACTTTTCCTCTCTCTCTCTGTGTGTGTCTCTGTCTCTCTGCTGTATTTTAATAAATTTTTCAATAAATTTAGACAGAAAGAGGACCACAATATTGTATGAATGAGAAGCATATTTTCTCACATGGTACAAATGTTTAAAATGTAATATTCCAAGAGATAACACAATTACTGTTCAAGGTATTACTAAGCAAAGCTAGCTATATTTTTATTAGATAAAAGACTCTCACTACAGGTAAACCAATCTGCTATTTTTATCCCAAACAGGAAAATTATGAATTATGCAAAAAGTAATGGCAGCTTCTGGTGACTATAAAATGCATTACTAAAATCTTATTACTAAAAAATTTATTATTTATTACTAAAGAATTATTAGATGCTATTATGCATTATTTATAGGTTAATATTAGTAACCTGAGTGCTGAGAGATAAGAAATTTAAAGAATATGAGGGAAAATAGCTCAACATGTAGGGAAGGATGTTTATTTCACAAAATGTTCCCACTAAATTTGAAGTAATTAACTAAGAAACTTATAAATCCACTAACAAATGTACAGACAAAAAGACTCTATGGATCCACCTATTAAAATACAACAGTATTTGGGTCAAGATGGCAGCATAGGTAAACCTGGTTTGCCTCCTCATACAACCACATCTAGTTATAACTATTACAGAACAGCCATCACTCAGAATGGTCAGAAACTGAGTTGAATGAAAGTCTGACAACTGCAGAATTGAAGAAACCACATCCATCCAAACCGGTAGGAGGGACAGAGATGCAGAATGGGCTGGTCCCACACTCACATGTGGTAGATAAAAATTCAGGTGGGATATCTCAGGAGTGAGGAGTCCCAGCTCAACACCAGGACCCCTAGACCATGGTTCCAGTGCCAGAAAGATAAGTCCTTATAATGGCTGGCTACAAAAACCAGCAGGAATTGTGTCAGTGGAAAAAATTTCTGGAGTCCCAAGCAGTTGCCCTTAAAGAAACCACACATGACTTAACTCAGACTCACTCCCTCTGAGCTCCAGCACCAGGATAGCAGCTTGAAAGACACCAATAGCATACAGGATGGAACTGAAGGGGCTAGCACCAAGGCAAGAGCTGGGGGACAGCTTTCTCCCAGACAGAAAGGCAGACAGAGGACATTGTCCCTTTTGTAAGCCTTCCTCCTATAAGCTGCAGAGCTGGGAGGCATGTGGCATATCTTAGACTCCATCAACCTGGCTAACACTGTTTGCCTCACCCTGGAGATCCCCTGAGGTTACCTAACTTACAGTTGTTAATAGTGTCTTTTCCACATGAATGGTTTGTCATGGCTCATGCTTCACAATTTCCTAAATCTTTTCCAACAAGCAACAGCTAGCCTCAGTGAGTCCCCAGCTCCTGTACCTCTTGCTAAGTGGCCCCAGGTATGGCATTAGCAGCAGTCAGCCTAGATTCACAGCTTAGCTTTGTCTGTACATCTCTAAGCCCAGCACAAGTAGCAGCCATCTCAGATTGCTTTAAAACTGAGGTAGGGAGACTGAGGCAAAACACAGGTAGGGGCTGACTTTGGCCTGCACCACCCAGGAAACCCCAGGGCCAGTGCAGCTGATGTACAGATACAGACCACATCAGAGTACCGTCAGCCTACCCCTGCACAGCTGATCCTCCACAGGAAACTGAGGTTAGTTGTCAGTGGTCACAGCCAATCCTTGCAGCTAACTGGCCTGGGCAAATCCCTCCCATTGACTTGCCAACAGCAATCAGGGCTCGACGACAACAGAAGGGTGTACTCAGCCCAGATGAAGGGCATACCTCAAGCACCCAGCTGGGATGATAAGGGAGGCTGTATCAATGGATCATAGAGGACACCTACCACATTAGGCCATGCTACCAAGACAGAGTCATAGGAGCTCTACTTAATACATAGAAACAAAGACAGGGAGGCTGCCAAAATGAGGAGACAAAGAAACATGGCCCAAATGAAAGAACAGATCAAAACTCTAGAAAAAGAACTAAACAAAATGGAGATAAGCAATCTATCAGATGCAGAGTTCAAAATATTGGTTATAAGGATGCTCAAGGAACTTGGTAATGACCTCAACAACATAAAAAAAAAAAAATCTAGTCAGAAATGAAGCATACACTAATTGAAATAAAGAACAATTTACAGAGAAACAACAGCAGAGTGGATAAAGCTGAGAATCAAATCAATGATTTGGAACAGAAGGAAGCAAAGAACTACCAATCAGAACAACAAGAAGAAAAAAAGAATCCAAAAAAAATGAGGATAGCATAAGCAGCCTCAGGACAACTTCAAGCACTCCAATATTCGCATCATACGGATGCCAGAAAGAGAAGAGAAAGAGAAAGAAATTGGAAATCTATTTGAAAAAGTAATGAAATAAAATTTCTCTAATTTAATGAAGGAAATAGACACGCAAGTCCAGGAAGCACAGAGAGTCCCAAACAAGATGGAAGCAAAGAGACCCACTCCAAAACGTACCACAATTAAAATGTCAAAAGTTAAAAATAAAAACAGCAAGAAAAAAGAAGTTAGTTACTTATAGGGAAGCTCCTATAAGACTGTCAGCTGATTTCTCAAAGAAAATTTGCAGGCTGGAAGGGATTAGCAGGAAATATTCAAAGTCATGAAAAGCAGGGACTATAGCCAAGATTGCTCTGCCCAGCAAAGCTATCATTTAGAATCAAAGGGCAGATAAAGAGCTTCCCAGACAAGAAAGAACTAAAGGGGTCCATCATCACCAAACCAGTATTGTATGAAATGTTAAAGGGACTTACTTCAGAAAAAGAAGATCAACACTGAACAATAAAATGGTAATAAATATATATCTAGCAACAATTGAATCTAAAATATAAAATATGAACCAAGCAAACAAGAAGAACAGAGACAAAATCATGGATTAGGAGAATGTTCTGATGGTTGCCAGGTATAAGGAGGGTGTGGGTGAATGGGTGAAGAGGTGAGGGCATTAAGAAGTACAAATAGGTAGTTACAGAATAGCCATGGGGATGTAAAGTACAGTATAGGAAATGGAGTAGCCAAAGAATTTATACACATGACTCATGGACATGAACAATGGTGTAGGGATTACCTGAAGGAGTTGGGGGTGCTGGGTGGAACGGACAAAGGGAGAAAAACTGGGACAACTGTAATAGCATAGTCAATAAAATATAATTTAAATAAGATAAAAGAAAATAGGATACAGCAGTATTTATCACTCTGGAACCCAAGGACTCTTAGAGGATCCACAGGCATCTGTTTAAGGGTTATGAATCATATAGAACTTTGAATTTTTGGCATATTACTGTTACTAATATATTTTTAGTTTTTTTTGTTGTTGTTGTTCATTGATTTTTACAGAGAGAGGAAGCAGGGAGGGGAGAGAGGGAGAGACATTGATTTGTTGTTTCACTTTTATTTATGCATTCATTGGTTGATTTTTCCCCCCATTGGTTGATTCTCGTATGTACCATGACTAGAAACTGAACCCACAGACTCGGTGTATTAGAATGATACTCTAACCAACTGAGCTATCCAGCCATGGCCTTAGATTTTTTTACAGTTTTAACAACAGAACTATATTAGCTTTCTATTTCTGCTGTTACAAGTTATCACAAATTTAATGGGTTAACACAACACAAATTTTATCATCTAACAGTTCTTAAGGTTAGAAGTCTGAGATTAGCCTCACTGGGCTAAAACTGAGGTGTCAGCCAGACTGGGCTTCTTCTGAGAGCTTAATGGGGGAAATCCTTTTTCTTACCTTTTCATCTTCTAAAGGTCACCCACATTCCTTGGCTTGTTGCCTTCCTTTCTCATGTTCAGGGCCAGTGCTGTAGCCTCTTTCTGACCCAGCTTTCCTTATCACATCTCTTTCTTTGACCACAGCCTGGAAAGAAAGCTGCTCCAAGTATAACAATCACATGCTAGATTAGGCCCAGCTGGATAATCTCCCTGTTTTAAGGTCCTTAGACATAATCCCATTAGCAAGGTCCCTAAGGGTAACATATTTAGAGGTGTGGGCAATTAGGATGTAGATATCTTGGGGGAGGGGCCTAACACAAGAACATTTTTTTCATTTATAATTAGCAACTGAAAAAGTTTATTAAAATAGTATTTTATCTCCATAAATCAGCATTTTCAAATTGGAATAGGTGAACACACAATCCTGAATATCTATCATGTTTTAAAGATATTCCTTAGTTTGAGAAACCCAGACATTTAGCTTTTTCCATCTATACCTGCTATCTAATCAGAGAATGGATTCCTGTGAAAACCAGTTAACATTGTTCAGATTTACCACCAAAGACTCCATCTGATGCAGAAGCTGTCATATGAATACATGCTTTAAATTCAACAGGGTCTGTGTTAAGGAGTATAGACAGTATTATACAAAATCTATTGCTATTCCTGGGGAAAAACAAACCTCAATAATAATTTTCTACTATTGTATATCCATGTCATCATCTCCAGGTAGACAGAAGAGTCCGTTAGACACGTCTTCCAGAATAACGTAGAAGACTCTCACTAAAGGGTTGTGAGACTGGAGGAACTCACACTGCTTGTTCTTGTCCTTCCATTACGTTATGATTCAAAAGAAACAGCGCACCTTTGATCGATCAGTGTTAGAACAGTTAGCCAGGTTGCAAGTGGAAGATGTGAAAAGAGGACAGGAAGCAATGGGATGGCATTAGAGATAAATAGGAAAAGGAGACTTTAGAGAATAGTAGTTCTTAACTGGAGGCCCATCAGTGACCTTTAGGGACCTCAGAACCCCTAATATCCTCTGAGTATTTGTGAGTTTTTCTTAAGAGGAAGATCCTACCATTCATAGGATTCTCAAAGAGATATGATGACTCCACAAAGACAAAAAAACACTTGTTCCATGAAAGAAAAAATAACCAGGTAATTTTGAGAGAGATGACAACTAACCAGTCAAATGGAAAACTGGGATGAATGCTGGGAGGAGGAGAGAGCAGTAGGCATTTATACGTTTATATGAATAAACATTTATTAAATGATGGTTTCAGAAATGAATATGAGAAAAAACGGACAGCTCACAGACCTTTTTAAATCACCAGCTGCATTTTTCTCTTCCTCCTACCATGCTGCACAGCCCAGCACAGGCCTGCTCCTCCCAGCAACGTGGGGCATTTGGCCTTTGTCTTTGGTTCTTGACACCAAAGGTGTCAAGATAGTGGCCTCAAATGTACAGTTACTGCATTTATAAAGCTCTGGGAGCTGATGTCCTAAAGACACATTTATACATACACACACAAATATGCAAGCACGTAGCCTTTTGTAAAAGGGTCTATTGCTTGCATAAATAAATAAATAAATAAATAAATAAATAAATAAAACAAAACATGGGGCTTACAGTTCCCTGTCTCTTTTCTATCAAATTAACCCAAAATAGAAAAACAAAGGTAATACCACTCTGAAATATACTCTTTATAGCACATTTGTAATGAATGGTGCAGTTTACCATGACCCTCGAAAAGAATAAAGTGTACTACCAGTAAAAGGCAGTGAGACTCTGCCCCAGAAAAAGAAGGGCTGTGGGACCGCTCTTCTGGAAATATTTACTCACATTTACCTGTATTTACTGTGTTAACTGCCAAATTCCACAACTGAATCAACATACTCTGATCTCTCATTGTGTCTTCTTAACCATTTTCTCTCACATAAATAGTTTGAGTTTCCAAATCTCTACCATTCCATTATAAATAGGGCTCAGTCACACACATTTTGTTAAAACACTCCATGTTACTTCTTGGATTCCAATTACCCAACAGAAGGTGCATTGAATTTGCCTGGGAAACAAAGGCAATGTCTGTTTGTAAAAATTTATGCATTCCTTCCTCCCCTCAGAGTGTTTTTGACATCTAAGAAAGTCAAACCCTAGGGGAAAATATAAACAAGCTGGTTGGAATATACACACAATTACATATCCTATTTGTAAAAAATACTCCACCATCTTGCCAAGCAGTGCAAAAAAGAAACATTTATCCCCATGTAACTCACAAATATTTTTTTTTCTTCATCACCACCGAAGTCTAAATGGCTTAAATGATGAATACATCATTTGGCTGAAACATGCCATGATTGCAAGTGTTAAAATTCCAAGTGTAAAATGGTGACCTTGCATCCTGCTTTTCTTTATATGTGAGGCAGTAAATCCTGGAGAATCAATAAGACTCACAAAATATAACACCAAAATCCTATGAAAAGCAGAGCAAGAGAATATATTTAACCAATCCTACCTGGTGGTTGGAAAATGCATTTAATACTAGAAAACAAGAGACTTCATCATATATGAACATATGCATATATACATATATTGATACACAAACATCTCACATGGGATCTTGCAACTATAAGCACCACATAGATTAAACAAAATTGATTACATAATGTGGCCAGAAGAAAGAATTCAGGATTTGGGATCGAATAGATATGGGTTAGAGTTCTGTATTTGCTACTCGTTAGCTGTTTGATTTGGAACAAAAGATATTACCTCTCTGATGCTCTGTTTCTTTTCTCAATATAAAAGAGAGAAATTACTTTCTTTGAGATTGTTGAGAAGATTGGCTTGTACATGACACATGGCAGGCACTGGAGAAATGAAAGTCATTAGCAGTAATCATGTAATTACTCAATTCATTCACCAGACACTGGGTTCCTACTCTCTTTCCTACACTGTGCCTTCATGGGATTCTAGACATACACATTTCAACTCACATAATTTTTTCTTCTATTGCTCAATTTACATGTTGAACCCCCTTTCTGCCTATTGGTTAATACTTACACACAGGCAAATTAGCGTTCTTCCTTCATCTTTTCTCTGGGGTTATGCCATGATTTAGAAGGTAATATAAAGGAAAGGTATAAGCTCACCATCTAGTGAGGGGCAAAAATAAATGATTTGTTTTAAAATAATGTGATGAGTACTATTATAGCTGGATGATGATATTTTAAAATATGAACACCATCTCTGCTTTAGAGCCCCTTGCTCTCACCCCACTTCAGCAATATTTTTTAGCATTGCTAAAAAAAAAAAACATTACAACAAAAAGCAGAGTAAATTTTTCTGACTTTCAAAAGCCTAGGCTTGAAGGAACTCAGGACATAGAGAGGACAGAATGAGAGAGTCTTCCACATACCTCCTCCCACCCTCCACCCATCTCATTGACAACTGAATGACATTTTCTCAGAGTGAGAAGGAAAAATAGTCAGAACAAACAGAGGACAAATTACATGTAGCTAGACCTGCAAGAAGGCATTTGTCATGAGGAAGAGGGGATGATAAGACCTTTAAATAAAATTGGGAGCTCTGATAATGGAGGAACTTGTTCCTCAGTCTCCTAAAGAGCCCTTGAAAAGCATTCAGACCTCAGAGAAGAAATACCAGCAGATCTCATCAAGAAGGGCTAATAAGTGCTGGTGAGGATGTGGAGAAAGGGGAACCCTTTTGCACCATTGAGGGAATGCAGACTGGTGCCACCACTGTGGAAAGCAGTATGGAGATGCCTAAAAAAATTAAAAATGGATCTGCTATTTGACCCAGCGATGCCACTTCTGGGAATATATACAAAGGAACCCAAAACATGAATTCAAAAGAACAAAAGCACCTCTGTGTTCATTGCAGCATTATTTATAATTGCCATGGAAGCATCCCAGGTGTCCATCAGTAGATGAGTAAATAAAACAACTACGGGACATTTACATAACAGAATACTACTCAGCCATAAAAAAGAATAAAATTTTACCCTTTGCGACAGCATGGGTGGACCTGGAGAACATTATGCTAAGTGAAATAAGCCAGTCAGAGAAAGACAAATACCATATGATTTCACTCATATGTAGAATCTAATGAACAAACTGAACTTACATGCAAAATAGAGGCAGATTCATAGATGGAGAGCAGAGTGACAACTATGGCAGGGAAGGAGGGCAGGTTAGGAGCTCGAGGGATTAATCAAAAAGGAGAAAGGACTCACAAACACAGACAACAGTGTGGTGGTTGCAGAGGGAGGGGAGTATAGGGGGATAAACAGTAATGGAAAAAATATGATCAAAAGGGGGCAGGGCCTCAGATAGCCTCACTGAGTTAACAGAATGGCTTCATGTTTCTGAAAGTGATCAAGAAAGAGGCAGGCGTTGGAGCCCTAAACTTTTCCATTGCCCCACACAGCTTGGGAACATGTATTTTTGTAGGCTTAGGAAGGACACAAAAGCAGGGAATTTTGCTAAATCATTTTGAGAATGAGGGTGATGTTAGTAAGCTATCTGCCTGGAGTGACAACCAAAGGAACAGTGAACACAATGGGTTCAAGTGGAGGCAAGCAAGAATCTATGATGTCTGATGATACATTCCCTAACCCAACTGCTTTTGTTCTCTATGCGCCATGTAAGTCACGTGTTTAAACATAACCCCAGAGAGGAGATGGGAAAAGTACCCTGCTTCCCCTGAGTTTAGGTATCCAACAAGAGGTACTATGAGGGTTAAAAATGTAAATTAAGTTGATCAATGTAAAAAAAAATTATGTGAGCTGAACTTGCACTAAGATCAAGGTAGGCCCAGGACCCCATGATTCCAAAGAAAGAGGCTAGAGAAATCAGAATGGGCTAGCTTGGCCTTAGGACTGAGGAGGAAAAGGAGTTACATCTGGGATCAGGAGTGCTCTGCACAGAGGGAAAATCTGTGCAGTGGTACAAAGGTAGGAGTGGTGACTGGCGGTAACAAGTGATTTGGTATGGCTGGTCTTGGCGTACAGGCTGAGGAGTGGCAGGAGGCCCAGGTGAAAAGAAAAAACTGGGTCAGACCATGAAGACTATTACCAAGAATGCTCTAGCACTTTAAAAGGAACATTCTGGCAATTATATATAAAGTTACTTGGGAGGGAGAAGTAAGAGGTCTAAAATTAGAGACCACAAGTTCAGACTACCTCAGACTGAAAATGAAAAGAAAATTGATTAAAAGAGGAAGCAGAGTAGAGCTAACGAAGGCACCCAGCGCACCTAGGAGGAATAAATCTGAGAGGACAGAAATAGGCTTAAATGATGTTTAGTTCACTGATTGAAACCCTAGTAGGGTATTTAGTTTAGGTTTTGCTTTTCAAAGTAGAATAAAGCCCCAGAATCAGAAATCTTATTACAAATTCTTCTAAAAATGATACATATTCCAGAAATGGAAGAACCCGGCCACCAGGATTTCCTCTCATCTCAGCTTTAGGGGTTTAGGGGAAGAAAGCCCCCAGCACCTTCTTTGAAGTGATCAGAGCTGGGGCCCGAGGCTTGCACCTGCAGCTGTGTGGTGCAGCAAAGTGGCATCAGGCTTACCGACACCTGTGTTCATGGATAGAGAGCACTCAGTTCTCTCTGGCGTGATGAGGTCTGAGTCTAAGCCTCAGGAGATCGGTCTTGGGTAATGATCCCTTACCTCTCACCCAAATTCTGCTTCTCCACTTTGTCCATGCTGATGGAGACTCTGATTTTTGGCAGAGCATTTGGCTGTGCAGGTTAGAGACTGCATTTTCCAGAGTTCCTTGTGGGAGAGTATAGCCCTGAGATTACATTTTGGACCATGGGTTATAAGCAAAAGTGCCACGTGACAGCTTCTAGGAGCCTGCCTCAAGAGAAGAATGTGCTCATGCTCTTTGTTCTTTTTCTCAGTCTCTGGCCTGCTTCTGAAAAACAAAAATAATTACCTTGGACAATAAGGTCAAGGCTATGTGGGGTGAAGAAACAAAATATAAGGAGAGTGTGGGTCTCTGACACCATGAAACATTATGTCAGCCTGGGGCCCACCATCAACCAAGACTTTTACATGAGTTAGAAACATATATCTATCTTGTTTGGTTTTCTTCTGTCACTCACAATCAGGTAATTCATATAGGCAACTCTGCCCAGAGCCAAGTGTACACTGGCCAGTTTTTTGTCTTGAGCCCAAAGATTCAAGCTAAGTGCTCCTGGGTGGGAGATTGCTCCCTACAATGGAGTTGAACCCATCCAGCTGTCATAACCGTGAGGTATTTGCATCATAGAAAAACTTCCCTTAGTCTGATCCCATACTCTAACAACTTTATTATCTAACAACTTTATTATAATTTGACTTTCTGTAGAGCATGTCTATGAGGAGAGCATGTGCTGACACAAATAGGAGAGGCCCCAGAACCCTTGACAGTTATAGCTCCCATTGCATATTCGGTAGATTGATGATCCGGTTTTGACTGTAGTCTCCAGGAGCCCATTCAAGACACAACAAGCCTCCCATCGGACTGCCCAGATCAGATTTCTGCAGCTGTGTGGGCCAGTGTCTACATGGAGTAAACTCACCAAGGTTATGGCAACCTACAAAGTGTCTTTGGATAGTCACCCTAACTCTCCTGCCACCTCTCCAAATTTGCCTCATGCGTCCTTTTCTGAACTTTAACAGTCACAATCACAGTGGGACACAATCACCTGAGCAGGATAAGAGTGTGGTGTACAGTCTGTTATGCTAGCTCTCATTAAGCAAGAATATATGGATGGTACCCTAAGAACATAGGGAAAAACACGTATTCACATTGCCCTATAATGGATTTTTATGTATTTTTATTTTTAGCATATTTTGAGATAAAATTATAATGCATCAACTCCACACAACTATGATTAAAAGAATATTCTAGAGTCATGCTGTTCTTGAGTTTGATTACTGGTTACAGCACTTAGCAGCTCCTTGATATTGGGGCAAGTAACTCAGTTTTTCTAAGCCTTAGTTTCCTCACCTGTGAAAAAGAAAAGATAATGGTTTTGCCTTATTAGGTTTTCATCAGGATGAAATTAGTCTCTCATATATATATATATATATATATATATATACACACATAACTTATTTTCATATATATAGATATATATATATATATATGAAAATAATACCTGGTGTATACTAAGTGCTATTATCTATTATTCGTTTGAGGACTGAAATAATCTATTCAAAATACTTAGTGCTCTGTCTGGCACAATCATCCCATGTTGGCCATTGCCATAATTATTAGCCGAAGTCACTCAATATACCCTTCTCCTAGTCCAGCCAACAAGTGTAGCAGTGGTAGCAGCAGGGGAGTGGACTCTCACTGCTACTGCAGCTGCCCTGGTAAACACAGCTTCAGCTGCTATTGAGCTGCCCTCCTAGATAAGACAGGCCTTGGTACTGCCCGACTCTGATAAAGGAGGGGAACTCTTTCCTGTGAAGGCCTTATGGAAACCCAGAGTGAGTTTCCCTCTCCACTTCCCTTCCTTGTTCCTGTTGAAGGAACAAACACACGTATAGAGCAGACCCAGGGCAGCTTATATGCTAACTGAATGGCTCTACATAGGCAGATACTGCACAGCCCTGATAGAGAGGCATTGGCACCATAGTTTCCTCCCTCTCTCCTCTATGGGGATGAATGTTAGTCTCCCGTGATGATGATGCCCTTTATAATGCCAAAGAACTTCCACATGAAGACACCTCAAAAAGCCATACACCTTGCATTTTTTACAGACTTTATTTCTAGAGCAATTTTAGGGTCACAGCAAAATGCAGCACAAAATAAAGAGACTTCCCATATACCCGCTTCCGCCACATAGACCGGCACAGCCCCTGCACTACCGACACCCCTCACAGAGCGGTGCATTTGTCCAGTCCATGAACCTGCACTAACCTGTTACTATCACTCACAGCCCACAGCTTACAGCAGGGTTCGCTCTTGGTGGCATGCATTCTATGGGTTTGAACAAATGCAGAATGATATGTATCTAGTGTCATACAGAATAGTTTCACTGCCCCTAAAATCTTAGGTGCCCTGTCCAGTCATCTCTCAGTGCCCCCAATTCCTGATCTTTTTACCGTGATCATGGTTTTGCCTTTTCCAGAATGTCAGAGTTGGAATCATATACTATGTAGAGTTTGCAGTGCGACTCCTTTCATTCAGTACTGTGCACTTAAGGTTCATCCATGTCTTTTTATAGCTTGATAGCTCATTTCTTTTTAGTGGTGAATAATATTTTATTGTCTGGACATAGTGCAGTTTACTTATCCATTCACTTACTGAAGAACATCTTGGTTATTTCCAAGTTTTGGTAATTATGAATAAATCTTTTATAAACATTTGTGTTCAGGCTTTAATTTGTGCTCAGGACATAAGTTTTCAGTTAATTTAGGTAAATACCAAGAAGTGCAATTGCGTATCATATGTTTAGTTTTTCAAGAAACTTTCTAAGTGTTTCCAAAGTTCTCGAGCCACTTTATATTACCACCAGCAATGAATGAGAGTTCCTATCACTTCATATCCTCATCAGTGTCTGATGTTGTCAGTGTTCCAGACTTTGGCAGTTATAATAGGTATGTAGTGATATCTCATTGTTGTTTGGACTTGCAGTTCCCTAATGACATGTGATGTTGAGCATCCTTTCATATTTTTATTTAGCATCTGTATATCATCTTTGATACAGTATCTGCTCTGCTTTTTTGCCTATTTTTTAATCAGGTTTTTTTTATCTTGTTACTGTTGAGTTTTAAGAGTACTTTGCATATTTTAAATAACAGTTCTTTATCAGATATGCCATTTACAAATATTTTTCCCAGTCTGTGGCTCTTCTTCTCATTCTCATGATAAAACTTACAATTTAATGTCTACTGTAAATACCTTCCTTTCCTTGTAGAAAGTCTATCGCTATTGTTTTCTTTGTTGGCCATGAAAAGAACAAAAAAAAAAAGTGGCACAACGACCACCGTAAAAGAAACAACATACCTCGCAGAATACTCACCTCAGGAAGTGCAGAATAGTTGTCACTGATCAGGCATGTACAGTATAGTTTGCTGCATCAGCTTTTACTGGATGAGAGTGTATGATAACGCTCAGAGTATGGAAACAATATGTGATCACAGTGTACTGTAATAAATCATTACATATATTTTATTTTAGGAAGATATTTCAGAGACAAATATCATCTTTATGAGTCAAACACAATAAGGAGAATATTTTGAACTAGTGAGAAGGGAGTTTCAGGGACCTTACTGCCTCCCAAGATATTGCCTTTCCAACTTGAAACAAAGATTGAGTAGAAGAAAGCAAATGGTTTTCATGGGGCCCTTAAGACCGCTTGAGATTGGATAGGGATTTATCTTGATTTGTTAAAGGAAGCTAAGAGTGCATAAATCCCTGAACCTGTCATAGAAGAAGAAGGATATTCTGGGCCTGATGTGGTCTTTGTGTACTATGCTGAAGGGCATGGAAATTTCCAAGACAATATTCACAGAGACAGATCTTGGGTTACCTAAGTATATTGTCCCTGACACATAGAAATTGCACATAAAGGTATTTCAGGTGTTGCCCAAGTCATGCAAGGAGCTTAAAAATATATACCTCTCTCTCTTACATGCATCAGACACACACATTCACAAATTTATCTCATTGTTGTTTGGACTTAATATAAACTTTAATGTAAAATGCTGAGCTCTGACATTAAATGTAAGCAACACACCACTTGTGGATGTCCCTTGCTGTTGGAAGTATCAGTTGCTAGAGTCTAATGCTCAAGATGTTGTGTCTGGGAGGGGCTGCATCATTTGGCCATTAGGAAGGGCTGTACAGTCCTGAAAGTCCAGGAAATGAATACCAGGTCTTCTATCTTTAGCAGATCCTATGCTCACATTATCATAAAGTCACAGGGGCCAACCCAAAAGGGGTGCAGAGACCATCTGCTTTGTCTCAAATATAGAAAGTTGTGTAAAATATCCCCCTTGAGGTTGACTTCCAAGTGAGTCCCCCAACTCCAAGCTGGAAATTGGTCCAGCAAAGGAGCCTGACACACACATTTTCTTTGTCCTTTTCTTCCTATAGCTCATCAAGCAAAGGAAATAATAAATTAATGTACAAAGGCATCTGGGATTGATCACACAAGCTTTTGAGAAACTTTCATTTTAGGTCTGTATTCAAGAATTCATGCTAGCCCTTATTCCAAATATTAACAACCATAATAAAGGCTAAAGATAGTTTTACTTCCTTTTAATAGATTATAACATCAGAATATAATACTCTATGACTGTGTATTTTTAAAGTCTTAAATTTAAAATAAATTTAAGACAATTTTAAATAAATTTAAGACTCTAAAAAACATACTTAATCATAGAGTACAAATTAGAATGTGACCTTACCATTCATTAATTTAACTTCTTCATTAGATTCAACAGAGAGGGAAAGTGACTTTGCCCAGCAAGTTTGTGATAGATAAAGCTCTATCAAAGATATTTAAGCTAAAAGACATGGTGTGATGGAGTCGCTACTTTTGCTATTCAAAATCCATTTACCCTTTTCTTGGTTCCCCAATTTTCCTTAGGGGAATGCTGCCCCCCTAAAAAAAGACATATACTTTCTCAGCCGATGTCATCCAGTAGAACAAGTGACACAAGCATAAAGCAATCAGCACACATTTGCTCCGATCACAATAATTGGTTCAGAAATAGGCAATGACCCAGTCAGAACAAAGGAGACAAAATAAGATTTTTCTGGTAATGCTGAGACAGAAATCTTTATTCTTCCCATTGAGTGGAAGTACAAGAATGTAAGAACCAGGGGCACTGTTGCTATCCTACAGCCACAAAAGGCCAATCTATACAAGAATGAAATCATTGCATAAAGGAGAACAGAAAAGAAATATGTTTTCCTAATTCTTTTATCAGACCATGACTGAAGGCAGCCTGATTCCCTGAATTTTCAGATATATTTAGCCAATAGATTCCTATTTTAACCTAGTTTTAAAAGTCACAGTTGAACTTCATATTCCTCTGCCCAGAACACCCTTCCCCCAGATAACCACAGTTAGCTCTATCCTTTCCTTCTAAGTTTTACTTAAGTGTCACTTCTCAGTATGGATGGACCGGGAGAACATTATGCTAATCGAAATAAACCAACCAGAGAAAGACAAATACCATATGATTTCACTTGTATGTGGAATCTAGTGAACAGACTGAACTATCAAAGAAAATGGGGAGACTCATAGATGGAGAAATGACAGTTAGTGGGGAGGGAGGTTAGTAGGTGGAGGGATTGAACAAAAAGGAGAAAGGACTCATAAAGATGGATAACAGTGTGGTGATTGCTGCAGGGAGGCAGATGAAGGGGACTAAATGGCAATGGAAAAAAAAACACAATAAAAGCAAATTAAATAAATGAATAAATAAATAAACAAATAAATGTCACCTTCTCAATGAAACATTTCGGGATGGCCATATTTAAAATTGCAACCCTCACCTCCAACATCTTTAACCACAGGACCAGCACAATGGTCTTATCCTTTTTTAACAAGATACTGAATTTTCAGAGATAACACACCGATGCATCAAGTCCTGCAGCCGAAACATGAGCAGAGACAATTCTGACCTCCAGCTGCACTCAGAAGCTGTCTCACCCCTCCCCCACAGAACCAAAGGACTGGGACTTAAGGGACCTTGAGCACCAGAACTCTTTCAAAAGCAAAGGATCCTCTGTCCAGGAAGATCCTGTGTTGACTCTACTTAACATAAATAGCCAAGCTCCTAGGTCCTCCAATTAAAACTTGCCCCACCAGCATTTCTACCTACCTGTTCTCCCTGTGCCCTTAAAATTCTACGCTGAACCTGGATTGGGAAGTTCAGGCTTCTGAGCCTTAGCTTCCCATTCTCCTGGGTGGTGCCACTCATAGTAAAATAGCCAATCTTTCTCCACTGCAACTCTTAGTGCTTGGTGTTTGCCTCTGTTAGGGCTGGATGGACAAACCCTCTCTGCTCTGTAATGAATTTTCTATCTTCCTTACCATTTCCCCCTCTGTAGCACTTATCTGCATCTAATACTTCACAGATTTCATTTACTTCCTTCACTGCCTGTCTTTTCACTACAGTGTCAGCTCAGTGAGAACACAGATCTTTGCAAGTTTATTGCCACTGTCCCCAGTTCTGGAGGAACCCTTGGCATAGAGTAAACATTAAATAAACATTGGTTGAATTAATTAATTAACTCACCATAGTTAACACATTGTCCATAAATCATTTTTATTTTGAGCATTTATCTGGCAGACATGATGAGGACAGGGATGGCCACAGTGGTAAATATGAACAAGTCACCAAAGTCTCAGAACCCGACAATGATCTCATTGTCTTTCTGATTTACAGACCCAATTCCCCATGAACAGGCTGTCTGAAATCCCAAAGACCTAAGGTTTTTCTTCTAGATCACTGAAATTTGACTACTTCTTCCAGGGCATATATGTTAGGACTGTCCTCTCTTTATAAAAAACAAAAATTAAGAAACACACTAGGTGCTATGTTAGCAAAATTGAACAATTTGCATCTCTGAGCACCTGCAGAGATCAGAGAATCTTTCCAGACTCTCAGAAGAATACCTCTTAGGAATTTTCTCACAATTTTCAAGAGCAAAAAAGATAAATGAGTATTTCTGTTATTAAAGCCTGCACACTCCCCCACCTTACTAATGGCTAAGACAAGAAAATACCCAGAATGCAGCCCTGCACCACGCCGTTAATCTACCTCCACCAAAGTGCAGGACCATGTGTAACCTGTCCCTACCCATGTTCTTCCCAGTCACTTCAAATTAACACACAGGTTTCAGAAATTCCCTAAAACATCTGCCACCATCCAAAACTATGTGTTCTATATCCCTTTTTGAGCATTTTTTATGGTTCTTTGAAATATGCATCTACTAGCCTAAATTAAAATGGCAAAACCAAGTTAAAGAACAACTCATTGTGTCTGAGTGGAATTAAAAGCAATAAACCTGCAGCCTCGGTAACACACACTAACTTCCTTTGTGAAAGCAGATTTAAATAGACAAAGGCCAAATTTTTCCATGAGGTTTAAGTCCTCAGCTAAGGTGCAATTGACAGGATAAACACAGACTAGTTAATCATTACTTCCTGATTATTATTATCCACTAGAATTTATTAACAAGATAACAGGTTAGGTGTGCAAAAGAAAACCAAATAAAACTGTAAGAAGATATCATTAACCCACAGCAATAGGGTAGGGTATGGATTCCTACTTGTGGGTGTGAATTCCCACTGTAGGTGTGGATTCCTACTAGTGGGTGTGAATTCCCACTAAACGCATCATATATTCCATCCTAGTCTCTTTAATTAGACTGGATAATATTAAGATATAATCAGAGAACACTGATTCATATGGGCTTCTGACGCAAACTCCGGTGTCATTAGAAGGATGATAAAATACTCTAAACATTTCAAATTTAACTGATATTTCAACTTTCACCAACCTTTATTACTCTGTGGGTGGAACAAACTTTCAACTACCTTCAAGGTTTTTCTGGATGGTCTAATAATCAAATGGACATGAGAAAATAACCACATTTAACACGTACATATGTGTGGGAGCCAGGCATACATGAGAGAGTCAGAAACCCATCGTGCAGGAGAGGTTCAGAGATAAAAAGGGAGACTGAGTCATGTAAATCCTGAGCTGGAGAAGAGATAATGCACATTGGGTGATTCAAAGGGTTACTGCAGGACAAGAAGAAAAGCAGATGTTGCCCACACTGGTATGGCTCAGTTGGTTGGGCATCATCCCATAAGCTGAAAAGTCAGCAGTTCAATTCCCAGTCACAGCACATGCCTTGGTTGTTCACCAGGTCCCCAGTGGGGTCATGTGAGAGGCAATGTATTAATATCTCTCTCATACATCAATGTTTCTTTCCCTCTGTTTCTCCCTCCCTTCCCTTCTCTCTAAAAATAATTAAATAAAATATTTTTTTAAAAAAAGAAAGAAAAGCAGATGTTTAGTAAATAAAAGTTTGTCCTGCCCCATAGATAGGTCAAAAGAGGTTATCTCTGATAATCTTCCGCTATGAGAAATGCCCCTAATTCAAGTTCTTTTAGGTAGTCAAGGGGATAGGCAAATGTTTCTGTTGAGCTTATGGCTAACTTTGCCTTTAGCTCAAAACAGTCTGCCTGCCACAGAGGCACATCTCAGGGTGACTTGTTCTAGATCCCCGTAGTATTCATAAACAAAGCCTTGTGTCAGTGTTCATTCTTAAACACAAACCAGAACATTCTCCTGGCTTCCTAGGGTGTACTTCTGGTGTGGATAAGACAGATAACTACTCTCTAGGTGCTATCACCTATCAGAGAAGGGTTCAGAGTGTTGGGATTAGAGGAAAGAGAGAGATTCAAAATGAGGGGTCTTGGGCAGTTTCTGAGCAGAGATGGGATAAGAATCATGGCCAAAACTTTTATAGACATTGGTACATTTATTCACTAAGTATTTAGTTTGTGCTCCTGGGCTGGGTACAGGGGACACGATGGTGAGAAAAGTAGTCAGATCTCTTCACTCACAGAGTTTAAAGTGAAGGAATAGTCCTCAATCAAATAATCGCACAAATATAATTATAAACTGTGCATTTTTAAGTACTGGAGCTGTTACTGAACCACAATTAGGGCCCTGCTACCCATCACCACCCTCCAGGCATAGTTCCAGAGGCAAAGTTTTAGTGATAAAAGAAAGGAGTCTTTATTTAAATTCTTCACAATTTTGGAATAACAGCTTTCACCTAAGCCTATTAACACCTGAGTTCTCCCATCATTTCCCCTGTGTTAGTTTTTAGTTATCTTCTATAGGGTTACTTTACAAACTAAAACAACATAAGATACAAAAGCTACACAATTTTTGAAAGAATGGCAGGCTTCTGTCTCACAGCTCATTCCCTCTAAGACACCCAAAGAAGAATAACCGCGCTACCCTCTGCCAGGCCAGTCTGATCCTAAGCTGAGCATGGAGTTCCTTCCCATCCAAAATACTGTCTGTTGGGAAATGTAGGCAGCTGCAGCAAAATCACCCAGGCACCCTGGAGAAAAAAAATCTCAAGAGCCAGGGAGAGCCAAGCCAGCCCAAGAGACCTTCTTTTATTCCAAACCTTCTCACCCATAATTCCATGTGCTCCAGAGGCAGTCAGCTTCTCAGCCAATCTGGTCCTAGGCTATTTACCATTGCCTTGGGCAACCTCCTCCTACAGCCCCTTCCTACTCCTCCCCAGTGACCTGATCAGATCTCTCTGGATCAGAGCTATGACCGTGTTTAATCTGACTAGTATAAGAGTGAGAAACAGTGAAGGCTCTCTGGGAAGGGGTTTTGGAAGTCCTCTTGCAAAGTGATTTTGGAGTGAGATCTGGAGAATGAGTGACAGTTATACAACCAAGTGCAGCTGGCAGACAAGCTCGGAGAGTACTTCTGGCAAAGACTGTAGTAGGAGAGAGCAGTTGATTGAAAAGAACCTGTGTGGTTGAAGCACAGAGAGATGAAACAAAGATCAGCAACAGAGATCCAAGGTTTGCCCAGGGAGTGACAGTACACCACCCTGGCTAGGGAAAAATGTGCATGGTAGGATACAGATTAAGCTGAAAATAATGATTGGGGCCCTTCACTTTCAGGAAGAATGTGCAAAGTGTTAGGATGGTCAGAGATGCGGGTTGTGAAAGAATTCGCAGCGAAGAAAGTGTAGAGAGTAAAGATTTTATTCACTCTCCAGGAAAGGAGAGGGGCATGGTGTGGAGAGTTGAGGTTTTGCACATAACACCAGCGTTGAGTGGGGGTGGGAGGATCAGGGGCAAGGCTTTGAGCTTTTGTTGGATTATAATTGGATTAAAAAAGGTTAGGGGGGTTGCTGTTGTGTGACCCCCGGGTTTTTGGGTGGATTTGCATTAGCTGCAGTTTGATCCAATGTTATCTTTTGCCTGCAGCTATGGGGAAGAGGGGGCAGTTAGTCACATTCTACTCTTGCTTTCCAGTAATTTCCAGTCTTGAGGACATAAACTCAGAAGAGTAAAATGGCAGTCGTGTTTAACAAGGTCATAGGCCTGCTTGGCAAATGATGCCACGATAGCAAATGGTGCCTGCTTCATCCTTTCACAAAGCAGGTTAGAGGGTTTGAACTGTGTTCTGTAGGCAACAAGAAATCGTTACAGGAACAGAGTGATGGGTCACCTGTTTAAGGATGATTGTTCAAAAAGTAGTATTAAATTGGCTTTTGGTGAACTGAAGGAAAGGATAATAATTAGGGGGGAACTATAAATACCCAAGTGAGAGGGAGCGAGATCTTAAACTAAAGCAGCAGAGCTGAAAGAGCCGAATGGGCACAGGAACGCTATAAAGTAGAATCAACAAATCTGATGGCTAATTGCATGCGGATGTGAAGGGGGTGGCAGAGAGAAACAGAAGTAGCTCAAAATGACCAAAAAGTGTTCAGCCTAAACATTATGAGGAGGACACCAGCATCAGAGTTTGGGAATAAGAAGAGTCAGAAGCTTTGGAGGTGTCAGATTAGTTTCAGATACACTGTACAAGTAGGTGATGCTGATAACCTAGCATTATTCAAAGGCTGTGTGTGGAGATAAAGGTACACAGGTCAGTCAATCAACAGTGTTTACTGGGTACCTACTGTGTCCCAGGTGTTATTTTATACACTGAAGGTAGAATTAGAAAGTAGACTTAATTTCTGTCTCCATGGAATATAACTTGTATATAACAAGTAGTTTAAACACACACACACACACACACACACACACACACACACACACACACAAAACATAGGAACCCAAAGGTTACATGATCAATCCCAAAATAAACTGTAAACAAGTGATATCTAAATGAGACAATAGTTTAAATTGTCCACTATCTGATATCAAATTTGCCAAGAATAGCCTTGTGAATATTGAGGCTTTTCTTTTAGGAGGGATTTTAAAATGCAAATTCAAGTCACCGACTATTGTCAAAGCAGAGGTAGACTCTAAAAGCCCCTTGTGAATTTCATCCAAGCACATGCAGAAGGACACAGCAAAGGACAGGATAAATAATAGATTGTTACTCCTCAGAAAGGAGAACAAAAAGACATTGGGAAATCCCACTAGCAAGGACACTTAAGCATTTTGGCCTTTCATCAACACTCAAGTATATATTGAATTTCAGGAAAAAAACAAACCTTTGACATTTTTACTCCCAAGAAGATGCCAAAATTATCTCACATTGGAGCAGCAGGGGTGCTGGGGCTCTCAGGCTTTACCATTTTTGGAAATAAATAAATAATGGACAAAGCACAATATACCAACTAAAATTATGTTCAAAAGAAATGAACAACAAAGAATCATTAAGAGCTCAAAATAATCAAAAATATAAAACTACAAATAAAATAAATTTAATTTATTTATGTCAGATATACACACAGATATATAACTATATAAAGATTAGATGATTGACAGATAGATGTAGATATAGATTTATATAAAATTAAACCAAAATATTTAAAAATTTTTAAGCAATGGGTTAAAGCTAAATGTTATAGTTTCTCAGTAAGTTATTAAATCTCTGGTTTAGTTAACTAACTGACACTCAAGTTTGTTGGAAGAGTAAATGTGGCAAAAAATTTTAAAAAATTCTAATGGGGGCAGAGAGGGCTTACTCAACTAGTAACTACTTTAAATCTACAACAATTAAAAACAGTGCATATTAGGCAAAAAGAGCAATGAAATAAAAGAGTCTAATCATAGACTCAGGTATGTGAATCCAGTAAATGAAAAAGTTTCATTGCAAACCAGTTGTAAACATGTACCAATGACTACATAAATGGTGTCAGGATGAAAAGCAACTTATTTAGAAAAGTAAGGTATGCTCTCTATTCAGAAAAGAATCACCTTAGCTCCACTGATTTAGCCAAAAGAACCATTTGCTCTGGTGTCACTAATACAAACAAGTTTTTGGAAATTGATTACAAACAATTTTTTAAAGCCTTTATCTGTTTGACCCAAAAATCTGAAGCCATAAAGGAAGTTTGACTCTCTTTACTCACCCCAGATGAGGCACAATGCCAGCATTTTTCAAATGCTACATGGAGGGTGATCCAGGGCCCTACGAGTCACAGTTCCTTGCTGTGGGAGGAGGTAGGAATAGGGGACTGACCAATAACAGATGTAGGTGGGGACAAGACACAGTCAAGGTCTGTGGGAAATATGTGTGGGGTTGAGGATTTAAATTATGTTCAAACATTTTCATCATCACAAATGTAATACATTCTCATAATTAAACATTTAAAATAATCCAAGTTTAGCATAAGGGAAACGTACCTATTACTTCTAAATGTACTTTCAAAGATAACTACTGTTGCTAATCCAATGAATATCATTACAGGTCCTTTTTTCAGCTTGTTCATCTTTTTACTTACTGTCCTAGATGTTGGACATAGAAATGAGAAATCCAGGTTTTGGGGGGTGGGGGTTGTTTTTTTTAATGCAAATGCAATACACCCTCAGATATTCTCTATCTCTCACACACATATACTTTTTTAAAGGAAATCATAATATACAGAGTTGATTTATCTAGTTTTGTGGATTTAAATTTTATCTGCACATACTTCAAGAAAAGATGAAAGGAAGGAATTGAGATGCTCATTGGTAAGTAAAGATTACTACTATACTGGTACTTTTAGGAACTTTAAAAAAAAAAAAAAAAAAAAAAACTTCTTTCTCTCTTCAATGTAAAAGAAATACATGTTCCCCTAAGGAAATACAGGAAATCACAAAGAAAGAAAGAGTCACCCATATTCCACTGCACAGAGCCAACCACTGAAACGTCTGACGAAGAATGATTTCATGTTTAATAGACTCAGAACAGCTGTGGCCAACCACTTTCGAAAGCCAGAGTTCAATAACAAGGTCCTAGCAACATAAGATAAAGTGGAGTAGGTAGGAAGTTATAGACCACACACCCAAACCCCCTGACAAACAGGATGAGGAGGAAACAAACACGTGGTCAGTGGCTTAGAAAGAGAAGAGAAGAGAAGAGAAGAGAAGAGAAGAGAAGAGAAGAGAAGAGAAGAGAAGAGAGAAGAGAAGGAAAGAGAAAGAAAGAAAGAAAGAAAGAAAGAAAGAAAGAAAGAAAGAAAGAAAGAAAGAAAGAAAGAAAGAAAGAAAGAAAGAAAGAGAAAGAAAAGACAAGACCCTTTGAATTAACAAAGGCAGACGCTGAGCAGAAACACAAGACACCAGTTGTGAGACAGGCAGGTTCATTTCTGTTGGCTCAGATATGCTTACAACGTTGAGGTGCAAGCGTGCCCAACACTGTGAACTGGCAGAGGGGCAGAGGGCGGCTGAGAGTGAACACTCCACAATAATGAACTGTGTCATCAGATTTTTCCTTCCTCAACATTTCCCTGTAGATTTCCATTCAAACTGAACAGACACCAGTGGGGCATTTCAGACCTTATGTGTGTGTTTAAAGGCTAGCACAGGAGTTGACCATTGGAGAGACACAGTACAGAAAGGAGGTTTTCACAAGAACTTTAAACACTGGTTCCATTTTAAGCTAGAAAGGAAGAAAAGTGTTTCAAATGGTAGCAACAAACATTTTCAGATGAAGGTGATGAAGATACTGGAATTGTGGAGAATTTTTCACTCTCAGACTTTAGAAATGGTCAGAAACATGCACCCACTCTGTGATTCTGCAAAAGCTTAAGGCGGGGATTGAACTTTCTCTGTAAAGGGCCAGATAGCGAATGCTTTAGGCTTTGCAGGCTAACCTAAGAGTCTCTGAAGCCACTGCTCTAATGCACAGCTGGGCCTTTGCTCCAGCCAGCCAATACATAAATAAACAGATGTGGCAGTGTGCCAATAAAACTCTACCTTTGGACATGAACATTTAAATTTTATAGAATTATGTGTCACAAAATATTCTTATTTTGATTTTTCAATCACTTAAAAATATAAAAACTCTTCTTAGAGTTGTAGGCTGCACAAAAGCTGGACTGGATCTGGCCCTTGTGTTGGCAAGTAGTTTCCTGACCTTCGGTCTCAAAGCAGAGTTGTTGTTTCAAGTTTGCACTCTTTTTTTTTTTTTTTTAAGGTTTTCATTTGTTCGAATCTACTCTTGCCTTTTTTTAAAATATTTTATTTATTTATTTTTAGGGAGGCAGGGAGAAAGAGAGAAAGAGAAACATCAATGTGTGGTTGCCTCTCACATGCCCCCTACTGGGGACCTGGCCCATAACCCGGGCCTGTGTCCTGACTGGGGATTGAACCCGAGACCCTTTGGTTCACAAGCCCATATTCAATCCGCTGAGCTACACGAGCCAGGGCTGCATTCTAACTATATAGATAAAAACAAACTGGAGAATCCAGAGGCATTTTTAAAATATTTTATTTATTTATTTTTAGAGAGAGGGGAAAATAGGGACAAAGAGAGGGAGGAAAAGATCAATGTGTGGTCACCTCCCAAATGCCCCATACTGGGGTCCTGGCCTGCAACCCAGACATGTGCCCTGACTGGGAATAGAACCAGTGACCCTTTGGTTAGCAGGCCAGCACTCAATTCACTAAGTCACACCAACCAGGGCCAAAGGAATTTTGTAACTACCATGCGCTAACAGATTGCATGACTGGAGCTCCCAGAGGCATTTTAAATAGAGAGGATTTCTGCTTAGGTGAGGGGGAATCCAAGTAGTCAAAGAAGTCTTGGTGGCCAGCAAGTGATTCAGCTGGGACTGGAGTAAGATTGTAGTGCCCGAAAGTGCAGGAGCACAGGAAGACTTCCCAAAGAGGATGGTACCCAGAGTGTATCTCCATGGAGTTGGCCTGTAGCATCAAGGGAGAGAGAGATGAGAGAATGCTTCCCTATCCAATTATGCATGCTCTATTTTCCCAGTGAATCAGGCCAGTGAAAAGATTAGTAGCAGCAAAGTCAAATTTAATTCATAGGACCTTTTTCTTTTTTTTTTTTTTTTTTGCATAAAGATGAGGCCCTACTTTGTACACAAACAAAAACGAACAGTTCTCAGGTCTACATGGGTAAGCTATCTTTGTTTACCTGTGTGCACAGGCCCTTATGCAAATTCCAGCAGCTGGTAAAAAATAAGCCTGAGCTTGGCCTTGATGGATTTATTTCTCATTTGCTGCCGGCACAGACCCCTTCTGTTAAAGAGAGAAACATACCAGCTCCTCCACAGCCTCTTGCCCAAGAGTCCCCGGCCTGCCTGGCAACTAGCTTCTTTGCTCCCTCTCCAGCGTGGGCCTGCCATTACCTTGCCATTGAATAGTCTGGTGGAAGAGTTCAGTGCAGGGTTTGCACTTTCCCAGCCATTAGCCAGCTGCCAATGCATTTCATTATCTTAGAAGTGTTTTGTACATCAAAGAGAGCCCCAAACAGTGTGATCAAGTGGAAGTAACAGCTCCTGGTCAACATTATAACTTGCAGCATTTTTTTTTTCATGGATATAATGCCATCTGGCACCCAGGAACAGCAAGGGCCAGTGATGGAAAAACCCTGCTGCCCTGTTTTGCTTATTGGTGTAACAGTTAATCCAGATAAAGGCCGAAGCCTCAGAGCAACTGCCTTATTGTTATCTTGCATATGTATTTTCTTACAAGAGAGGAGCTGCTCAGAACCTGCAGAAGAGAAAGTTAGCATGAGATTGCCTGAGGGGAAAAATATCCAGGAGAGATATTTGTCTTTTTGTTTGTTTAAATTACTTTATTTGTCTTTTTGTTTGTTTAAATTACTTAGCAAACACATACATACACACAAAGGAAAGGGACAAGGATTTAAAGACTTCTACCTTTCAAGCTTCTAGACTTTCTGGGAAAACTAAGTAGCTTGGCTTTGAAATCCCTGAATGAGGCTCTAATAATATCTTCTCCTGCATCAACTTGCTCTTGATAATTTTGAAAAAAAATCTCCCTGGCCTTCAATTAGCAATTATAGACCACCAACTCTCCCCCAAATCGGACAATTTGAAACTGATTCCTAGTAGCAAATTTCTCACTGAGTCTTTCTTTGCTCTCTTACAATTAAAGAGAAAAAAAACTTTTCTGAAATGACAGCTAATAGAATGGTTCTGAAAAAACTCATCTGTTCTACACTCAAACTCCTGCTTTCTGGGTAGCTGATTTTCAATTGGCAAATTAGGAAAGAAAATACCATGAGTATCTTATTGTTTTTATTTTGACATCAATCTTTGAAACCCTGAAGACCAAAACATAAAAGGAACAGTCTCCTTCTCTGCTGAAATGAGGACAAATGATTAGGTTTATGTTATTCTTTTTCCAGTCTCAAATGTGGTTTCCTCAATGTACTGCAACTGTTTATAAACTCTCTAATGATTTTTCCACTCATTACACAAACTCCTCCCCCTTCCTATCTTCCACTAACACCACCCCACCCCCTTCCATCTCTGCAGGAGGGAAAGCCTGAAATTTTGAGAACAAATTTTGAAATTTCCTCCTCTGGGTTAGGTTCACATCAAGGGATGGTTTTGTAATTGCCACATAAGCAATTATGTAAGCTTTTCAAAAGCATGGAAAATCTCTGGGGCAATCAATTGTCACCTGTACACAATTGTTAGAATCTAGATGATTCTAAAAACAAGTAGATCTTACCTAATAATCAACCTGTGGTTGCAAAATCTGAGTTGATCTTTCTTCTCCCAGTGCTTTCCTCTTCATTGTCATAAACTGTGATGGAGTTATGGAACACGTGAGGGTCTAGACTGTTATTTTGGGCTGGCATGGACATTGAGCTCAGAGAAGGGAAGCCCTCAGCAACAGCATTAAGAACAAACTTCTCTGACTTTCAATATCTTTAATACAACTATATCCTCACTTCTTTTCTTCCTCTAAGAATCATTGGGAAAGAAATCAAAAGAGCCAGAAAGAAAAGGAAGTAAAACTGTGGGCAAAGTGAGGAGAAAAAAGGGTATATGGTACGTTTCCATGGTGGTCAGATATCAAAATGTGAATTATTCATTTATAATATATGCTCCATACTTTACATTTTATAAAGTGCTATGAATCACTCGCTATAGAAACAAAGGTGTGCTAGAATAAACTTTCAAGATTATCTGTTGTAGGTGACAAAACATTAAATCAACTGTTCTAAATTAATGACAGAGCTTAAATAGAATTCAGGACTTCTAATCTATTGCTTTTGCCACAGCACAGGTGCATTTATTCATTCATGCATTCAACAGCATTGGTTGACTGCCTACCATATACCAGATACTGTAGTGAATACTGAGATAAACAAGAAGAGATTTCTACTCTGGAGGAACTCATAATCTGATAGTGGAGACAGGCATATAAAGCACGAACTGTAATGGAGGGACAGATGCTAAGATAGAGTGGGCAGCACAATGGTGGTAAAAAAAAAAAAATAGGTCAGGATAACAGAAAAGTCTTCACTATTCCAACCTTACCCTCATGTTAAAATAGTGATCTGCTATTGTGTTTAAAAAGTCAAGTAAATCTTTGTTCTTAAGTTACCCTAGAAAGATAATCAATTACCTGTGGCATGTCTTAAATTACACTTTAAGTAAAGCATAATCCGCCTTGTGCTTCCTCTGATTATTCCAGATTTGTCGGTGCATAATTTCAAAGCACTGGAGATCTGTGGTTTCCCATTCAGATTGTTTGAAAATCAGTGACGTTCACTACAGGATTGGGCCAACATGCTAAGCAGCTGAAATTTGGAAAGCAGTGGGCAAAAGGAGACTAGTTCAGATGAAAAAATTACACATAATTTCTTTCCTCTAATTTTGTGAAAATCTTAAACCCACAGTTGCAAGGGATTAAAAAGAACTTTAAGCAAATAGCTAGTTCTGCAAGGGTTTTTAAAATTGTTCTGAATCTAAGTTCAAGATTTAAATTTCTAAACTTACTATTCTATAATGATTTCCCTGTGGAATTAATTCCAATCTTAAGGGGATGTCCATGGACATTTTCCTGACAATTCTTTCAGAGTCTCAGATGTTCATTCTATTTTTCTCACAAACAGGTACATACGCCTGAATGGGAAGTTGGTGAATATCTTGAGTTGGTACCTGATTTTGTGCAAAAATGGTGAGTGGGAGGGGAATGATATAATATTACAGTGCTTACTTTGATTCTTGCTTGATAGGCAGATACAGAAGACAAATTCTCAGTTTGCTTGAATTCCAGTGTATCTTATATAATCTCTAACTCAGAACTTACTTATCTCAACCAAGGCAAAATCACCAAGTCAAGTCAGAATAATATGCTTATATGATAGAATTGTCTTTATTTTTCTCTCCAAATCAGTTTTTAAAAGAAAAATAAAATTCAAACTGTAATCAGTTAGGAAGAATTATTTTCTAAAGATCTTCCCCTCCCCTGGTTCTCTCTCCTCTCTCCCTCTTTCAATCCCTCCCCTTTGTTTCTCTCTGTCTCTATCCTATATCATAAAACTACAGAAAACATGGGCATTCGAGAAAAATGAAAGACAGTTGAGGCTAAGTGTATCCACTGTAAACCAAAATTAATTTTAGACTGTAATAAAGAATAATAAGCTTTGTTTTGAGAAAATGCAGCCCAGGAGACACAGATTCAGTGAGCAATCTAAATTGTGTTCTGCCAACACAAAGCGGAGGCTGCATTTTATAGTGAAAATTCCTGCCTAAGTTCCCAATTAGGTCCATTTTGTGTAAATAACATATCCAAATTCACACACTTCTGATTGGTTTAAATTGCACAGTCCTGGGTGGTCAGCATTATGCATCCTGATTGGTTGTGATGGAGCGGCTCTGATTGGATAGGGCGGGCCTTAGTCCATTGGTGGGAAGATAAACCAGGAAAGCCTTTGTAACAGTTGACTCAGATGGTAAAAATGAGTAGGGCGTAGCTCAGAAGCCAAGAGTTCAGTCTGAGGCTCTTCCTGGTATGAAAAGTGTGTGAGGAGCCACTGCTAGACTCCTATTATTCATAAAATTTGGCGGCTTAATTGCTTTACCTAGGTGGAGACCATGGGGAATCCATTGCAGCAGATAAATTCTCTTGTGGGGTTTTCATCAAATGAATCTTTTTTTCTTGGGGTCTACAACATAAAGAAAAATCACATAACCTATTATTAGCATTGGTATAGTGTTACTGGTCTATAAAAATATTTTCTGAGATACCTTATTATTAGTATCTGCCTCAAAGAGGTGTTGTGAGAATTAAATATGCTAATGGATTAAAAGATTCTGTAATGGTTTCTGAAACATAAATGTTAGAGGGTATTATTGTTCATGTTATTATTTTTATCACTGTTATTATAGCAGAGCTTGCATAACCATACACTGAACAAATGGTTGAACAAGTACTAATTGACATTTAGTTGGTCATAAATATAACTTAGTTTAAAAAAGAATGATTCTATTTCTAAACCTTAAATTCCTATCAATACTTGACTTCTTAGGTAGCACTCATACTCAACTTCTTCCATACACTGAAAAGTACAACAAACAATACCTTAAGTGTGACATTATTTGAAGGTTTGCTTTAAAAGATTTGTCTTTAAAATACTTCTGAAAAATTCTGAACTCCATGGAAAAGCCATCACAGCCCAGTGTAGGCCTACTTCTCCAGCCTTCACAAACGCCACTTCCCATTCTGTCCAACCGATGCGCCGACACAACGGGCAATTAGCCATTCCCCAGGCATGCCTTGTCCTTTCACACTCTGAGGCCATTCCGCCTCGGTGTACGTGCTGTTCTTTATGCCTAGAATATCCTTTCCTGCCTCTCCTTCCAAATCCATTGTAAAGCCTTTCAGTTCTTAGCCAGCCAGAAAGTATGGTAATCCCCTCTTATCCTCTGTTTTGCTTGCCATAGCTTCAGTTACCGGCAGTTGCGGTCCAAAAATATTAAATGGAAAATTCCAGAAGTAAACAATTCACAAGTTTTAAATTATGCCTCATTCTGCAATAGTGTGATGAAATCTCATGTGGCCCCAGTCAGTACAACTTGGACATGAATCATCCCTTAGACCGGAGTCTCCATGCTGTATATACTCCCCACGCCCCGCCCCCACCACGGCCCCGCCCCCACCACGGCCCTGTCAGTCACTGAGCAGCCATCTTGGTTATCAGATTGACTGCCGAGGTATTCCAGTGCTTGTATCCAAGTAAGCTTCATTTTATTCAACAATGGTCCCGAAGTGCAAGAGTAGCGGTGCTGGCAATTTGGATTTTTCAAAAGAGACAACTATGTACAGGAAAAATATGTAATATAACAGTGTTTGGTACTATTCCCGGTTTCAGGCATCCACTGGGGGTCTTGGAACTTACATGATGAGAAGGGCAGGGGCTACTCTATCCCTTCTCTCTGTTTGCAAACCATATGCTTCATCCTACTACTGAACTACATCCTTTCTCCTTTTAGCCGTATCCCACTGCCTGGAAAATCCCTTATTTATGGAAATACTTTATTTGCAGGCCTGTGAACTCCTTCAGGGTTGCCCCCTGTGTCTTACTGGACAACGTTCCCAGTGCCAAGCAGAAGGCCTGCATATATAAAGGACCACTACGTTCTTTACCGGATTTCAGCAAATACATTTCAAGTGGAAAAGACTGAAACGCACAACATATCACTAATTTCCTGGTTCAGAATTGAAGACAGAGCAAGAACAGAAAAAAAGAAATGTTCATTTGGTGTCCTTACACCTACTAAATTAGCATTTAATTTAGATAACAAAACAATTTCCCATGTAAAAGTCAATTATAATAACAGTAAAAGAACAACCATTTCTTTAGCTCTTACTAAGCTCCAGTCTCTATTCTCAGACTTCACTATGACTAACTCATATAATTCTCAGAACAAGCCTATTGGTTATGTTCTCTGATTATTCCCATTTTACAGATTTAAAAAACAGGTACAGAGAGGTTAAGAGTCTTTGCCTATAGTCATACGGCTAGGAAGGATTGGATACAGAACATGACAGCAGAATTCAAACGCAGGCCATTTCTGCAGTGCCACATTCCCTAACCACCTATTCGAGGTGGGTTAGGGAAAGTTTTAACACTTATATTGGACAACAAATAGACTTATTCCAATAATCTAAAAGCTGTTAATGGGGTTGATAACGACAAATTTTAAATTCTTATTTTTCACAACCATTAACTACAAACATACCAACTTTTATTAATTATAAAAAATCTATTTTATTGATTTAGTCAAAAGTCATGACCAAATCTATGACATATAATAGGCACTGAAAGTACTTTTCAGGCTTTCCCTAAACCTGGCCCCATCAGTCTGAACCTATATTATCTCCCACTAGTTTCACGTATTTCCCATGATCCATATTTACCAGCCCATCACACCCTTCTGCCCACTGCCCTCAGTAAGGAGGCAGGCTACTTCAAAAAGATTGCTTATGCTGTTTTCCTGGTCTCCCTGTCCTCGTATCCCTTACGAATTTTTCTTCTCCATTTTTCATAAGCCTACTTTTAATAATATAGTGCTTATAGCTTTCTTTTTGTTAGTTTTTACATGATACAAATTTTCTATCTTTTTACTGTCAATGTCTCCTGTACATTTTAGGTATTTCTCTCATATATAATGTATAGATGGTTCTTTTTTAAAAAGAACCAAAAGAATGTATAGATGTTTTCTTTTTTAAAAATTTGTTCTGATAATATTGGTCTTTTAATTATAATATTTAGTCTATTTACATTTAATGTGATTATTAATATGATAAGGTTTAGGTCCACCATTTTGCTATTTGCTTTTTATTTATACTACTTGCTCTGTATTATTTTTCTTTCATTTCTTTTGTTTAATTATTTTTATAATTTCATTTTTCCTGCTACTAAGTTGGCAGCTTACATTCTCCATTATCTTATTATTATTTGCTGCCCTAGAGATTACAACATGCATTGATGACTTACTATTGTCTAAGATAAATGAGTATAACCTATTCTCAGACAATGCAAACAACTTAGAACCCTTTAACTGCTTTTAGCCTCTTCTCATGTTGTCTATACTATAGTTAACCCTAAAGATAATATTATTATGTAATATCAACATTACATAATCATTCTATTTGAAGCTCTTAAACCTGCCTGTATCTTTGGGTTTCCATTTAGAACAATTTTGTTCTATGGTCATACAACTAGAAAGTATTTCTTTTTTTATGAGTCTGTGGGTGCAAAATTTCCCTCTGTTTATTGGAGAATAGCTTTATTTCATGCTCATTTCTTGAAAAATGTTTTCTTCAGCTTAAAGAAACTCTTTTGTAGTTGTTTTCCCAGCATTTTTAATGTATCATTCTACTGTCTTCAGGCTCCCCCCCCCCTTTTTTTATCCTGTAGGAAAGTCAGCAATAACTTTCACTGTTGCTGTTTTGATGGTAAGTTTTTTGTTTTTTTCCTCTAGCTGGCTACATGATGCTTCCTCTGTCCCTGTGCCTTGGTGTAGTTTTCTGTGAATTTATCCAGCTTGCACTCAAAGATCTTTTTTTTAAGTATCATTCATTGTGTCTTCAAATATTGTTTTTCACTTTTCTTTCTCATCTTCTTTTGGGACTCTGATAATATACAGGTTTAGAGCTTCTCTCTAGTTCCCCTATGTCTCTTACCCCGGTGTGTGTGTGTGTGTGTGTGTGTGTGTTAACCTTTTAATCTTTTTGTGCTTCATTCTGTACTCATGTATATATTTTTTATACTTATCTTCCAGTTTCCTGGTTCTCTCTTCAATATATCTAGCTTCATATTAGATCTGTCCCCTATATTCCTGATTTCAGTTACACCAATACACATATTAAAGAGAGAGAAGAAGGGAGGGAGAAAGAGAAGGAGAGAAACATTGACATGTGAGAGGTACATTGATGGCTGTCTCTCACACACTCCCTGGGGACCTGGCCCACAACCAAGGCATGTGCCCTGACTGGGAATCAAACTGGTGACCTTTTGGTTTCCAGGCCAGCACTCAATCCACTGAGCCCCACCAGCCAGGGTCTGATTTGTTCTAGAATATCCATTTTGTATTTTTATAGTATATTGTTGTCTGTTGAAACTGTCAATCTCATATTTTATTATCTCAGCTATATTATTTAAACGTAATTTAAAATCCATGTGTGAAAACTCGATTTTTAAGATTTTTGATGAGTTATTTATACTGTGTATTGCTTCTTCTGATTTTACCTGCACTGCTTTGATTCTTTATATGTCTGGTTATTTTTCATTCAGTGTCAGATATTGTATGTGAAAAATGATAAGAGTCAATTTGAGACTACATGTTACCTTCTTCAAAGAGGATTTAGTTTGCTTCTAACAGGTGGCTAGGAACATTAGCAATCCTGGATTATCCCAATTCAATGATAAAAAGATATGATTAGAAGCTAACTTCCAGTCCCATCAGAGGAAGATCTTTTTCAGGACCACCTTTGTTCATGGAGTGTGCCCTCTTACTTTGGAATCTCAACCTAAAACTTGTGAATCTATCAGTGCTTCTCTCTTTGGTAGCACTGAACTCCTTTCCCTCCCTTGGATGCAAGAGTCTCAAAAGCTCAACGCAGCTTCTCAGCCTCCCACCTAACCTTGAAAATTGGCAGATGCCACTCAGAGAAAAGAAGTCTGAAATGTAAAGCTCTGCTCTCTGGGTTTCCTTCTTTCTTTAACTTGTTGGCTCTCTGGTGACTTCAAGGGTTCTTTTCTCTTGATTTTTGTCTAGATTTTGTAATATTTTCTAGAAGAAGGGAAATATTTGTTTACTAATATGTTTGTTTTCATATACATAAATTTAAAATACTTATATAGTCATATTTCTTGATTTTTCCCCATTATCCATAGAAAGGCCTACTCCAGTTTATAACTGGTATTGATTTTAGTATGAGCTGTGACATAAGGATTTGGCTCTGTATTTTTCCCAAATAATTATTGCCTAACTATATATTGAATAATTAATATACTCTCTTGGATTTTATATACATGCACACATACATATATCCCATTAATGTGCTAAGTCACCTTTATATTACTTTGGTATTTTTCTGGATTTTCTATTCTGTTTTACTCTTTTCTCTCTTTATTTTTGCACCAGTACCTCATCATTTCATTGTTTTTAATTACTGACACTATATATTATATTTCTACATCTGGCTAGAAAAGGCTTCCTTCTTCCACACAGGCTCATTATACCTGAAATATATATGTAATTTCCTGACTCATCTAGCACAACTAATTTTATCAGACATGCTTTAAAATCTTTTGTCTCAAATGGAAAATTTCCTTTCCCCAATATACACACAGAAGAGAAATCTCATCGTGACTTTGGTTAGGATTACATAAATTTTAGAGAGTATTTTAAGGTGTACAAACATCTTTACAATATTGAGTTTCTCTGGCTAGAAACCTCTTAAATCTTTTGGTTAAAATAATATATTTGTATATAAATATTGCATGTTTATTAATAAATGTGTTCAATATATTGCATAATTTGATAAATAAAATATGTTCTTCAACTGTATTTTTAATTGGTTATTCCTTGTGATAGGAAAGTTACTGACATTTCCTAATGTTAATAATATAAGAATAATCTTACTATTTCTAATTATTTCTGGTATGTTTTATCAGTTGATCCACTTAGCTTTTGAAGATGAAGAATTATACTGTTGTCCAGTAGTGAGAATTGTGTTAACTTCTTTGTAATATTTATACTCCTTACACTGTTAGCTTGGGTGGGGATGAATCTCAAACTTCAGTATTAGGTCTGGGCCTTAATTCACTCAAACTAACCATTTATCATAATACCAATCTCACCAAAGTGATTGGTTCAAGAATGAGTAACACAGGCTCAGTGGTCACTGTGACCAGTGAGGCATGCCATGTCACTTGGTCATAGTGTGTTGCTGTTGTTGTTGTTGTTGTTTTTAGGGTTTAGCCCATGATTAAAGAATTTTCAAGGTTCTCAGAAGAGGTGCTCTCTCTTTCCCTGGACTATAAAGTATAAAGGCTTTGGACGTCTGTGGCCATCTTGCTCTCACGAAAGAAGCAATACAACACAGAAAAGGACACAGAATTGAAAGAACTGAGAGAAATCAAACAGCAACCCTGAAACAAGCCATGCTTGCAACTAAACCTATCCTCCAACCTTATAAGAGCAAATACATCCCCCTTTATTTTTTGAAACCAGTGCACATTATTTGCAACCCAAATTAATCTAACAGATATACCAGGCCAATGGTGTATTCAAGAAATACACCTAAAACAGACAAAGAAGGTTTGAAAATATAAGCATGTGGGAAATTACACCAGGCAAATGTGTGCAAACAGAAAGAAATGGCAGAATCAAAATCAGATAAGAAAAGTTCGAGATCAAGACCACCAAGCAGGGGAAAGATGCACATTACGAGATTAGCAAGTACAATTAATGAACTGTGCACCAAAAACTACAGCAGCAAAATCTATAAGGCAAAACTCTAATAAAGACAGATATAGCTACTATAAAAATCACAAGTCATAGTGGGGAATTTTGCATTAAAATTTAATGGATCAAACACATTCAAATAAGTAAGAGTATGTGGAATATAAATAATACAAAAAAGACAGTGTAAAAAATATTAATACTCTTCCTCTCTTCTTCACAAGAGAAGAAATTGGAATATCACATAGAGCCATCATTAGAATGAGCCCAGACCCAATCAATTTTACTGCAAGTTTAAACTTCAAAATAACAAATAAAAATTTAGGTAGTATTTCTCACCATCTCAACTCTCACTATACAATTAAGAGTTGACTATATTCAGATTTTTTAAAAATATATTTTATTGACTATGCTATTACACTTGTCCCATTTTCCCTGCTTCACTCACTTCCACCCTGCACACCCCTCCCACTCACTTTTCCCACCTTTACTTCATGTCCATGTGTCATACATATAAGTTCTTTGGCTTCTACATTTCCAATACTATTGTTACTCTCTCCCTGTCTATTTTCTACCCACCATATATGCTACTTATTCTCTGTACCTTTTTTCCCCTCTCTCCTCCTCCCACTCCCCTGTTGCTAACCCTCCATGTGATCTTTATTTCTGTGGTTCTGTTCCTGTTCTAGATGTTTGCTTAGTTTCTTTTTGTTTTAGGTGTGGTTAATGTCAGTGAGTTTGCTGTCATTTTACTATACATGATTTTTATCTTCTTTTTCTTAGGTAAGTCCCTTTAACATCTCATATGATAAGGGCTTGATGATGATGATGATGAACTCCTTTAATTGACCTTATCTGACAAGCACTTTATCTACTCTTTCATTCTAAATGAAAGCTTTGCTGGATAGAGCAATCTTGCATGTAGGTCCTTGCCTTTCGTGACTTGGAATACTTCTTTCCAGCCCCTTCTTGCCTGCAAGGTCTCTTTTGACGAATCTGCTGACAGTCTGATGGGAACTCGTTGTAGGTGACTCTGCCTTTATCCCTTGCTGCTTCTAGAATTCTCTCCTTCATTTTAATCTTGGCTAATGTAATTATGATGTGCCTTGGTGTGTTCCTCCTTGTGTCCAACTTCTTTGGGACTCTCTGAGCTTCCTCAACTTCCTGGAAGTCTATTTCCTTTGCCAGATTGGGGAAGTTCTCCTTTATTATTTGTTCAAATAAGTTTTCCACTTGTTGCTCTTCCTCTTCTCCTTCTGGTGCCCCTATAATTCAGAGGTTGGAACGTTTAAAGATGTCCTGGAGGTTCCTAAGCCTCTCTTCAATTTTTTGAGTTCATGTTTCTTCATTCTTTTCTGTTTGTTTGGTTGTTTGTTTCTTCCTTCTGGTCCAGTCCATTGATTTGAGTCCCAGTTTCCTTCCCTTCACTATTGGTTCCATGTACGTTTTCCTTTATTTCACTTAGCATAGTCTTCACTTTCTCATCTAATTTGCAACCAAATTCAACCAATTCTGTGAGCATCCTGATTACCAGTGTTTTGAACTGTGCATCTGATAGGTTGGCTACATCTTCATTGCTTAGTTTTATTTGTTCTGGAACTTTGATCTGTTCTTTCTTTTGGGCTATTTTCTTTTTGTCTTATAGTGCCTATTATGTAGTGAGTGGGTCAGAGAGGGAACAATGGAGCTTGCTTCACTCTCTGTGGGATTTCAGTCACTTCTGCTGCTTCCTCCAAGCAAACTGGACCCTTCTGGTGCTGATTTCCATGTGGGTGGGTTTGTGTACATTCTAGGACCATGTGGGTCTCTCCAATGAACTCTCCCGTGAGGCTGGGAGTTTCTCCTACTGCTGCCTCAACCCCCACAGGTGTTTCAATCAGTGTTTTGAGGCTTTATTTCCCAGGGCTGGGGCCCTGGGTTGGGTGGTCTGTCTCGCTCCCCAGTTTCACTTGGTTTATCTGCAGGCAAATGTGGGACCACCCTGTCCACCAGCCGCCCTGTGTGCCATACCCCTCCACAATCCGCCGCCTTGCTGGGTCCACCAGCTGCTGTTTTGCCGCAAGCTCTCTCTGTCCCCGCTGCCCAACTCCACCCCTCTTATGGGTCTGGATGAATGTGTCTTTTTTAACTCCTTGGGTGTCGGACTTCCATTCAATTCAATTTTCTGTCAGTACTGGTTGTTTTTTGTTTTTAAATTGTTGTTGTCCTTATTTTGGCTGTGCAAGAAGGCACAGTGTGTCTACTTACACCTCCATCTTGGCTGCTGGTCTATATTCAGATTTTAACAGAGGCTTTGGTTTCTGAACTCCCACTACTCACTATCCAAACCTTAAAAACCAAATATTATCAGATATTTTAGTATCTCTACCTGAACTTCTGCTTTTTGAACTCAGGCTAAAATAGATTTGAATGTTAAGGGAATATTTGTAATTTCTATTTTGTCTATATTTTTCAAATATTTTAGAAGGACCCCCAAATAATTGATAAGTACCAAGATGGCCTACTAAACTAGCACAAGGATATCTAAACTAAAGAACCAAAAAATTTAACTTATAAAAGGAAATGTTCTCAATAAAATATTAGCATATTAAATACATCTAGGTATTCAAAGAATAATATAGCAGCCCTCGCTGGTGCAGCTCAGTGGACTGAGCATGGCCTGCAAACCAAAGGTTGCCAGTTCAAATCCTAGTTAGGGCACATGCCTGGGTTGTGGGCCAGGTCCCCAGTAGGGGGTGTGTGAGAGGCAACCATACACTGATATTTCTCTCCCTCTCTCTTTCTCTTCCCCTCTCTCTACAAATAAATAAATAAAATCTTTTAAAAAAGAATAATATAGCATGATCATGTACACGCATTTCTTAAACTATAATTATTATAGTAACAATTCAAAAATATATCTATAAATATAGAAATATAAATATTTTATATAAATGTATAGCAAAAATTTTTAATAAAATCTCTGAATAAAATATGAATGCATTATCATCTTTCATTTATCCAAATAGTCTCATTCTTACTTTTGTTTCTTAATCTTATATTTCTTTAAAATATCTAACTAATGTAAAAATATACAATACAGATTAAATTAAGAAAAAAGAAATCTAACTGTAATAATGAACTTTTAATGAGAACAGCAAAAATATTTAACTGATGATAAGACATTTAAGTCATTGCCATTAAAATCAGAATCAAATAAAGAATTGCTTTAACTATTATTTTTCAAAATTATTTTAGATGATCTGAATAACACAATAAGGCAAGGAAGGTATATCAATTGTGTGTGTGTATAAATACATATATAAAGCTAGAAATCTATTAAGACTAATAGGAAAATTTGGCAAGGCATCAAAATACAAGAAATTATAGACAAACTATTAATTTTCTTTACATTAATATTATGAAGTTAGAACTTGACATATATAATTATCTTACATACAGTAGCTATGCAGGATATAAATTGTCTAGCAATATATTTAACAGGAAAAATAACATGCAAACATATATTAAAAATAAGATGTAAATTAATATAAAAATATAATTTTCCTAATTGTTACAATGTTAATCTTTCCAAATAACAACATAAATTTAATACAACCACAATGAGAACTTCAAAAAAATGTTTTTTATTTTTAAGATTTTATTTATTTATTTTTGGAGAGAGGTGAAATTGGGTTCCTCTCACACACTCCCAACTAGGAACCTGGCCCGCAACCCAGGCATGTGCCCTGACTGGGAATGAATGGCAACCTTTTGATTGGTAGTCTTGCACTCAGTCCACTGAACCACACCAGCCAGGGCTCAAAAAGTTTTTTAAACCTTGTGGTGTACATTAAATATTTTATTTAAAAAATGTAAGACATATTAGAAGAAAATCTCCTGAGTAAGGGCATTCCTGAATATGAATTGTAAAAATGCCCACTAAAATGTCTAATTACAATGCTGTACACTTAAAACTAATATAATATTGTGTATGTCAACTTTACCTAAAAAAATAATTTTTAAAAATGCCCACTAAGCATTATAAACAATTGAGTAGACCTCATACTCCCATCAATATGGTACAAGAAGGCCTATTCTCCCTCATTCTGACCAACACAAAATGCAGAACTGTAAATAGTAATACAATGAACAGCCCACTAAGTTACCTAAAAAAAAAACAGAACATAACCAACACAGTTGAAGCTCACTGTGTATACATTGTAGATTCCATTCCCTAATCCCTTGAGGGAGCCACTCTCTTGAATTAGGCATTTATTGTTCTCGTTCATTGCTTTATATTTTCACATTATACATATAGAAATGTTTATATGTTTTTAAGTTCTGCATAAATAATAAAAATCTGCATGCATCCCTCTGTCACTGCTTTGTTTTGTTTTGGAAAACAGTACATTTATAAGATGTTGACGCCTTATTTACCTCAGCTCATTCTAGTTTTTCATCTTCCAGTACACAGTTCATCTGGGTAGGGTTTTCATATCTATGAGCTCCTAGTTAATTTCTTTCATTGCCTTGTATTTTTCCACTTCCTTCTGGGTGGTTTCTTCTCATGCCTACCTTTCATATCTCAGACTATTTTTCAATGTTGATTCTGTCTCCTCTCAGCTTCTCAAACACTTTTCACTTCAAAACTGATCTTATTTTTCCCTCTGATTTCTTTCTTGAGCAGGCCAGCTCTCCTTTCATTCACAATGACAGTAATTCCTTTGAGAGGACAGAGGAAATTTAGTCTATTGTTTTTATTTCCTGAAGTAACTATTATTCTGATGTGTTTTATGTGCCACCTTTCTTTCACATGTCATGTTCCTTTTTCTTTTTTCTTCTTTTTGTGATTTGAAAGGAAGTCCACATTTCTTGCTTCTTAGTCAACTTTTATTGGACACAATTTTATCTGGTCCTGATATTTGTCCAATAGCATTAGTGAATTACTATCGCATCCCCTTGATATTTACCTGGTCTCCTTGAATTGTCACTTAGGACTCAGGCTGGAGATCTGGACATTTGAGAGATGGTTATATGTTTTCAGAAAGAAAACTGAGGTGGGGAGAGAGCATAGAGAAGACAGACACAGGTGGTGAGTAGCTAAAGGTTTGGTTGTGTTGTCTACAGGCACTTTTCCAACAAGTATCTTGATCTTCAGCCCAGTCAATCCCATTAAGAAATATCTCTCTTAAAAAAAAGAAAGAAAGAAATATGCCTCTTAAATTTTTGTCATTTACCCTTTCAAGACGAAGTTAACTTCATAGGAAACCAGGTCAGTGTGAGAGCTCTTGGCTCAAAGGCCTTTTGTTAGTGGTTAGCTCTTACTTATCTGTTTAGTCAACTTTTCTCAGTAGATATTTGATTCTCAGGAACTCCTCTCTATCCACTTCCCCTTATTTTCTTGCCTCTTTTTAAGAGCAGGGTAAATAATACTGACCCTGGTTAAAAGGGCTCTTCCCTCTTTCTCTGCAGTGTGGGAGTTTTCTGAGAGTAGAGATTCATCTCTCCAGTCCTCAGCTCTCTGTGAACTGTTAGGTAGGTCTCAAAACCCCTGTAATCTGTTTCCCAATAATTGGTAATAGATTACCAAATTGGTAATAATTGGTAATAATTTGGTAATAGATTACCATCTCAAATGGGGCTAGATCTACGTTCACACTGTTCACTATGTGTCTTTGTTGAAACTGTCGTAGTTTAACTTCTTCTGAGCCTGTGGGAAAAGACAGTGGCTATTCCCTTGTTGATGGAGTACTGATATACACATAAAGTTTTAATGGGAAGTAAGGTAATTGTGTGCTCTAATCTGTCATTGAATCACTCAGAGGTCTTGTTAAAATTGCAGGAACAGGCCTGAGAATCTGTATTCTTAATAAGCTCCCAGATTATACCGATGCCATTGGCTACAAACCACACTTTGATTAGAAAGGCTGTAGATTAGTTAGGGTTCTCAGAAAAACAGAACCTATAAGATATATACCTACAAAGAGATTTGTTGTAAGGAATTGGCTCATGTGATTATGGAGGCTGAGAAGTCCCATGATTGGCTGTCTGCAAGCCAGAGAAACAGGAAAGCTTGTAGTGTAGTTGGAAGGCCTGAGAGCCAGGGAGCCAAGAACAGGCAAAGAGCAATGTCTTAGCTCAGACTGTTAGCAGAACCAAGAATCCAACCTTCCTCAGCCTTTTTGTTCTAGTTCAGGTCCCCAATGGATTGGATGATGCCCATCCACATCGGAAAGAGCTATCTGCTTTACTCAGTCCATCTGTTCAAATGCTGATCTCTTCTAGAATCACCTAATGGTCATACCCAGAAATAATGTTTAACCAGATATCTGGGCATCCCATGGTCCATTCAAATGGGTTCATTTTCAACATATAAAACTGACAATCACAGGCTGTAATCATGCAGCACACAAAGCAAGAAAGTACTAAATGGCTGGCTGAAAAATTTAAAATAATAACCAGTATTTATTAAAATGTGACATTCTAACCACAGTATGAAATGCTCTGTGTGGATTATCTCATTTAATTCTCATGATGACCCTGCAAGGCTGGTGCTAATTATTTCCATATTATAGAGGAGGAAATTGAGACACAGAGAGGTTGAGTAATTTGTTTGAGATTAAACATCTAGGAAGTGTCAGAATTGAGCAATCTGATTTCAGAGCCTCAATTTGAAACACCATCTCGTGGTGCAAACCTGGGGCCATCTGTTATTCTGCTACATTACAGAAAGCAAGGGTCGGGCCATGCTTTTATAACAAGTAGGGTTTTGCTTAATAAAACTGGTGTGAAGCTGGGGGAGATGGCCTGGGAGTTTCCTCTGAAGTGTAACACACTTCTGGTGCTTCCCACAAGGTGCAAGTTGAGAGAGAAGTGAGTGTAGCTTTTACTGAGAAAGGGAAGTGATAAATACCAGTAAGAATGATAAGAGTAAAAACGAAGAGAATCGGTGAAAAAGAAAACACAGAACTTGGAACGCTTACCCTGCAATTTAGAGAATGGAGACTCTTGATATAAATTCCCTTAGAAAGTCTCAGAAGAGTTGAGTGTGTGTGACAAGTCCAAAGGATAAGGGGAACTCATATTTCCATGGGCAAAGTACTACTTTAAGAGTCAGATACCAGTGAAGCTTTATAACCAAACTGTGGGGAAGAAACCCCACAGTTAGGGTTTCTTCTTTTATGTTCCAAAGGCCTTTGTGCATAACTCAAATGCAAAATGTACTCTCACTCATTCCTTTATTTACATTCCTCCCTCACTATACTGTGATATTTATTTATTTATTTATTCATTCATTCATTCATTCATTCAATCAATCATTCATTCATTTTTAGTACAGGCTCATAGACATATCATGAGGTCTAGGTACACTGGAATTCTCTATTCACTGAACTTGGACTTTACCGTCCTGACATCATTCATTCCTTTTTTACTACTGGCATCCCTCAGCCCATCACAGTTCATTTCCATGTACTGTTCTTATGAAGCCTTCCCTTAATTAAGCACTTCACTCTGCACCATTATCTTGACACAAAATATTCTGTCTTACTGATACATTTTGCAAAGCTCTTTCCTGCATTAAATTATAGACTCCTGGTGGTTATGACTCTGTCTTCATGACCTTTGAATTCTCATTATAGCTGAGCGGGATCCTGCACATCAGTAGATACTTGAAGAATCAAGATATTGGATACATATTGGATACATATTTAAAAAGAAAGGAAAGGAAAAGAGATTTAGTCAAAATGTACCTGACTGGCTAAAATGGACTCAATAACATCTTAAAACAAAGTTTAAAAAACCCAAGAGACCTTTCAGATCCTTTCACATATAGATCTTCCCAGATCCTAACTTCTTTTTCTACTGAACACATTACTGTTTCCTCCTTGTTCTTTGAAAAGTTATCATGCACTGCTTTTAGTACAGAAGAGGGAGGGTAGCAGGAACTAAATTTACCTTTGAACTAAGATCAAAATAAAAACAATCACTTAATAAAAAAAATTTAAGAAAGGAATCAGAAATGCAGAAAGAGATTTAAGAAACAAAAAAAGATTACATTTTATTTTGTTTGAGGGGACCATCAGATGTTGCCCGCTACAGTACCATTCCTAGAGACAGAGTAAATGCAAAGCTTGTGACAGGGGATTACTGATTTATTCTCAAGTGGATTCCATGGGCCATGAGAGCCCTTAGAGAAGGCTAAGAAAAATGTGGTTACTTGCACTATTCCATTACAGGATAAAGAGAGGGCTTTTGTGATTTCCTTCTTTACTCCTAAAGCCTATCATGTTTTAATTTTTTTACAAATTCTCTATTTCTGTCTTGAGACAACATGACTGGGAGGTGGGGGATGAACTAAATAGAACCCAGAATACCATGACAATTAAAGAGAAAAAAAAATGAATTCAGTAAAAAAATACATAGCAATTCACTTGCTTGGCCTCTAAAATAACTGTCAGCAGGAAATGAATTTTAGCTGAGTTAACAAAGTAAACATAAAATGCTATTAAAACTTGAGGTTCCTAGTGTCCTGTTGGCATCTTCTTGCCACTTAGAATGATTTATTAAGTTCATTGTCATGTTTATTTGTTTATTCTAAATCAAGACAACAACATAAAAATTCTATTCCTAGGCTAGGATCTAAGAAAGCAAAATCTTAACAGCAAAACAAACATAAAATCGGAACAAAATATACTTTTAACAATTTAAAATATTTTATGGAGCACATACTCAGAAAATACTCAGCCAGTTTGGGAAACCAGCACAGGCATACAAAATAATTCCACAACTTGCTGCTAGATTTTTTTTTTTTTTTGCTTTTGTTTTTTTACTGAACAAATATTTCTCACAATAGAAGACTGTTTTGATTATTTTACCACCATGGGACCTTGGTTATTAATTTTTCATTTCAATCAATCAAGTTCTTGTAGCCTAGACCTGTGTATTCTTCCTCATACTCAACCTCCTAAGTTTATGTGCAAAAAAAGGTATTTTTACTTATCGCTGGTAAAAAGGCCTTATGGAGAAAACACCCAACAAAATATCACTCTTTCCCCTCAAATCACCTTATATTCATAGCCTGAGGCTTACATTGTATGTATTTATTTTCCATTGCCCCCACTAGGTTGTCCCCATTGAGAAGTTCTTAGCACCAGGCTCCCGAGAAAACATCCTGAGAGCTTTATAGAATTACTGTTTCACATTTAGCATCTTTTGACTATTAATCACTGCTCTCAGAGAAAGGTGCCACAACTTGGCCAGTAATCATCTCTATGGTTCCCTGTGATCAGGGAAAAAGGATGTGTAAGCACTTGGGGTGGGGGAGGCAGGAAAGAGAGAGGAAGGTGGGGGAAGAGAGAAGGACAGAAAATGCTGTTTTTCCTGATAAAAATGGAGTTAAAGGGCATCTAAAAGACATCTAAAAAAATCAGAAGCAAGTCAGTACTCAAGAAAGATATAAACAACAGATATAAAATAATCTTATTGTAAACTGCACAGTCTTATGTACTTCCTAACATCAAATTTTGTAGCTATTCCTGGGGTAGACATATAGGAGACCCCTTACCTCTCCCCCAGTGGATGCCTGAAATTGTGGTTAGTAGTGAACTCTGTATATACCAAGTTTTCTCCTATACATACACACCTATGATAAAGTTTAATTTATAAATTTGGCACAGTAAGAGATTAAGAACAATAATTAATAATAAAATAAAATAGAACAATCATAACAATATGTGTAGTCAAAGTTATACAAATGTAGTCTCTCTCAAAATATCTTACTCTACTGTACTCACCTTTTCACTTAAAGTACAACTTCTGTGAGGCTTATCCAAATTGCCAGCCTCACAACTCTTGTACTTTGGGGCCATTAGTAAGTAAAATACGGATCACTTGAACACAGCACTGTGTTGTGGCGACAGTCATTCTGATAACTGAAAGTGAGTAAGGACGGGAAGTTATACAATGTGGAGATGCCAGACAAAGGGAAAATTCACGTCTTCGGTTGGACTGAGAAGGACACTCAAGATTTCATCACTCCTGAGAACTGCAAATAATTGAAAACTTATGAATTGTTTATTTCTGTACTTTTCCATTTAATACTTTTGGATCCTAGTTGACCACAGGTAATTGAAACCATGGAAAACAGAACTGTGGATCAGGAGGGGGCACTACTGTATGTGTGCACACTCAAATGGAAGAGTTCAGTAGGATGGTGAAAGCAGCTAAGAGCTACTGAGAGGGTATTCCTGAGCCGGGTCCTTTTAACTCCCCACAGTTATTCCAGTTAGGATCACAGATGCTCTCTGAAGTGGGTAACCTTATTCCAAACCCACAGGGCCACTTGTACTTTTGTAACTGAGCATTTGTCAGATTTTAGAAAGTTAATATGGAGCATGTGCCATATAGTATGAATCTCCTCCAACATTCCTGCAGTAAAATGTGTAGACAGATACAGAAGTAGGAAGAAAACAACTTCTCTTCAGGTCAGGTCAGGTTTTATTGCCCAAAGTGTTTTGCCAAACCTAGGTTTAGAAGGAAGGAGGGAGGGAGGGAGGGAGGGAGGGAGGGAGGACATCTGTTTTTCCATGTTGAATTTCAGAGTTGAAGATTGGATGTATTTTCAACTGCATTTTACAAGCAAAGAAACAGGGACTCAAAGAGGATCAAGTGCCTGCCTCTTGGCACTGGCAGCAGAGTTGGCTGGATTCAACCTGAAATCTCAGATTCTAGAGCCTGCCCCTAAACTCCACTAGCCTGCCCCTCAGGCTTTCTTTCAGTGTCTAAGTAAATGCAGATGTGTCTGAAGTCTTTCCATCACTCCTGAAGATTTAAGCTGTCTTTTCGGTTCATCAGAACTATCTTCCTCTGCAAATTCACCTAACAAGTAATTGTAAAACGAAGCAAAGAGGAAATTTTTTTTTCCTTCAGCAAAAGAGAATGCATCAGCCTTGCCTCTACTCACTTAGGGATTTGAGTTTTGCTCCTTAGAGATAAAGGTGGGAAGAAAATGGAGAAGAGGAGAGAGGAGGGGAGAGGAGAAGGGGAAAAGGAGGGGAGGGGAGGTAGGGGAGGAGAAGATGGGACTGTTGGGGGCAGGAAGGGAAAAGGAGAACAGAGAAAGGACCTGGATTCTAGCATCCAGAAATGACCACAGCATGTTTAAAAGTCCTAATAATTCAAGATGTCTAAGCCAGCTTTCTAGGAGTGAAGGTTTGTCAAAATGAGGATGCGGCAAAGCTTCCTATCTGGTTAGCAGACAAAAAGGAAAGCCTACACAGGCTGGTAAAAAGGTTGCCAAACTGATCAAATCCAGCAGAGGTGGTGGTTCAAGGGCAGAGTTCAAAGGAGAGAATATATTACCTAGAAATGTGCAGAAACTTGAGAATGACATTGGACTTTATCTGGTCAGAATGGTGGTTTGATCAACCTAACTCTCGAGGTACAGCATGACCCTGGCAAAAATCAAGCTACATTAGGTACTAGAGTTTGTGGATGGTTAACTTTCTGCAGGTAGACAGAGCATCTTCAGCAGCTACTCTTACCCTCCTACATTCCAACATGTTTTCTCCTGGGAGATGAAGGAGTGTACCTGAAATTACACATAACCCTGAAATGCCCACAGGAGCATGTGATTGGGGAATGCTTTTTGCTGTGCCTATCAAAGCAGGAAAAAAGCTGAGACCTATTGTTTGTTTTTAATTTGAAATCCTAACAGCTAAACTTGAGCTGGTTGGCCACAGTAATACCAGAAAAAAAAAAAAAAAAAAATCAAGCCCTCACGAATCTGTCTTACATGGGCACAGCAGCTTCAGGATCTCTTTTCTGTCTCCCAAACCAGGGCAGCCGCACCCTCTGATCAGTGATTCTGCACCACTCTCTTGGGTGCCAAGTTTATAGACGGACATTTAATTGAGGTCCAAGTATAATGTGAAGCTCAATTTGCTTCCTTTTTTTTTAATGCTGCAGCTTTTGTACCTCACCATCAATGTGTGGCTAAGTCCTTGTCGATGTGCCAATTTGTATATTGCCATTTCTGACATGAAGAGAGAACACAATTCCAGTGAAAGACCATCCCTGCACGGGCAGCACTCAGTAAATGCTGGTGATTTGAGAAATTATGACAACTATGCCTTCCTGACTTGCAAACTGTCTTTGTGAGGTGCTTTGTCAGGTGCTAAACCAAGGATAAGGTTTTAAATGTTATGTACACAGGGCTTATGTTTTTGGTGTGATAATAGACAGTAGTAAAGGGATTATTTTCTTCTTTCTCTGTAAACTTCCTTTTACCAAAATCAGTGCCCAGACATTAGAATAAACTATATATTAATCTTTTAAGCTAATCAGCTCATCTCCTTCCCTGACTCATTTAGGAAGGGTGTACATAGGCATTCACACGTGACACTCACAGGCATGCACCGACTTCCTTAGTGCCATTTCTTAAATTTTACTCTCCTCAATGCTAAGCTTCTACTCTCCTAGTGTCCCAGCAAACACGTATGTGATACACACGCACACACACACGCACGTGCTTTGTTCCCCTGAAGTAGATTTCCAGTATAATGAAAGTTTTCACGGAAAATAACATACTATGTTAGGTCAGAGAGCTGGACTCAAGATACCAAGGTCTTTATCTACTCTAATAATACCCTAAAATCTTTAAACTATTAAATAGTCAACAAACTAACTCCATTTCAGTTAGCCTCATCAGAACTTTAATTATTGTCTAACACAAAGTGTTACACCAAATGACTCAGATTAAAAATGTCCAACCACACATTGAGATTGTTTTTATTTTACTCTACACAGTACAGTGTTTTCCCATCTAAACTGACAAGTTCAGCATGAGTAGGTGGAAGAAAGAAAAACAAAGCGGCATTCATTAAGAAATGGAAGGTAAAGCTTTTCTTATGAAAACAGAAGAGCAAAAGCACACCTTTCAGAGCCAGAGAAACAGTGCCAGCATTTTGATACACAGAATGAACTTTAATCTGCACAGATGAATCTGAGAAATCTTCTAGAAGAGATGCCATATTATCACAATAAATATTAATAGCAGAGTCACAAAGCTATAATCACTATCTGTATCCCTGATACTGAGTTTCAGATTAACATGTTTATTTTACTGGTGTTCCCAAATTTAATGTCAGGGAATTTTGGTTGCAGTATTATCATCATTAGGCAAATATATATAAAAAATGTACATTTGAATTATACACACACACGCATATATACATATACATACATATATAAAATTCTGAAATAATCTGAAAGTATAGATTGATCAGCATTTATAAGAACAATTTTGGGGGTTTAAGAGGCTACTTAAATGACCCCCCAAAAAAGGTTCCATGGCAACTTTGGTAAATGTTTGTTTTGGATAAAATTTCTAGTTCTGCATAAATTCCTACGTACCATCACTATTGCTTTTCATAGTATGTTTTCCCCTTCCTTTCATTCATTCTCTTCCCCTTCCCCCCACCATCTCACCCACCATAATTAGGCAAAGGACCAGAATTATCTGCTTCATGTTCGGGTGCTTTTAAAAGGATCCTTTCTTAAACCCAGAAACCTGGATTTCTGCTTCCTTTTTAGCTTTGCTTAGACTTTCAAATGAGGGAGAACCATATCTGATTTAGACTTGGCCTTGAAATGCTAAAAGTACTCATCCACCTTTCATACAGTCAAAGGAAAACAACCTAGACTGGATGGGTACAGCAAGCTTCAAACTGTTTGGAAGGCGATAGTCTTATTTCTTGGGCTGGGTGGGAGTCTATCTAGCATAGAATTCATGGTAAAATATATTTGACAAAGTATGTTTTCATTCATCTTTGACAAAGCAAGTGGAACCAAGGAAATACCCACTGTTATATCCTAACATCAGGGACTTTCTATAACTCAAGAATAAGCCAGATATCTGACAGCACCCTTAAAAGAGTAAGTATTCCATGGTTTTTCAGTGACTACACAATGAAGTAGTAGGTAGTGTATCTTTGCTTTTACCTCATCTCACACAGGAGTGTCAGGGGCTCTAAATGATAACACATCTCTGCCCTTTAATCTCAGGTTCTGTAAGGAATAAGCATTTTGATAACTGAATTATCCAGTTATCGAAATGTTCACGAGAAAACCCTTTATGTTTTCAGTGCTTGTTTGTTAGCTTTCCTAGCTATACATCCTAACAAACTGTTGAGCATCTTGCTGAGTCTGTATCATTACATTGAACATCAATTCTCATTTCATATGTATTATAGATATAAAGTTTAAAAAAATCAGACCCTATTTTTTTTTTTTTGTAAAGAATTCAGGCCTTGCCCTGGCCAGTGTGGCAAGGTAGGTTGGGAGTCATCCCGCAAACCTAAGGGGAGTGGGTTCAATTCCCTATCAGGGCACACACCTGAGTTGCAAGTTCACTCCTAGTTCACAGCACATAGGAAAGGCAACAAATTGATGTTTCCCTCCTCTATCCCTCCCTCCCTTTCTATTTAAAATCAGTAAGCATGTTCTCAGGTCAGGATAAATACATACGTAAATACATACACATATACTTAAACTTTATTTTAAAAAATTCTGGTCTTCTTATCAGCCTGTTTTTGATGATCTATAATTCTCTCTAAAGTGGAGAGATAAAAATAAAAAACAACTGGGTATCCAATAATCAAAGTTGTGCTTAGAAAGCTAAGTAAAAGTGATCGGGAAACAACCACCATAAACCAGATTACCTGACATTATAACAGTGTCCAAGAATGTCAAATTATAATCAGGTAAATGGAGAGAAATGACAGGATTTTGTCATTCATTCAATTATTTGAATGGAATATTCATTTCCCAGATATCTCCTAGGCTGTTTCTCCTGTCTCTTTTGAGTTTATGCTCAAATATCACCTCCTGACTATCTTACTTAAAATAGCACCTTGCTTCCTCTCCCCCATGCCCACCCAGAGCCCTGTTCTGCTGGGCCCTCCATGGTGCCCCACGGCCTCCTACAATATTCACAACACCAGCACTGCAGCCCTGCCCCTCAGCACTGTCACGTTCTGTTATACATTTCACTGACTTGTTTACTTCCCTCTCCAAGAGAAAGAATTTTTGCTTGGTTCACTGCTATATTTCCAAATGCCTAGAGCGATGCTGGGCACATGGTAGCTGCTCAACAAAAAATATTTATGAGCGAATAGATTTAACTAATTTTAGCATCTTCTAAAGCTCTGGTCTAACAGTCCCTGACTTCAAGGTCTTCCGATCTAATGGGAAGGTCAGATATGGTTGCAAACAATTGCGATACAATGGGATCGGAAAGCAGTGTACTGGGATCTGGTATTGGTTAGGAGCTGGAACTCGGTCTTGGACAAATCTGGATTCTAGCCTCAAATTGTCCCATAGCTCTCTGACCTTGAGAAAATTACAATTATAACATCGCTGTACCATGATCTCTTCAGATCAGAGATGACGATAGGAACAAATGTCTGCCATTACAGGCTTGTGATGAGGAGTTAGTGAAGGGATGCACGCAGGTGCTGAGCACAGTCCTGGCATTCAGAAAGTCTATCGGAAGTGCCTGCAACATCATGTCAGGTTCTTACAGAAGCAGAGAGCACAGCACAGGGTCTGAAGCAGTTGGGAACTCCCGGGAGGGCTGGCCAGTAAGAGGACAGAGACAGAAATGGAGGAAAAGTTGTCCTCAGCGTGCATACAAAGAAATGCCAATGTTAAATTTTCCTGTACCTAATGCACAAAGCTTCTTTTTAAAAACAAGTAATATGAACATGTAATCAGAGTAGGGACTTTTCCAACTGAAATGGGTTATTGACAAGCCTGTCCACTAACCTGGTTGTAACTTTCCATACTCCTTCCCTCATTTGCCATTCTCTCTAAAATGAAATGCTGGGTGGGACGAGGGGAGAATCCAACTGGTACTGAAATATTAGGTATTATTGCCTTGTGAAAGAAATGTCTAAGCCACTCACCATCATCATCATCACCATCACTACCAACCTGTTGCTTTGGCAGCAGAGACTTTGCTAAACAGAACATATTGTCCTTCTCAGGAAAAAATAATTAATTCAAGATCTGGTTCCAGTACATGTTGCTAATCAGAACACTAAATCTACAGGGGAAAAAGGAGTTAATCTCCTTTTCAATCACTGGTACATTATCTCCTTTCCCTATCCCTCAGTAAATCCCAAACTTATTAACAGTCTCTTTAGGACAAGTCTTCCCATCTCTGTACTCAAGAATCTTTAAAAACAGTGACACACAGCTCTTGAGTTCAATCAATTTCACAACTAATTCTGCTGTAACTCAGGTCAGTATTCTAACTGCTATTTGGCAACTGAAGTTGAGCATTTTGAGATGGAAGGAAGTCCTCAGCTATATATAGGTGTAACACTCATCTCCTTTTCTTATCAGCAAAATCTACTATACAGTGACATAATCAGACCAAAAGAAAAAAGGGGCATGATGTAAATTTGGCATTATCACAATCTTTTTCAATTGATGATTCTAAAGCTCCGGCCTAATAATAAACACCAGGCAATCCTCAGTAAGCTTATGAGTTAGTGATAGAGATATGATTCAAATTTTACTACTCACTTTAAAGGACTTAAAAGTCATACTAAATTAGGCAGGGATGTGCTATATTAGTAATCATTAAATCATAACTAGTTAAAAGGTAATGATTTCTTCTGGTGAAAATTTGCACTGCATGGTTAGGAAGCAAAAAATAAAGTTAGAAAAAGGAGAGGGAAAACAATTCATTTTTAATTTGAGCCTGGCTCCACAGCCATATTACTTAATCAAATGTTAAGTGCCCCAAAAGGGAGTTTTCTGGGGAGGTAGAAATCTTCTACCACTGACCAGGGTGGATTACATGGGTGTGCAAATTTCACAAAGTCCAACCACTATTAATGTAATGGGAACAGTCTGTATGACATTGATATAACCTGGCAGCCAAGGAGAGTGGACTGGAATGTACATAAACATTAATGACTTCACTGTACTAGTCAGTGGGGACAGTAGACACTGTTGAGTGGGCATGTGTACTGTGTAGCTATGGTATTCAAAATGACTGAGCAAGCCCTGGTTGGTGTGGCTCAGAGGACTGAGTGCCAGCCTGCGGACTAAAAGGTTGCCCATTCAATTTCTGGTCAGGGCACATGTCTAGGTTGTAGACCAGGTCCCCAGCTGGGGGTGTGAGAGAGGGAACGGAGGATAAATGCTCCTTTCACACATTGATATTTGTCTCCCTCTCTTTCTCCCTCCTTTCCCCTCTCTAAAAATAAATAAATAAAATCTATTTCAAAATGACCCCCCCCCAAAAAAAAAATGACTGAGAGAGTACAGGAATGAATCTGCATCAAATTTTCCACTAAGCTTGAACATTCCTCCTGCAGAAACTTTGGATGATTCAGAAGGCCATAGCTATGGGCAACTGGTGATTGGCAGCTTCATCACAATTACATGCCTACTCATGCATCATGTCTCCTGCAGAGTTTTTTGGCAAAACATCAAATCACCCAGGTGACTCAGCTCCCCTACAGCCCAGATTGGGTGCCCTGTGACTTCTTGGCTTTTCCCAAAATGAAAATCACCTTTGAAAGGGAAGAGATTTCAGAACATTGATGAAATTCAGGAAAATACCACAGGGCAGTTAATGGCAATTTGGAGAACGGTGTGAGGTCAAAGTGCCCAGTTTGAAGGGGACTGAGGCATCATTGTCCTATGTACAGTGTTGCTTGTATCTTCTTCAATAAATGTCTCTTTTTTTTTTTTATATTACTGGCTGAACACTTTCTGGACAGACCTGATATATTCTTTCAAGGTAATGTTTTCAGTTTCTTCAGATATATTCCTGGAAGTAGACTTGCTGGGTCATAAGGCAGTTCCATTTTTAATTTTTTGAGGAAACTCCATACTGTTTTCCACAGTGGCAGCACCAGGCTGCATTCCCACCAACAGTGCACAAGGGTTTCCTTTTCTCCACATCCTCCCAGCACTTATGTGATTTATTGATGACGGCCATTCTGACAGGTGTAAGGTGATATCTATTGTGGTTTTAATTTCCATTTCTCTGATGATTAGTGGTATTGAACATCTTTTCATATGTCTATTGGCCATTTGTACATCCTCTTTAGAGAGGTGTCTATTCAGGTCCTTCCCCCCATTTTTTAAATTGGATTGTTTTTTTTTTTTTTGGTGTTAAGTTGTATAAGTTCTTTATAAATTGTGGCTAGATAAGGTGTTCTAACCCCTTGACACGTTCACTGAGAAGTAGATGCACTGTTGGTTGCTGAACCCTTATTCAGAGATAATATTCTTAACATATGAAAGTGAGGTGACTATTTGTTCTGGCTGATGCTTATAGTCTGGGTCTAATTATTAATAGCACCCTATTTTACTCTCAAGAGTTACAGTTTGGTTGATAAACTTATGAAACAAATTATACTGTCACTCTACCTGTAAAGCTTCACATCGTTTGGCCTCACTTCCTTAATTCCTCTCCACTCCAGTTACTGGCCTTCCTTCAGTCCCTCCAATTCACTGCAAACTGTCCGGCCGGATTTGTGCACCGTTCCCTCTTCCCTGACCTCTTCACTTAAATCCGAACTCATCCTCCAGATCTCAGCTCAAGTGTCCTTTCCTCTCAGAAGCCTCTCCATGGTAGTCACATCTATTACAGCTCTCAGAACACCTCTTTACCACTTTGCTGTCCTTAGCACGTCTCAGGTCCAGTTTTTACATTTGTGGTAACTAACTCTGCCGCTAGGCTCTAAGGCCCTTTAGGGCAGAGTAGGTGACTATTTATGAAACCAATGCTTAGCATAGTACTGGGCACGCAGAGGAACTCCATAAGTGTTTGTCAAGTGAATGTGATAGAAACAGGACAAAACACCAATTATATTTTAACCATTGCAAAGGATCCCAGAAGACTTCTAAAGGATAGGGCAGGGGGTGGGGGGGGGTGAGAATCCAGGAGTCAGAGGGAAGGCCGGTGTCTAATGGTTCATATTACAGAAGCGCCCCATCTCTAAGTCTATAACCCTAACTCCTGTTTCAAGCAGTAACTGTTCTGAGAAAACTGGCTGCCTAAGCCATGTTTTTAATTAGTTCCAAACTCTCATTTTTACCTCACTATCTTAAACATTATAGGAACACATTGACTCACTTATAAGGCTATACACAACTCCAAGCAGGGCCTGAACTCCATAAGGGCTTTAAGATGCAAGACTTCTGGAAGGGTCAAAGGAATCTTGCCTATAAGTCTCTTGAAGTTCTTTTAAGAATGGGGCCCTTTGTTTCCCATACGATTGCAAAATAAATTAGCAAGAAGCTCTGCTGGCTAAATACCTACTCCACTGAGGTATGCAGTAATGCTATACAACCCAGAAGCAAACCATTCAATGAAGATATCATCACAGAGAAAAACCGAACTGACTTTAAACTAAAAAGAACTCATGGTCAATGAGTCATTTATGACATACCAGAAGAAATCAATCACATTATTAGTGATTCAAGTGAAGGTTGCATCAGGTTACATCACAAGAAGAAACTCAAAGCCAAACTGATAACTTATAAAAAGGCTGCTTTTCTTTGCAGTAAAGGAAGCACTCACACCACTCTAGATTAAGAAAAGATTGAGAACCACTGAGTTCTGTTTGAAAACCAGTTTGAAAATCTCTTGCAAAAGAATGGCCAAATACAAATAGCTTGAGGGACTGCAAGACCTGGGAAAAGCCAACTTACTTTGCATGGCGAAGCTGCTGTGAGGATTAAAGGAGAGGATGAATGCAAACGCACACTGTGCAGGGCTGCACTGCTGCACGCATTTGGTGGGGTCCTCCTCTCTCAAGGTGACGTCAATACAGACAAAAGGTCTGACACACTCCTTTCTTTTAGCGTTACTGAAAAAACAGCTCTGAAAACAATAGCAAGTATGCAGCTCAGGAATGTCTGTAAAACAAATACGCAAGGCCTGGGTTATGTATTTCCACACTTAAAAGTGGGGGGCATTCATTTTCCTTCCTATATTTTTTTCAAAAACACAAGTACATTTCTTGCAGCTATTGGCTAAAACAGACTTTCACAAACACTACACACAATCAAGTAACATCAAGTTTTCAGAGACCAAGAAAACAATCTGCTATATTTAATTTGCCTCCATAGTATAGAATTTGCAACTTCCAAGAATCCAACCATTCATCGCTAAATGTTTTCATATGGTTAAGCTTGATGACAGACTTATTTTTATCCCCAGTTTTACACACGAAGCGATGGGCTCAGAAAGGTAAACAACTTGTCCAAAGTCACAAGCTAGTACTTGGTACGGGCTTGGATTCCTACTCATTCTTCTGAGTCCAAGACTAGAATTCTTCATAGCACATCCCAACTGCCACCCTAAATCAAGCCTAGTTTTAAGATGTTGTAAGCCTAGTGGATATAGAAAGAGTTTCAAGGACAAAAATGACCGAAGATGGCCTACTAGCAATGAGAAGTTAAAATATGCATGTTCCAACAATGGGAAACAAGTAAATAAACCATATGCCACAATATACCAATAGTCAAGAGCTTGGATTCTGGGGTCAGAAAAGCCCGAATTCAAATTATAAACTAGCTGTTTACCTTTGGAGCAAATTAAACTCCTTTAAGCCTCAGTTTTCCGTCCATGAAATAAAAATTAAAAAGTACTGACCTATTTACTTGCCAAGCTCACTCAGGTGTTGGGAGGTGAAATAAGAATATATACTGGTAACATGAAGGTTGACAAGTGCAATTTAGGGACAATAAAATTCCAATTGGTCTATTGAGTTCAAGGACAAAACTGCCTTAAATCAAGACTGGAAAATGCATCAATCCTGTTCATAGTGTAACTCTTGAATCTTATCATTTTAAGTTTATGCCTGTAAACAGAATCTTGTCAAATAAAGTTCAATTGTTTAGGCATGTTTCCTTCCTAAAAATTTATAGATTGCTCTGATCAAGAGAAAAAAGATACAGGGGACTTCTGGTTAAATCATTGTTGTTAATACAAATTTAATCACTGACGAAAAACTACATTAACTCAGTTCTTTTGCAACCATGAAAATAAATGTTACAAAAGCCTTAACATTTAAAAAGCAAATTTCAAAAAACATAAATGTGAATTTCAACATATAACAATATAGTTTAATATATAGGAGCACTGGACTTTGAATTGGTATAATGCTTGGCTATAAAAGATGTCTAAATTTTGCAAGTAAGGATTTAAGCAGATTAAGATAAAATTAGAAAACACAATTCTCTTTGGATTGGTACAACTACTTCTCATTTTAAGGCTATCACTTAACCAATATAACAATCATGACTTATTCTTACTTCAGTGATAGTCTAGAGTTTTTAACCACTTTTGATCATACACCCCATCAAACAAAATTTTGGCGCTATCCCCAGTATATTTGTTTATAAGAGGTACCACGTGCTTTTGTATACATACATGAAAATGCATGTGAGAATGTTTTAAACGACTGACAAAATGTTTGGAGATGGTCTATTTAGAGAATTATTAAAATTAAATATACCCATGAGCGAACACACCTTCTATCACTGTTTCAGTCTGAAATAATAATTAGTGTTCAGTGTAATATTCTCTGAATACAAGAATGCAGTTAATCCCACTGTTGTTTTCCTGCTTGGTGGTCCCTACTGTAATGCTAGATGTCTGGCCTATATACTTAATCATCCTTCTAGCATCAGGAATGGGGTCACAAATGGCCTTCAAGACTTAAAGGTACAAGGAAAGAGACTATGATCAAGTGGTTTATAAAATGCATCTTTAAAAAAATTCCCCCTTTAGAAAATGCTGAGACAAAGGCATAAGCACTGTATTTGAAAACACTTTTAGGGGCCCGCTTACTCACGTTACCATCCTCTCCTCCCCCAGGCCCGGTTCCCATTTGGTCTGGGCCATAAACCTCACCAGCACTTTGACCTGCATGTTCACCATGTTCACATATTGAGTGCAGACTCTGTCCCAGATTCAGGAATCACACAATCCCTACAGTAGCATTAGCCAAACTTCCTGCCAAAAGGCTGTGCTACACAAACCCCTCTTGATAAACATGACCACAGCAAATGCATTTTTATTCCCTTTAAATTCCTCCATCTCTACTATGTTTCCCACTTTTCATTTCCCCCATCCTCTCCCTATTTATCTAACCCTAGACCCATCCTTCAGCTTATTACTCTTTATAATTGTATAGAATTCCCAAAAGATCACTATATCTTCAACACTAAAATGATAATAAATATCATGAGAAGGCTCATATAAAAATGGAAACTGAAGTCCAAAATATTCCTTGTAAGATTATTCAACTGTGAGATGACAGAAAAGCATTTAAAAAAATTGAGACTCCTATGACTTGAGTAAAAGTCTTAGCATTTTTCTATTCCTGTTTGACACACTGAACGCTGCCAAAAGAAACTGGTAAACCAAATTAAAACTGCAGTCAAAAAACTGCCGCCCATCATACTCCACAAATCGTTGAGGAAATGGTATCAATCCTCATTATTAATCCAATCTAAGGCTTACTTGTTTAGGAACATCTCAAAACTACAAAATTTAACATCTTGCTTAATTAACTTTGTGCTATTATCAGAAGAAAAATATAATGATCTATAGAAATAACCAGAAATTGTAACTTAAAACATACAATTTCCTGGGCCCTATTTGTAGTAAAATGACTTAAGGACTCATGTATGCAGCTCAGTTTGGTTAGTACTACAAACTATTTCACTACAAAAGATTTTTTTCATACTGTATGTTCCGAACATGAAAAATAAACCATTGCCACATTTTGGTAGCAGCCATATACAAAAGTTCAACCACAGAGACTGAGAGATGATACGAGACTACCTGCAGTTGGTATACCTTCAGAAAAATAAGAAATCTGTTGTTTGAGACAATCCAAAATACACTTTTTGAAGTCTCTTGTGTATAGGTAGAACTATTGACAATTTCTCCCCACATAGTTTATCAGCAGCATCTTATCACAATCTAAAAGAGAGGTGCAAAGGGGAGGGAAAATATCTTTAACTTCAATAACAAAATACTATTTCTCTTCTGCAAAGAGGAAGGGGAGTAGCAGAAATGTTAAATGGAAAAAATACAGTAAAAATAAACTATTAAAACAAAACAAAAACAAAAAGTTAAAAAAAATCACCGAGGGAAAAGTCTAATAGCAGATGTATTTGCTCTTAAGACTAGAGGAAGCCTGAAAACCTTTAAACACTAGAACGGTCAGGAATACCACTTCCTTTTAACTTGAAGGCCAATTCTATGATCTGTAACATCTACATAAAATGATTTACAATTTCTGAGCTAAAGTGACTTAAGAAAATCACCTGTGCAAAAGCACCAGAAAGCGGTTTTCTGGTGGCCTTTCCAGTCCATTATTACAGAAATATTGCAAATTAAGATTAAAGACTGGTGATTCCCATTCCAGATTGCCGGGAAAACAGCCCCATTATCCTGCATAAACTAGGATAACACTTGCCATACAATCCACTGTAAGCCTCGCTTCAGCATTAAAGCAAGATAGTACTTACAAATGGAGGAAATAATTTTACAACTACCTGTTAAATCTCAGAAAGTAACATTCCTAAACTTATTGCCAATAACTGACTTCCTAGTGTCAGTGGCAACTTATGGTTTTGAAAGCAGACATCCTTTCTTATGATGATTTCTAAGAAACGATCTTTTGATTCAGGCAGTGCAAAAGCCTTTCTGATTCTATCTCTACTAAACTCAAATTACACAAATGGTACAAATGACTACTTCTACAGGCCTGGCACACACCTGCATCTGCATACAGCAGACTCCAATGTTCTCATCAAAATAGCTAAGCAAAACATCCCCCAGAAGCAATGAACAAGAAATATCAAACAGCTACTGTACTCTACACACTTGTCTGGGGAATGTATGGTTAAAGCCACAGGAAGCAGCTGGATGCTAGAGCTGAGTGATGTTTGCCTTTTAAAGAGGAACTTAACAACTCCTTACATGCCAGACATCACCTGAATTCTAAAATAAAATGTTTTTAAGTTATCTTCCCACCAAATGTCCTTTTAAAGTACTAAAAAGTCTGATGTGAAGATCTTCAAAAATAATTCTCCATCTGAGAAAAGGTTTTATGATACAAGTCCTACACTGTCTGGAAGACATGCCCACTCTACCTTAGGTCCCACGCTGCGTGGAGCTTTACCAGTTACCTAGCTTCAAAGGAGTTACCACATGAAACGCAGTTGGTAGCACTGATGTGAGACCTGTGTACTACAGTACCAATTGTTTTATTATAAACTAAAGTTTGAAAAAGGGGGGTGGGGGGGACGTTCTGAAGAATGAACTGAAAAATAAAACTGTAATTGGCAACAGTGGCCCATGTGTTATGGTTTTATTTCAGACTCCTAAGGATGGCCTGCCAGAAAGTACATAGACAGCATCTGTATTCTACATGCCTGCAGGTTTACCTGTGTATTCCTGTGTAGTCTACAAAATCAGAATTTAATCTTACAGATAGAAATAAACTCCGTATTTATTTGGGATTACTAATTTCAAGCAACCTAGATTGTGTATTTCCAGTGTGAGCATGTTTACACTTGTACAAAAAATAAATACATAAAAAATGCCACTAAATGGCAAGGGTTACTTAACTGTGTAGAGAAAAACCATGTTATCCTCTACAACCAAAGAATTAACCCAAGACTCTATCATATAAGGTTGTGGAGGAATCTACACCCCAGCAATGTTTATATTTCACTTAGGTTCTTAGGATTTAACTGAAATAGTCTGAAAATGAGGAATCAAAAACTCAGCATTAGAACTTTTGAAAATAAAAATTTGTCAACATACCTTTTGTTGAACTCCAGCTTAAATGATTTATGTAAATCTTGCAGCTGATGAAAAGCAAAAAGCACCCAATCTCTCTGTAGTAATTAGCCTGTTCTTTAAGACTATGGGTCATCTGCCCCAGGACTTTTTAATTGAACAATGAATCAATGGGGGCACAGTAATTGTTTTTCAGAGGTGGGTCAAAATGAAACACTGTATCTTCACTTCAACTGGGAAGCAATGAAATAGAATCCTTGAGTATCATTTTTGGTAAGTGTTACCTTTTGTTTCTTATCCTCATTTCATGCATTTGGCCTGGAAATATGTCCATGTTTTGACTTTAGACATTTTTTTAAAACTTAACCCCATGTTTCCTATAACATCTAAATATGTATACAAAGATCTTCACTCCTTATCAAATAAATGTTCTTCAGCATGCCCAGCGTGTAACTGACATTCACATAGCTTAAAGAACCTAAGTCTTCTAAGAAATATTTCTTTAGCTGAACCTCTATAATTATGACAAGAGATTGATTAAAATGCCAAGATAAGAAACAATTTATTATAGAGAGAAGAAAAATTTCTCATCCAAAATATAGAAATCTGTACAACTTTGCCACAATCAATATACATGAACTGTACAAATTTACACCAGTTCATAATTTACCAAATAAAAGATGACTAACAAAGTTCACAAAATAGATGGTGGTTTGTGGAAAAGACTTTTACCCAATTAAGTACAAGGAAAGTTACAAACCAGACCTCCACTTTCTAAAAATAAGAAGTTTACTCAGTCTTAGAAAACTACAAGCTAGCAAATGTACAGAGAGCTGGCTGGTGCTAACACCACAGTTGAGACAGTGTCTTTTTAAGGGTCTTAAGTTTTAAAGCCTGTTGCCAAGGCAGATTCTGGTCACTTGCTACTTTCAAGGCCAAAAACACAATACAAGTTCTGACCATTCCCCCAGGTCATGCTTACTAGGTTTGTCTTATGTACATTTATACATATTTAAGTGCTAGGTAAAAGTCTTGTCATAAAATTTCCAGTACTACCATGTTTAAAATATTGAGCTTTCCGATTCAGCTGCCAAAAAATTAACCATTTTCAAGTGTAATAGTGCAAATTTCCTCTGCAAGCTCTACTGCAGAGAACAGTTCTTTGAAATACAGATTTTTATTAAAGGGACTGATGTATAAATTTAGGTATAACTTCTGGGAGAAACCGAAACCACCCTAGGACTTCACTCCCTAGCAAATAGTGATCATGTACTTGGACTCACAGGCTATTAAATTATTGAAAGGTACTGTCCAAACTATGGCACTGTCACTTAAAAAAATTTTTTTACCACTCTATCTTGTGCCAGGTCTTCACAGCTGTGACATGATTTAAATTCCATAATCCATCCATCCCCAAGAGGAGCCCACCCAAAGCAAAAATCAAATTTATCCATCCATTATAAGATGATCCATCCACAGACTATATCTTAACCTGATACAGTCATCATATTGTAGTTTTTGGAAGGGCTTGTTCTGCCCAAGAGAAGTTCCTCCTTACAGCTGATTCTGCTGTCTACCATTTGCACGTTGGTACTGCTTTGAGTGCTACCTCCTGCTGGTGAGGCTTCATACAACACACAGATGGAGCCATCCTCTCCAATTCTGTAGGACACTTCGTAGGGATCAACCCAGAGTGTGAGTTCACTTGGGAGAAGCCTGAACAGCTCCTGACTGCTCAGTCCAATCCGCTGTGCTGCCTGTCCAATCAGAGGATCCATTTTATGGTTGATGCGAATACAACGGTAACCTGATCCTTTGCACGGCTTTTCTGGGAACCAGTGATGTTTATAATGCTCTATAGAAGAAAAGAAGAGAGAAATAATGCTTAGACAGTTACTGTTAGGTCCCACTTTAGTTTCCTTTTCCCAATAGTTCCTTTGAGGAGTGAAAATGAAAACCATCAACTTTTATAAATGCTCAGCATTGCCTTCACTGCTGTGCGTGTGCAGGGATGGGGAATGAGCGCGAAGGATTTTAGAAATAATACAGTAGTACGGGACAAAACAGTTCACAGGAACCAATCAATCGGTTGAGCCGCCAGAAACAGTAATCAAGCGCGCAGCCTCCGCCAGCCAGATAGCACCGGCGGCCGGGCGGTAATCTGTGTACTTTCTCCACTCCACCCGCATACAATGGGGGTTTATGACTTTGGAGGAGAGAAGCGCAACCGGACTGTTAACCCCGAAGGGAAGAAAAACAAGCAACCCTCAAAGAACAACAAGCAACCCTAAACCATGCTCTGGGCAGGGCTGTAATTGCACCGGTGACAAATCCGATGATTAATGGGCAGGAGTAGGAGGCGAGGGAGAAGGCACGGCCGTCCTGGACTGGCTCTGGGACAGTGGCGCGGTTTCCCACCCCGGGACAGGTCACCGAGCACGCTACGGTTGGAGGGAATTGAGGGGAGGGGGCGCGGAACCAACCCCAGCCCCGTTGCTCCTTTGTCCCCATATCCGATGAAAGTCCCAGGACCTCAGCTCGCGCCTTAGTTGCCTTTAGTTTCTTTGTTGTATGTCTGTTTTCTTCTCCCTGTCCATTTTGCCCGTCGTGGTGGGAGAAGACCCCCACACGGCCCTCGGACTAGACCCCAAACCCTCGCCAGGACCCGCCGTTAGTGGCCGCCCAGAGCCCCAGTCCAGGTCCCGCGGCTGCACCAGAGCGCGGCCAGCCAGTCACTGCCAGGCTCCCGCCGCCCCGACGGCTCGGCCGGGTTGTGAGGGGGCCGCGCCCCACAAGGCACCCCTCGCCCTTCCACCGCGGCCCACTCACCTGCCAGCAGTTCCTGGAGGCTCTGGCTGAAGGTCTGCAGCTGTCGCTCGCTCGTGAGCCCCTTGGTGCGGAGGAACTTGGAGATGAAGGACACGGCGGCAGCGATCTCACCTATCATGGTGGCGGCCCGAGTGTAGAAGGGATGCATGGGGGCGGCCGGGGCTCGGTGGCGCGGCCCCGACGGCGGAGCGGCCACCCCGGGCTCCCTCACAAGACAGAGGGCTGAGAGGAAGAGAGGGTGTGAGGGACGGAAGAATACTTTTTTTTTTCCTTTATAATTTAAAAGTTCTTTTCGAGACAGGAGGCGGCAGGAGAGAGGCAGAATCCAGCGATGGCGGCCTGGTCACATCGCTCGGACCTCCCCAGCCGCCTCCGTCTGCAGCTAAGCAGCCTCCGATGCTCCCAACAGTCGCATTTCCAGCTCCGGGGGCCGAAGAGGTGCGGGAACCGTGCAGCAGTTTTTATAGTGCCACGGAAAGGAAGTGCGTAGCTGGAGCGTGACGACCGACTCCAGCCAATCCAGAGATCGCACCATTGGGACGCAAGCAAATTCGGAGCCGGAGGGGGCGGGAAAAGGGCCAGGGGGCGGATCCAGAGACAAGGAAGAGGGGGAGGAGCTGACGTAATCCGCTTGTAAACAAATAAACCCTGAGTGGCTGCCGGAGACTTAGGAGCTGCAGAGCTGAACGAAAGAAACCGAGGGTGCGCGTGTGAAAGCTCCGCCCCCAATGCTAGCTCCTCCTTCTGGCTTCAGCTCCTCCAGGCCCAGTGCCAGTGCATCCTGTGCAAAAAGTGCGCTACCCGTCCTGTCTTACTACGAGGCTCCCTGGTGTGCTGAGAAAAGTCTCTTTCCTTAAGCTGTGTACACGCGTGCCGGCTGCTCGGAAGGAGCAGCACATCAGCAGCGACATCCTCCTAGCGCACTCTGTGTTAACATGTCGTCCTTCCTCTAGGTGTACCCGGCTGGCTCCTATAGCAAGAGGAGCGGACAGAGCAGCAGGGTGCGGGTACCCGCGTGGAAGGTTTTGGGGGCGCGAAGCGGGTTACAAAGAAAAGGGGTGGGAACAGGCCTCTCAGGGCTTTCTGCCGTCTCTGGAGCCCCAGGTCTCCTCGCAGAAGTGCAAGCAATTCGTTGGAGCTATTAATGCGCCACCCTCAAGGAGGAGTGAAGGAATGGATGTTTGTAAAAGTTTAATTGAGAAATAAATAAATAAAAGGTTAATTAGATTTTTGTGATTGCTGTTGCAGATTCCTGTTTCTCCCAGGAGTCATGGGAGAGTAGAAGAGTGGACACCTTCCTGACTGCAGTTTAAACCCTGTTGATGAAAATAGAGTATCATGGATCCTGTAAATTTTAGTATGTATTGGAAAGAAATTTTTACACAAACCAGATTTCTGTTTTCTAGTTTAAATAACTGCCCGAACCTTAGAGTTCTGCTCTTAATAAATACAGAAGAAAATAAGGATAAAATGTGAAGTTTTGTGAAAGCATTAGGCATAAACATTTTAAGTTTACTGGAAACCCTCCCTACTTGCAAAAGTAGAGGAAAAAAACTGGCACAAAGCGTGAGCCTGCTGAAACATTTAGGCCTAGAAAAGGGTTAACCCGTACTCCATCAAGAAGAAGAAGAAGAAGAAAAAAAAAAAGAAAAAAGAAAAATGGTGAGGCAGGCAGATGGAGAAAGCAAACAAGAGGCAGAAGTTGAACTCTAGCAGATGGAAATAAGTATCTTGATAGTAGTTGGTCATCAATATTGCAAAACATAGCACACTGAGTTTATTCCCTTTTAATACTGTGCCAAAGGACATAGAAATGAAGCAAAAGTAGGACTTGTTATAAAGTGGAAGGAGAAAAAGTTTATTGTTTACATAAAATATGTAAAACTGGTTTTGAAAGAATAACTTCTAAGTAATTTCGTATACAATAATTAGGTGGTAGCATGTAAAATAAATACTTTAAAAATAATACTGTTAAATTGACTTGTGAAAGAAGTAATTTTCTTTGGCTAAATTCATCAAAAATAATGGTAAATAAGGTACATCTGTTTCCATCTAGGACTTTTTGGATAGAATTGTACTTCAACATAAGCACCATGGTAATTAACTGGGGACTAGAGACCTCTTTTACTACTCAGAAAGGAGATAGGGAACAGAAGTAAATCCGTAAAATCACCCTAGCCTCAGAACAAGATCCTCTGATATCTCTCCTAACAACACCCACTCTTAATCATCTACTCTATTCATTTTCCTTACATTACCAGTCTTTTGAGCATTAGATTAGAAATAAAGTGGGAGTTTTTCTCCTCTAAGCCTGGTCTCCAACTTGGATTCCCAATAATTCTGAATTTAAATGGACTCATCTATAAAACAAATAATGAAGCTAACAAATGCTAGGATTTGACCTCACTCTAGTCTTCCAAGACCATGTTCTCTCCACTACCTTTAACCACCTTCCCAGGACGCTGCTGAGCCCATTCTTGAAAGCTTTTTAAAATCAGTTAATAAGGGTTAACAAAGTGTAACTAACAAATTCCTGAAGCACCTTCCCCCACACTCCATACACACACTGCTTTTTATTGTATATGTGTGTTTCCCATCTTAATTCTTTTAAGAGACAAATGGATTTAAGAAATTACTGTTTTACTGGGGGAACCTAGGGAGTACTTAAACAGATAAGATATTTGCTCTAAATGCAAGCTTTAGATAGGGTGCAATGTTAATTGCGAATAGCTTTCAATTCTGGACATACATGTTTAGTAAGAAGTTTAGTCAAGCTCTTCCCTTCCAAGAAACAAGCTGGTATATGTGGACAGCTTTTGGATCATAAAGACACTTTTTCATGTTGTTAGGCTAAACTATAGGAAATCCCAACTACTTACAACTTTATCTTGGTGTTCTTAGGCAAGTTTTTTAACCTCCTGAATAGTAATCTCCTAAGAAACATAAACGCTGGTGTGAGGACTAAATGTAATAACTACAGAAACTATTTAGCACTGTCTCCAGCATTCAAATACACACACACACACACACACACACACACACACACACACACACATACACACACACAAAAGCTGCTTATATTATCATCAGTCAATTTAATAATATTATGAAATTTCTAAACCTAGAAAGTTTTCAGTCCAAGCACTAAAAGTAAATCTTAAGAATTCTGTCAAAACAAATCCAGGAATTAAACCTGGGTTTCAAAATAGGTTTGCAAGAAAGGCACAAATGTCAGGTCTTTGGAAACAATGCTGAAAAGTTCAGTAAGTACTGCCATAGAGATAACTATTGGACAACTAACTAGAATTTCAAAGGGCTGGGGATTTATATTCCTGTCCTTCAGCTACAATGTTACTGGAACAGTTTGCTCACCCTAACAAATCAGAGTTCCCTATAGACATTTTGAGTATTGTGTTTTTAACCAAAAAGAGAAAAAGATAAATACACATTTATACAGGGTAAGGAAATGAATTCCCTTCTTTATTTCATAAACTAGCAAAACTTAGACGTCAAAATCTTTTATTTAGCCAAATATTTTTTTGTTTGTTTTTAAATCACATTACCATTTTTTACCACTATCATTTGGTGGAAAAGATGACATTTTAACATCCCCAAAGTAGGAAAGGTATCCACATCAGAATAAAACATGGTCTTCTTAATAAAAGTAAAGTCACTAAATGTCACTTTTTGCATTTCATCATGACCCTACATTTGGAAACAACTATTAATCTATGAATATGATAGCACTAAATTAAGCTATTATACCATTCATTATTTCACCACTGCCTGGAACACCAGGTCCCTTTCCCTTTTACCTAGCTTATTTCTGCTCCTCCAAGTAACCTTCCTTGACTCTCTGGACTTGGGTAAATTTCTACAGTGCTCTATTTTCCCTTGCCCTGGCTCTAGTACTCATCAGACATACTAGAGTTGCTGTGTTTACCAGTCCCTCTTGCCTTCTAGTCTGTAAGTTCTTTGAGGGCAGGTATCTCATGTCATTCATTATTGTACTCCCAATGTGTAACCAACAGCTCAACCCATAGTCAATGTTGTGCAATGATGTTAAATTCATATATCTAAATACAAATGTCAAAATAAAACCACTACTTGCACTTTGTCTTGTGAAAAATAAGAGTTTTTGCAGCTTAAAATCAGACAGTCAATATTTGAGGGGAAAAAATAAATTAACTTCATGGTACTTTTTTCCTGGTTGCCATGTGTTAGATTATTGCATCAATTGCTTTTGTAGTTTATTATTGTTTTAGGATAGACTGTATTTCCACAGCAAATGAAATGGAAACCAAGGTGACTTAGATGTGTTGCTCAGGAATATTGTCATAATGTCTACATTTTCCCCATTTAAGGTTTTTTGCTTTGCTATGCCATATGCTATTTAAACACATTTTAGTATTTTTACCTCAGGTTCCCCATGGGTGTCAGTTGCTTGCGTGTTGATGTCTCATATTGCCATTCTAACCTGAAGGTTACAAGTTGCTCACAAGGTGACCTTTCTGTGGTCCAGTCTCTCACTTCATCCATGTCATCCAGGGTTCCTAGATTGTTGCTAAGAAAGTCCCAAACTTGTTTAAATGGCTTTATTACATTTCACAAGTTTGTCTGAAAGACCTCCCCAACCCTCCCTGTGTAATCTCACCTAGCAAAGGTCCCTATCTGAACCTCCCCTCCCCTGAAGGCACATTATGCCCAAAGACTTTTTAGTGCCAGTCAGCTAGCTGCATTCACTAAAGTTATATTTATTGTGAACTTAATTCCAAATAGTCTTAGGTGTCCATGGTACTTGCTTTTGAAATCTCACAGCTCAACCAGCAGGTACAGGGTTGAGCAGGAGAATTATTTACAGTGTTAATAACAGAGAAAGCATTTATGTTTGCGTGTATTTGGAGACAGAAGGAAATAAGAAAGTCCCTGAAGTGAAGAATCTCTGCTAAACCAGTGAAACTGGCCATTAGTTAAGTCTTTTTGGAAGGAAGCAAAGGAGGACCCTAATCTTGGAATATCTTAAAGACTTAAACCAGTATACAAAAGTAAATATTATTTTTAAAAAATGGTGGGTGGAGGGGTATTTTTAGCACGGAAGTAGTATGATCAGATTTAACTTTTAGAAAGCCCAGAGGATGATGATGGTTTGAAGAGGGGTAATGTTGAAGTGACTCCTACATTTATTCTTACTTAAGTCTTTAAATAATTTAGCTTTTCATGTGGACTCATGTAGTCAACTAGAGACCTACGCCTTTTATTTATTCTTTTCTTGGTTACCCACAGGAAGGAGACCACTTTTAGCAGCCTCTCCCTCTGGCAGCCTGCCTGGCTTCGCTGAACTATGAATCCAAGGGGACAAACTACGGCGTTTGTACTAGGTTTACTTCCACTGGGGTTCAGAAAATGCAAGAGAACTACAAATCAAAGGGTGACACACACAGATTCAGGACTAAATATTTCTTCTTATTAAAGCAATTCAGATTGTTTGGGGAGAATGGGAGGAAAAAAGAGTAGAGTCACCTAACCGCAGTGATCGTATAGATTAACATTAGTGACGGTGCCTCAGAAACTGTGCTGTGTTGTAGAGGCATTTCCATTTCATTCCCCAAGAAATACCAGCAGGTAAGTATAACTGACAGCACTTAACATGTGAGGTTTCAATTCTGAAGTCACTTACCCAAGATCTTGACCACCAGGTTTCGACTCTGGAGTCACAGATGGCAAAACTGTTTTTCCTGAAACTACCTTTTCTAAAAGGGATTGTGAGAAATAAAACCCTATAAAGTTAGAAGACCATTTGTAGATAATTTGAGACCGTAAAGAAACAACGACAACAACAAAAACTCAAAGCAGCTGAGGAGACTTCTTTCTTATGGCTGGCACACCCCGAAAAATACAGCTACATTTACTCAAAAGCTCACTGAAAAAAATCAATCAAAGGACATATTAAAACATGAATCTGCCAAATAAAATAATTTCTCTGAGATGAAAATTACCCCCAGGGGCAGAAAAGAGAAAGCAGCAAAAATGCCTTCTACTTTAGATTATTAAAGCATCTCACTTCTCCTTTGGCTTAAATTGGCAGGAGGAAGCAGGTAGCAGGTCAGCCCCACAGCCCCTCTTCCCCACAACTGAGGGGAGCCTGGGAACTTCTGGGAGTTCAGGTGGAGAAGGCTGGAGGAGAGAAAGAAGGGCTGGTTTTGTGTCCTGTCTTAGCAGGGCACTGTTGAACCTGATAGCTTGAGTTCTAGCTATTCTTACTGACCTTTTTATTATTAAGCCCAAGGCCATTTCTCAAAGTGAAGCTTCCTTCCAAGACCCTCTTTCCTTCCTTTTAGCAGAACCATAGGATTCCAGTTTCTTTCCTCTTTTTAAAGCTGCCACCATACTCTCTCTCCTAGGGCCACCCCCTGGGAAATGTTTATCGCAGCTTCTAAACACCTATTTCAATTTTAAGGTTTAACAGTAGTCTGGGGAAAGAGGCAGATGATTGTGAACTTTAAGGAATTACATAAAGTTCATACAAGTTATGATCCTGGCCTATAGTATTTGTGACTTCCTGAATATGGAGCACATGGACCTCCCCTTCCCTTCAAACTAATAGGGCAAAGGATCAAAATTCTCAGGGTTTAAAGTGTGGTCTTCAGACCAGCAGCCTCTGCACCACCCCAGCATATTCATAGAAATGCAAACTTTTGTCTCTAGATGTACTAAGTCAGAAACTCCAGAGTTGGGGCCCAATTACCTAGGCACTAATGTTTCAGAACAACCTTTTTAAAAAGTACTGGCAAAATTCTATAATTTAAAACCAATGAACTTTTATTCCTGACATATACTATCTCAGCTAGAAATCTTGTCCCTTAAAAGAAAAAATTAGCATGCTAATTTAATATGTAAAAGCTACCTTTAAGGGTCAACTAAGTCCTAAGTGAGTAGTTATTTGCTTCTCTGAGGTTACACAGACTGCATGAAATGGATTCCTCCCAGCTTTGGAGATACTAAGCAAGCTAGGATATGTCATGATAGCTGTGTGTAACTCTCAGGAGAGAAGATAATAGTCAGGAAGCCTGGCAAAATAGTCATCAAAATATATGCTGGCATATCTATGCTTTTATTTTCACTTCTAAGCAAAGCAGCACCTTTTCCTTTTGTAAGGAACTCAAATTTAGTACCTCAAAGTAGACTAACATCTACATGCATTTAATAGGTCACAGTATTCTAGATAGTCAACTGAAACAAAGGAACATCAAGTTGAAAAGTGCAATCAGTAAATGCAGAGCTCCTACATAGAGATGTCCACAATGATTGTGGAAACTATTACGCATTTGGATGTAGTTCGGGAAGTCAAAGGTTGAAATCCCATTGGAAAATGCAATTTAGGATGTCTACATTTATGTGTATAGCAAGTTAGAGTAATTCAAATTCCTGGTAAGACTTCTTCCAGCCATGAAGAAGTCCACTAAAGGAAAAAAAAAGTTATGATTAGCATGTCAAATTATATTTACTTTTTGAAGGGCATAGATAAGAGGCTTTCTATTATCTTGTGTTCTCATTTATTTGTTTAGTAAATACTTATTTTTCCTAAATGAAACAGAAGCAATCTTCAGCATCTTTTATTAGCCTTAGTACATATGTTGAAAACATTCCATATTTGCATGTTTTTAAGAAGCTCCCTCTTTTTAAAATCTTTCCATTGAGCAAAATGTAGGAGATATTTTCACCTTCTGAAAACCAATTTGAATCTTGACTGTGATGATGTTCTTTAAACTCAAAGAATGGTTTTCATGCCATTTTAAACATCTCACCTTACTGGTATTGCACAAGTACATTCCAAACAGTGAACCGGTAGTGAGGACTCAGCATTAAAGCAATCAAGGAATGGTTCTTTTCAAGTTTTTCTTTCTTGTAGAAACAAAGCCGTCTGTCCAATATATAGATGATAGTGACTACATTAGCTAAGGGCACTTCTATCTTTATGCTAGAAAGTTCTACCCTTAGAATAGATAATCTCCTAACATAGATCATCTTCTTGCCTTTTTTAAAAAGAAGTTTATTTAGATACATTTTACATATTGTAAAACTCAACTATTTCAAGTGTGTAACTCCGTGATTTTGAGTTAATTTATGGAAATATGCAGCCATCCCCGTAATCAGTTTCAGAACATTTTCATTACCCTCAGTACAATCTTAATCTCATGTCTGGCTCTCCCAGCCCCAGGAAACCACTAATCTACTTTAGATCTCTATAGATTTGCCTATTCTGAACACTTTATGTGAATGAAATTGTACAATATGTGGTCTCTTGTGCCTGACTTCTGATTAGCATACTGTTTTTGAGATTCATCTATTACGTTCAGCGGACAACAGAATCTATCTATCTATCATCTAGCTAGCTAGCTAGCTGTCATCTACCTACTTACTTACCTACCTACCTACCTGTGTCTTCTTAGAATTTCTTCCTGAGGGAAACTCCATATTAACAATTTTGTAGTTGCATGCCCAGCTGGCAGGGTCAACTTTTGAGGCTACTTCTACTTCCCCTTTCCATGGTCCTTTTCCTTGAGACATTATTCTACTAACTCTAAAGCTTTTAGGATGTCATTTCTCCATATCTTGACCTAGACACTGGTATCCAAGGCTATTGCCTGCTATAATCACTTACTCACTTTGGCACCTAGCATATTTTACACACCCATACCCCAACATCAAACTGCACAAGGAATAAGTCAACTGCTTTGTGAGAAAAAGCTCCTCCTCCAGACATTTATTTCAGAGGAGTCTTCAGGGGAATGAAAGAGGATTCCATGAGTACTTTAGTTCCATCATCCAACTAAGGGTGAAATCTGCCAGATAATGTAGGTGAGAGAATTTAGCTAAAAAGTTAAACTCTTAACAGAAGTCTTATTTAGGCTCATTCTAACAAACAAGATTAGCGACAAGTCCTTTAAAAAGAAAGTTCTCTTTTATTTGACTTAAAAAATAAGTACATTTGAACCAAAAGAGGAACTATTCTGGCAACATATGTGTGAAAAAAGTAAGCACCTTATGGGGCTATTTTTAAATTAGCCAGAGTCCACAGAGAGGTCTTTGAAAAGAAAAACTTTGTTTTTCTTTATTTCAGAAACACTCATAGTCTAATCATCTAAAGAAAGGCCAATCTTATGAATGTTCAGTTAATGAATTTTTAGCAATATATTTCTTTTTTGCATGCCTTTTTATTTTTATTATTTACTATATTGTATTAATTATGCTATTACAGTTGTCCCATTCCCCCTTCATTCCCTCCACACTGCACCCCCCTGACACACATTCCCCCCACCTAGTTCATGTCCATGCATCATAAGTTCTTTAGCTTCTATATTTCCCACACTATTCTTGTTCTCCCCTGTCTATTTTTCTCTCTACTGTCTATGCTACTTATTCTCTGTACATTTCCCCCCTCTTTCCTCCTCCCACTCCCCTGTTGCTAACCCTCTCTCTGCTCTCCATTTCTGTGGCTCTGTTCCTGTTCTACTGTTTGCTTAGTTTGCTTTTGTCTTAGGTGTGGTTGTTAATAATTGTAAGTTTGCTGTCTTTTTACTGTCATATTTTTTATCTTCTTTTTCTTAGATAAGTCCCTTTAACATTTCATATAATAAGAGCTTGGTGATGATGAACTCCTTGAACTTGACCTTATCTGAGAAGCACTTTATCTGCCCTTCCATTCTAAATGACAGCTTTGCTGGATAGAGCAAACTTGGATGTAGGTCCTTGCCTTTCATGACTTGGAATACTTCTTTCCAGCCCCTTCTTGCCTGTAAAGTCTCTTTTGAGAAATCAGCTGAGAGTCTGATGGGAACTCCTTTGTAGGTGACTGTGCCCTTATCTCTTGCTGCTTCTAGGATTCTCTCCTTCATTTTAATCTTGGGTAACGTAATTATGATGTGCCTTGGTGTGTTCCTCCTTGGGTCCAACTTCTTTGGGACTCTCTGAGCTTCCTCAACTTCCTGGAAGTCGATTTCCTTTGCCAGATTGGGGAAGTTCTCCTTTATTATTTGTTCCAATAAGTTTTTCACTTGTTGCTCTTCCTCTTCCCCTTCTGATATCCCTATAATTCATATGTTGGGAAGTTTAAAGATGTCCTGGAGGTTCCTAAGCCTCTCATTTTTTTGAATTCATGTTTCTTCATTCTTTTCTGTTTGTTTGGTTGTTTGTTTCTTCCTTCTGGTCCAGTCCATTGACTTGAGTCCCAGTTTCCTTCCCTTCACTATTGGTTCCATGTACGTTTTCCTTTATTTCACTTAGTGTAGTCTTCATTTTCTCATCTAATTTGCAACCAAAATCAACCAATTCTGTGAGCATCCTGATCACCAGTGCTTTGAACTGTGCATCTGACAGGTTGGCTATCTCTTGGTTGCTTAAAAGTATTGGCTCTGGTGGTTTCATTTGTTCTTTTCTTTGAGCCTTTTTTTTTTTTTTTTTGGTCTGGTCATGCCTGTTACGTAGTGAGGGGCAGAGCCTTAGTGTTCACCTGGGCAGTGCAACCCAGTCACAGAGTTGTGACGCTGTATGTGGGGGCGGGGTCAGAGAGGGAACAATGGCGCTTACTCCACTCTCTCTTGGATTTCAGTCCCCTCAGTGAGGCTGGGCGTCTCTCCCAGCACTTCAACCCCTACAAATGTTTTCAATCGGTGCTTTTAGGCTTTATTTCCCGGTGCTGGAGCCCTGGGTTGCACAGCCTGTCTCGCTGCCTATTTTCACCTGGTTTATCTGCACACAAATGTGTGACTGGGGTCAACCGCCTTGTGCGCCTCGCTGGGTCTTCTCATTGCCTCCCCACACCCGGTAACCGCCGCCTGTGTGCCTGGGGTGTGCCAACCACCACCTGCGCATCCGGGACCACTGGCCACTGGTTTTTCCTGCTGCGATCCCTCTCTGCCAGCCATCAACTCTGCCCCTCTTACCGGTCTGGGTGAATTGTTGTCAGACTTCCATACAATTCAATTTTCTATCTGTTCTGCTTGTTTTTTTTGGTTCCAAATTTTTGTCTTTAATTTTGGTTGTGAGAGGAGGCACAATGTGTCTACCTATGCCTCCATCTTGGCCAGAAGTTGAATTTTTAGCAATATATTTCTTGAAAAGTCATATCACTAATGGAAAAAATTCTTTTTATTTCAAGTATAAAGAAAAAGTCACCCCAAACACATTAAATATATATGCCATGAGAAATTATATCAGTATTATTATTTCAGGCAAAGACAGACTCACCAATTCACTCCACAGTGTTTTGTAGTCAAAGTATCATAAGGAACAATTCTCAATTGTTAAAATGAACCCAAACATGTTTGCTTTTTTTAGAGAACAAGCAACAGATGAAGACATAGCATTTTCATTTCTTACAACACTTGGGTCTATTGTGTGCATACATGTACTGTCTCCATCTAGATTGAATTGCTTGCATTTTGCTTTCATGTTTGCTCTAGAGATAAAATTTGAATCTTATTTTAAGCACAATTTAAACTCAATAATAATGAATTCCTCCAAAAGATTAAAAAATCTGTGAAGAAAAAAGCACAGAAAAAATAAGGAGCTTTCCAATGCCAAACTCCCTCATTCCTTCTCTACACATACATCATTCACTATCAAATCATCTTTTCTTCCTTTAATAGGTACAATAAACCTTCATTGGATTACTATGTTCACTTACTTTCAAATTCTTTATTATTGCTTATGAAAACTTACTGTTTTATTATATATGTGTATGAATATATAACTATATATGGTTATATACAGATAAATATTCTTATATATGCACACTATGGACCCTAGAAGTAATCTGTCTGCTGAGATGGATTCCCCATGGTCAGCAAAGGGCCCAAATTTTATAAATAACAATTTGCTAACAGGGGCTCCCCAGTCTTCTGTACACATGGACAGAAACTCCAACTGAACTCTCAGCTTCCGCACTATGCCCTTGTTTCTGCAGTCAACTGCTGCAACGAAACCCTGGTTTCACCTTTCTACCATGGACAGAAACCTGCCCCATCCAATCAGAATTACGCAAATTGTATCCTTGTTTATGTGTATTCTGACCAATCAGAACTGCACAATTTGGGTACCTCACTTACACAAAAGGGACCTAACTGAGAACTTTGGTGGGAATGTTCATTATAGAAGATGTCCTTTCCTTTCTGTCAGTGGAACACAATTTAAATTTAAAACAGAAATTTACTGATTTTAGGGAGGGATGGGAAAGGAGACAGAAACATCAACTTGTTGTTTCACCCACCCATTTTTGCATTCATTGGTTGTTTCTGGAACATGCCCAAACTCAGGATCAAACCTGCAACCTTGGCGCATCAGGATGACACTCTAACCAACTGAGCTACCCGGCCAGAGCCTCAGGGGAATACATTTAAGTTGGTATATAAATTTTTGACTCCTGGATGTAGCTCCATTTGCTCAGGTGAATGCTTTTTATTCTTTATGATAGTCTAAAATTAATGTTGGTTTAAAAACACACACATTTATTTATTTAAATCTTGGAAAATTGGTATCTTAGGTTAAGATGTAATACATATGACTTTTCCTATTAAAATTAACAGAGGTGTTTTCTAAATTTAAAGATTTTACTTAATAGCATGTCTTGAAGAAATGAATTAACATTGTTAACCAAAGTATATGACAATTTCTTTTTTGGTAATCCATTTTATTTTAGTTTATGCATTTTTAAAAATATTGTACTTGGAGGAAATTCATAGACTTTAGGCTGCTAAGGAGGACCATGGCACACACACAAAAAACAACCGCTGGGTCTGGATCCTAGAGAAGTGTGTCCGATATAAAATAGGAGCTCAATAAATATTGTTAAATGGAAAAAATTGTTTGAAAAGTATTACGGCGGTACCTATGGCATAAAATAACTTTTCTCCTAGATTGAGAAGATAGTCCTAGATATTCTAGATAGAAAATATATTCCCTTCTAGATAGGAATTGTGATGAGCTTTTTTCTCATGGAAGGAGAACATAAGAAAGGCTAAATCTACATCAAATATTTGAATAAATGCTTCAAAGGAGCACTGAGGACACAGAATGCTTTTAATTACATCTAGGATTAAAATTTGCTTAAAGAAATTCATAACTACCAGGAATGTGACTATTTTGCTCACCAGTATATCCACAGCACTTAATGCAGTGCTTGGTAAATAGTGGCATCAATACATATTTGAGGAATAAATGAACCCTGATTGAGGTTCTGTGGCAGTAAAAGCTCTGAGGGAAGACTAAACTTTGAATCAATATCAAAATAATATGACTTGGCTAGGAGATACCTGTCTGTGGAATCAAAGATTGATGAGAGATCAATAAGTACTGCCAAAGTCTTCAGTTATTTTTAACTATATCCATCCCCAAACCCACCATAGATTTAAAAGTACTAAAAAGTCAGCAGCAGAATAGTAGTACTTTAAATGGTCCTTTATTCATGCAGAATGCTAATAGAGAAGCCAGGCCTGCAACTTATTAAGAAGAAAGCCAAACAGAGAATGTTGAGACCATGGAGCTGAGTGATTGAAGGTGGCACAGTAGAAGTTTGCCCTTTTTGAAGACAGGAGCAGCAGATAGATACTGTGACACTTTCCTAGGGGAACTGAATAAGAAACTTTGTAGAGATTTGGGCTCACCATTAGAGCAGAACTTGGAGAGCTGGGACAACTGAAGAGTTTACCCTGGGGAATTCCTCAGCTGGGAGCAGTTAATTGGCTATGCCTTATGAGTCAGGTTTGTCACTTCTTAAGGTAGCATGCTATTAGGACTTTTAAAAGAATGAGATAGAGCCATATACCACTGGTTTGGGATTCCTTCCACACGTTTTAAGTGGAGAGAACAAAGTAAAGAAAAATAAAATAGAAGTAGATCATGTTATATATATAGTGTTTATTTGTGTGCATGTATGTGTGTACATATAAACACACATCCACACAGAGACAAATATCAAAGGGTTATATACGCATAGGGAAAAGTCTAAGGTTAACATCAGATGTGTACTTCTCTGAGCGGTATGTTTGGAGAGGTTAGGATTTATTTATTTCATATAGTCCTGCATACTGGCTTTCCAGCTAAAAGAAAGTTAGACTGCTACATCATATACAAAATAAAATCCACTTGGACTACATTGCTGAAATAAAAACCAACAGAAAAAAGTGAGGTCACACATAGATCTACAAGAGCATAGATGGGTGGCAAAACTTTCTTAAGTAAGTCAAAAAAGAAGATAAGCAACCATAAAAGATTCATACATATGACCAAAAAAGATGTTTCAATATAAAAAGCATCACAAGGCTGATACAAATGATAGGTTAAAAAAATGGTGAGATACGTTACAAACAAAAGATTAATAATAATATTAAATTTATACTAAATAAACATTAAAATATAATAAATTAATATTTTACACAAAGAATTACAAGTTGAAAAATGAGCAAGAGAAAAATAAGCAAAATATAGAAATTAGCAATTTATTAGAGAACAAAGAACATGGATAATAAAGTAGAATATATGCAATCCTACTAGTAGTCAGAAAAATGCAAAACAAAACAATATGCCATTCATTACTTTTCATATTGATAGATATTAAAAAGATTAATGATGGCCCTCTCTCGTGTGTTTCACTGGATTGAGTGGTGGCCTGTGAACCAAAAGGTCACTGGTTCGATTCTTAGTCAGGGCATATGCCTTGGTTGTGGGCCAGGTCCCCAGGAGTGAATGCATGAGAGACAAACATGCATTGATGTTTCTCTCCCTCTCATTCTCCTTTCCTTCCCCTGTCTCTAAAAATAAAAAAATAAAATCTTTTAAAAAGAAGATTAATGATGTCCAATGTTCATGTGGTTATAGGAAAATGTCAATGCTCACACTTTATTTATGGAAGTACAATTAACTACATTCTTCTTGGCCAGTAACTGGTATAATTTATTCATTAAAAATATCCTTACACTTTGACATCCCACTTCTGACAGCCTCTTGTAGACTCCATGTAACACAGAAGGCAACATACTAACTGTGAAATTCTCATTTATAAATGTTGTCCTTTTCTTCAGTACAGCATCAGAGTTGAGTAGTGTGGTCATCAGAGTGATTTGCAGAGAACAGTGCTAAGTCAGAATAAGTTTAAAGCAGAGCTCATCACCTATGCCACTAAGAAATGGAGATAAGTAAAAAGGTCTACAGAGTAGATACTTAGGGTTTATCTACATAGCCTTTCCAATCTGGGAAACTCATCACAGACTTCCTCATTCCCTTATTCTCCCACTTTTTTTTAGTAGGAATTTTTTTTAATTGTTGTTCAAGTACAGTTTTCTGCCTTTTACCCCCATCCCAGACCACCCCTTCAGCCCTCCTCTCCTCCCTCCTGTTTCCACACCCCCCACCCATTTTTTTGTCCATGTGTCCTTTATACTTGTTCCTATAAACCTTTCCCCTTTTCCCCTGAAATTCCCTCCTCTCTCCCCTCTGGTCACTGTCAGCCTGTTCTCTATTTCAGTGTCTTTGGCTATATTTTGCTTGTTTGTTTGTTTTGGTGATTAGGTTCCTGTTAAAGGTGAGATCATATGGTATTTGTCTTTCACTGCCTGGCTTATTTCACTTAGTATAATACTTTCCAGTTCCATCCATGCTGTCACAAAGGGTAGGAGTTACTTCTTTCTTTCTGCTGCATAGAATTCCATTGTGTAAATGTATTGATCCAACCATCCCACTTTTATCTATGGCTGCTCCATGACAAGATGCCTAAACTTGGCCAATGAGTCCATTCACTGGGATTTTTGGAGCTGGAAACACTGAAAAACAAGGTAGTCTCTCTCCTGTATGTATTGTATTTATTATATGTGTATGTTGTATGTGTATGTGCAAGTAAAATCATAAAATCATTGGCAGACATTTTTTCTCTTACTATATAAAGAAAACTAGTAGAGAGAGAGAGAGAGAGAGAGAGAGAGAGAGAGAGAGAGAGAAACAGAGATGAAAGGCATAGAGAACACCCTGGTGACATTTAAGTTCCTTATGTGAGTTGTTCCAGAGGGTTCTGCTGCATTCTGACTCTTCTTGTACCTTGGTTCTTCTCCCTCTCCCTCTCCCTCTCCTCTTCCTCCCCTTCCTCCTCCCTCTTCTTTGCCAATCCTATGTTATTTCATTATCACACTGCCAAACACCACAAAATGCTGCACTGGCTTGGCTGTTACAGCTACTTAAGGTGTTTTATTTTTAGTTGTATATTTTAAAATTTATATTCATAATGGATTGTTTCTAAGGCAGAAAGTACAAAAATTATTATTTGAAAATACAGACTAATAAGGAATATTGATTTGACTGCATGAGTTGATATTCTTAATGGGTTGGCTTAGACAGAATGGACAAAGAGCTGGCATCTTTTGAATTTCTTATTCCCTAAAAGAGCCAAGTGGTAGGAGAACATATCCTGTATTGACATTACATAGACAAAGTACCAAGAACAGGTGGCTAGTACATGGTTGTACCTAAAAAGATTTTCAGCTTCTGTCCTCTGCCTGAAGTGAGCAAATAGGGGGCAAGTGTTCTATCCCAACATGATAAAAAAAATGGAAAAAACAATTTAATGCACACGCACATCCATGTACAATCGAATAGAGAAACAGCCAAAGGATATCAAGAGCTAATTCCTAAATAAAATTAAATTATGAAGAAAGAAGGGAGAGGCAGAAAAGGAAGAGTAGTAGACCCAATGGCCCTTGATAGAGACCTGCCTTTGGTCTATAAATAGCTTCTGGGGCTCTTTTATTTTGGCAATTTTGAGAGGCATTTGAATTATTTGCATTTTCCCCCAGAAGAGTAATTTAGTTTATGGTCTTTTTAAATTACCTGGAAGAATATGTTTAACCTTTGGGGTTCTCTTTCAGGACAGGCAAGAGGATGTATCATTTGAGGCACTGGAAGGAAGACTGCTGAGCTACCTTTGGGGCAGACACTGTTCTCTGAGTTGCTACTTCCTCTTCCCACTGCTAAAAGTGAACTAATAAAAGGAGATTAAAATAAGCTAAAAATTTAATTAACAAAATAATAAGATCATCAGAACTAGCAGATAGAATAAAAGCAGTACAGATCCAGGCCTAAACCAGAAATAACTAAAGGCAATTTGACTTGTCAAGAGCAGCGGATACAATGTGCAGGCAGGCATGTTTCTTAACTAGGTCTGAGAACTCTCTCCTTGTCTGCCTTAAAGGCTTATTTTACTCATGGGTCTGAACAAGCTCATAAGCTGCTTGCAAGTTTTCCGTACTCTCCCTTGACCTCTAAGAAGTCACATGCAGATTTTGGAACTATAGAACCCTTGAATGTTCCCCTAAAAAGTGGGATTTCCATACCAGTGATGCCAAATCTACTATTTTAGATTCTGTTCTTGGGAAATAATTATCTGGTCTACCCCATTTCTCTGAATGCAAATGTCATGTCTATAAATGATTTCTTTGTGGTGTTAAAAGACAAACTAAGGTATACAAAAAATTTTAATTTTTATTTGAGCAAAAATTGAATTAAATCAGGCAGCAACAAACAAGAAGTGGTTAAAAGTGTTCCACCTACAGAAGGCAGGGGAAAGACTTCTAGAGAATAGGAGAAACAAAGCAAAAAAAAATATTCTACTGACTATTGCTTATACATTGTTTGGGAAAAGCCTGGTTGGCTATTTGTGATTGGTTGTCCTAACATTTTGAGTTTTTACCCTTGAGGCATTTATTGACTTAAGTTTTGTTTTTCTTAGTGGGCTGTTAAGTTATTAGTACTATCTCAGTCTAATTGTCTCTTTGTTTAATCAGTTTAGCAATGGACACAGGAGGCAGGTGTGATGGAATTTTCAGTCTCTGTTAACTATCTCAGAGATGACCATTCTGACTGGAAATGTTACAGATTTTTCTCTGGACAACTTCTCTTTAGAATGTTGCAGAAAGCCAACTTACTACAGATCATGTATAAACGGTATCCCAGAAGACAGCTTTCTTTGACAGTAGGTTCCAACATTTTGCTCATCTACAAGCACATTTTAAAACAGCTGCATATTAAACTACTTAGAAATTGCTGATTTCAAGTATTAGTGATAACATTTCAATTATAGTTAGGTTTGGATTTTGAAATGTTATCAGTTGGCATGATAGTATAACTAAAAAGTGTTGCATTAAGTAAATTATACATTTGGTGTTCACCTCTCTCCATAATTACAGTTTCTGAGGAGCTCAGAACATCCAACTCTCAAAAAAGAGCTAATCTGAAATCCTTTTCTCCAGGCTACTCCTTACACATTCTAAATCTTACTGGGTTGTGAGCTCTCAAAATGGAAACGACATTCAAATCAATTGTTCTGCCTTTATGCTTCTTTGGTTTTTTGAAGAAAAGGTTAAAATTCAAGTGTAAGTTTCTTGCAGACTTTGGTCCTTCCTGAATTGTTGCCACAGATCCTGGAGAATCTCTGCTGGATAATTATCAACAATATCTTCATTCAGTTGTGTGGCAGAATAAAAGACTAATCTAGATCCAGGGCAGGGGATCGACAAACTAGACCCACAGGACTTATTTTATTGAAAGACAAAAATCACAACTTCAAATCAGTGAGGAAAGGGGAAGAAAACATTCTCCAGACACACAAGTGTTATGTGGGACCAGCGATGGCTAACAGGCCCACTTGGCTGACAGGGTCCATCAGTGTGTGAGGGGAGCAAGTAAGTGCTGCCTGGCACGCAGTGGTTTCCCACAGAAACTTTGGCATTTCTCTCTGTGATGAGAGAATAAAGAAGATGCTCTTTAAATCTGTGAATATCACTCAACTTGAGGACTAACCTATTTTATAAAAATAGGTTGGGATAAATTGTCAAGTTGCCAGAGAAAATAAGGTATGCCCATTTAAATTAGAATTGGATAAACAGCATTTTTTCTAGTATAAGTATGTCATATGCAATGACATACTTATATTGGGACATGCTCATGCTAAAGTTATCTTTTGTTTATCTGAAATTTCAATTTAACTAGGTGTGTCCTGTGCTTTTTATTGCTAAATCATCAGCCCTGGGTAGGGGAGTTATGGATGAAAAAGTGCCTGAACTGTGATAAAAAAGGTGTGTAATTCAGGGTGGTTGCATAATTTTTTGGAACTCAAAGTAATTCCATGAAACTGAAGAAATATTCAGACAGCAGCACCATGAAGTTGGGTGGCAGGAGAATGTAAGACAGAAAAGACAGTAAAACGATGAAAAAAGGTTGTGAGCTCCTAGGGGGCACTTTTCTTTTTAAATTATCTTTGTATTCTCAATCTGCAATCTTTCACTTTTAGTAGGTTAGCATTTTTTGTTTGTTTGTTTGTTTTAAATGAATGAACACTTTCTTGAAAGATCACCCCTTTCCAGTGTCCTTAACAATGTTCTTAAAAACTATTGGCTTCTTTCATAAGAAATTTATGACACTTATCTACTTCTTGGGGAAAAGTTCAGAGAATCTGTGTAATGAGACTATAGCCGAGTTTGGGTGGGACCAGAAACCCTTAAATAGTGGTCACCCAGTTCACGGAACTCAGGGATGCAAATTAACTACTTGAGATAAAGCTGCTGGCAAAATAGCTTTCAAAACACCTGAGATTTTTCTAGAAAGGAAAAAGAGTTCAATTAGTGATATAATCAGAAGAGATTCACCTCAAAAGAAAAAATTCATAGAGCAGCCTTCCCATAACCCTACGGGCAAGCTTTGTAACTGCCCTGTTGTTATTTTTGGAATCCCCCTGTTATTAGTTCCCTATAGTGTTTTCCCACAGTGACTGACAGACAAACCCCTAAAATAAGAAGGGTCAGTGGGTCTGTCTGTAGAGTGACAGCGTGGAAGAGCACATTCAGAAGCTGGCCTGGAGTGGGAAGAGAGAGGTGTGATTGCCACCCCAGCCCCCACCTCCTTTTGATCCAACAGAGAGTGGGTCTGAGTATTAGCAAGGTGTAAAATGGGCATGGTTCCTAGGAAAGGGAGATAAGAATCTAAACACATACTGAAACATTTATAAATTTTATTTATGTATCCTTTTTATGAGAAAGCCCATATCTTTTATCATATTTTAAGGTGATCTTAAAGATCGCTGTGACTGAAGGTTGGACAGGTAAAAGTGGGCTTTGAAAAATAGTTGTAAAAACCTCTACTTGCTCTTGGAAACAACAAGACGTCATTGGTGCATTTTTTTATGGCAGACATGTTTATTTCTTCCTATTTTCTAATTCTTAAAACAATAAAATATTAATTTTAGTTTTAAATGTATCAGTGCTTATTGAACTACTTTGAAAATATCTGTGTTCTAATGGCCTACGCAGAGTGTATAGTGAAGGGAAGCAGAAGGATAATGAAAAGTTTACCTACTTCATGATTTCACAAGGTCAGTCCCCTTTCTTTAAAAACCTCAGAGTTATAATCATTCTTTAATACAATGGGCACAATAGCTACCAGGGCTTTCTGAAAGCAAAGGCATCTTTGATATGGCTTAAGAGCCTCATTCTAGGGTGACATGGCCTAAGCCAGCACCTGCTGGCAGAAGTAGTTGTCATAAAAGTATAATGGAAGCCCCGTGACACACCTTGTACATGTGATTTTCTGTCTGAGGACAAAGTCTCTGTGACAGAAAACATAACACCTACACTCACCAGGAGTCTAGGTGGGGTGGGGGAAGGGCACGTGAACTGCACAGAGTGTAGAAATAACACATTTGTCACATTCCAAGTGCTGAAAATAAGTGTTCTTGCACCTCTGAAGTTATTCTCACAAAACGAGGTGCAATGACAAGTTAACATCAAGGTTTCAGTCACCACTTAGCTTCAAGGGAGTATTTTAAACCATTATATTTATGAAATTGGATTTGTTTTTAAAAATTCCCTAAAAGAAACATAACCATAAGGGAGATTAAATATCACCATATATCATGGCCATTTATAATCAATTAAACAACTTAGAAATCAGTGATATTTTGTCTAGTAAATTGATAATCAGAACTATGTACATTTGTATTACACTTTTCCCATTTTAAATAAACATGTTTTCCTCATAGAAGACTCAAGATAAATGCTGTTTTATTTTACTTTTTGTATTTTATTTAATCTTTGTTGCATTTTTTACATTACCTGAGTCCCTTTATACCGCCCTCCCCCCACAATCACCACACTGTTGTCTATGACATGAGTCCTTTTTCCTTTTTGCTCAATCCCTCCACCCCCTCCTTCCCCCCACCCTTAGCTGTCAGCCTGCTCTCCATCTATGAGTCTGTCCCCTTTTTCCTTGTTAGTTCATTTTGTTCATTAGATTCCACATATGAGTGAAATCATATAGTATTTGTCTTTCTCTGACCGACTTATTTCGCTTAGCATAATGTTCTCCAGGCCCATCCATACTTTTACAAAGAGTAAAATTTTCTTCTTTCTTATGGCCAAGCAGTATTCCATTGTGTAAATGTACTACAGTTGTTTTATACAGTCATCTATTGATGGACACTTGGGCTACTTCCATATCTTGGCAATTGTAAATGATGCTGCGATGAACATAGGGGTGCTTATGTTCTTTCAAACTAGTGTTTTGGGTCCCTTATTGAGAGGTCAATGGCATGTTAAAATCCCTGACAAGACTGTATTTCTGTCGATCTCTCCCTTTATGTCTATCCAGATTTGCTTTACATATTTAGGTGCTTCTATGCTGGGTGTATAAATGTTTACTAGGGTTATATCCTCTTGTTGGATTGTTCCTTTTATGTAGTGTCCTTCTTCGTCTCTTACTTACTATATCCTTTCTTTAAGGTCTATTTTGTCAGATATAAGTGCTGCTACCTCGGCTTGTTTTTTCCTGTCTGTGGTTACAAGGCATCTCCCCAGCTAGTGTTCAGTGGGTTATTCAGGATGATTTCTCTACAATTTAGTTGTAAATTCAGATTGGTCCTGGGAGGAGGTTAGTGTAGCTTCAACTTACTTCTCTGTCATCTTGGATCCTCTCCAAATGCTCTATTTTAAAATAAGTGTTACAAACCAGGGTTCTAATGTGTTATACATTGATACTCATTTGCCTGGAATACTGGATGCAATCCTATTTGAAGAAAGTTGGTTAGGCAACCAAGAAAGTTGCCTAGTTCTATATAATCCAGAGGGCCCAAATGGTCTATTTGGCCATTTCCTTCTTTCCTCCTACATTTTTATTTGGCACATGTACTTTGAACAGATGAGTCAAGCACTGTAACAGCTGCAGGTTTTACTTCCTTCTGGGAACTTTCTTCAACCACTTACGGATAAAACACCATTTTTCTCTTTTTGTTATTATAGTTCCGGGGAACCTGTTTAGTGTGTATCTTTTTCAAAATATCGTGAACTCTTTAAAGAAACCACCTTTGTGTCCCAGGATCTGACACGCAGTAGCTACTTCCAAAATATGGGTTGAGTGAATGAGTTGAAGTAAAAATAAGGTAAATGTAAGAAGTTGAAGGCATCTGAAAATACCATCACTTCAGCAAGTTAACTTGTACCCCTCCAAAATTTATGCCCACCCAGAACCTCAGATGTGACTTTATTTGAAAATACGGTCTTTGTAGATCTAATTAGTTTTGGATCACCAAATGATATCACCCTGACTTTAGAGTAACTCCTAAATCCAATGACTGGTGTCTTCCTAAGAGAAAGGAAAGAGAAATCAGAGACAGACCTGCATGAGGAAGGTGGCCACGTGGCTGCAGAAACAGGTTGGTTACGTTGCCGTACAGGAAGGAACACCGGAAGCCACCAGAAGCTGGAATAATCAAGAAATGATGTTTCTTAGGATCTTCAGAGGGAACATGGCCATGCTGACACCTTTACTTTAGACTTCCAGCCTCCAAAACCGAGAAAGAATACATTTCTGTGGTTTTAAGCAATCTAGTTTGCGGAAATTTGTTACAGTAGCCCTAGGAAACTAATATACCAACTTTTTGACAGCAGCTTGATCCTAGATGACTGTAGGGCTACCATCTCATTTCCCCTGATCATTCTCAAAGAGATAAGAAAAAACATATTCGATTGAGTGTGTAATGCTGTATGTTGGGTCATACATATGACTTGATATGTGTCATGGCTAAAATCATTTCCTTATTTGACAAAAGGGGACACTAAGGGTGAGAGAGTTTAAGAAACTGTGTCAACATATATGTAATCATAATAGCTAACATTTGAATGTTTATTATGTTTTAGGCACTGTGCAAGACTCTTTATATAAATTATCTCATCTTTACAAGACTATAAATGTAGATACTCAAAGTTTTGCCTATTTCAAAACTAAAGAAACTGAGGCACAGATTATAAAATAGGCGACAAAAATCTCCAGCATTTGGCAAAAGCAGGATTTGAAACCAAGTGGTGTGATTCTAAAGCCCAAATACCTGAGAAATTTGCTATATTGTACATGGATGAGGTGTGTGCTCATCACCCCACCATCCCTGCCTGATTCCAAAGGTTACTCCTCACTGTCTATTAGTGTCTGAATACGTGGTTATATTACCTTGGCCATTTCCGACAGGATATTTTCTTTTCTTTCACCTTCTCACCTATACTCCTAGCATACCAAATAGCAGTGAAATATGTTCATTTTCTGTGATTTCAGAGCTAATTTTTACAAAACTCTTTTTGATATACAAAACAAGTCTGACGGTGAAAAGATAACAATTTTCTACCATTTGCTCTGTTTGGATCCAAGTGAGAGAGTGGCAAAGCCACTTTATTTTTTCTACTTTGTTTGATCACTGGTCAGTATTCTGCTTTCACATGTATAGGCAGTTCTGAAGGGATCTTTCATTTATCACAATTATATAACTGTTGCTGATAAATATGATAGCATGACAAATGCTCATCATCTTGGTAGAACTGATCTTAGCTTGTTGTTGTTGTTTTTCCCCTTGGCTGGAATTGGATCAGTTTTTTCAACACTTATAGGACAATAGACATAAAGTGGAGGCCAAAGGAGCTTGTGATATGATAGGGGTGAGAAGCTTCAGATGGACTTAAATGTCAAACCATATCCTCCCTGTAATCAAAAATGTCAGTTCCTATGACTTTCTACTTTTGGACATACCTTGCACAAATCTCAAGCCTCATTGGATGGATTTTTTTTGTGGAAATTTTTTTTAGAAACCTTAAGTTTTTCCATATTTACTTTTTAGCATGATGGTATATATTAGTTTAGTAATTCAAATGTTACATTTATATACGCATATATATATATGTAGTTCAAATTAGATAAGTGATAAGCCAAATTGAACAAATTATTGAAACAAATTGCACATCTAACTATCTTGTCCAATTTTCACGATTACCACAGACACTGCTGTGTTAGCGCGCTGATCCAATGGGGTCAATCACAGCGTTTTCCTTGCATCTTTCCCTCCTGAATATAGAAGATTGGTTCAGAGGCAGGTTTCTGATCCAAGATCAGCCAATCCAATTCCTGCTGTTAGACTTTTTGGGAGTGTACCTAGAAAAAATGTTAGTTTTCCTTTGTATGACAAAAACTGAAAGTGGGTAAATATGAGCGCTATTGGTGTATTTGCTACTGATGAGCAGGCAAAGTGGCTTGGTAATGAGAGTGATGAATGAGACAGACAATGAGAGAAAAAGAGATTCAAGGAGTAGAAAAAAAGACTTTCAGTAGTTGTTGATTGTTGTGTGACAAATTAACTCAAAACTAAATGAAAATGACTTAAAACAACAGGATTTATTATCCCACACTTTCTGTGGGTCAGGAATCTAGAAATGTCTTAACTGGATGGATCTGCGGTCCCAGAGTCTCGCATGATTGCAGTCAAGGTGCTGAGCAAGGCTGTGGTTTCATCTAAAATATCAACTAGGAAAGGATCCTCCTCCGAGCCCTCACATGATTGTCAGCAGGATTCAGTTCCTCACAGACTATTACATGAACAGCCTCGATTCCTCTTCAGCTGCTCACCAGAAGCTGCCCTCCATCCCTTGCTGTTTAAGCTTTTCATGTGGGCTGCTTACAACATGGCATCTACCTGCCTCAGAGTGGAAAAAGGAAGAATAAGGCAGAAGCCACAGTCTTTTATGACTTAATCTCAGAAGGGCTATTCCATCGTATTTGCTGTACTCAGTTTGTTAGAAGTTGCTGGATCCAGTTCACGCTCATGGGGAGGGGATTGTATACGGTACAAACACCAGCAAACAGGTATCTCCGAGGCCGCTTCTCAAGCAGCCTAATATACCGACATCTCTAAGGCCTTACGTACTATGAAATAACCCTAATGTCCCTGTAATGAATCTTAATTTTTGCTTAAACTAGACAAAGTTGGTTTTTATTATTACAGCCAAACTGCTTACACATATCCTATAGTTTAATAAAATCCAAATTTAGAATTCAGATAATTTTATTATGAGAAGACTTATTACTACATTTCTAAATTGCCTTCACATCCCCTAGCGCTCACAGACTATTTAATAGTGGTACAGGCTGAGACGTGAGAAAACAAAGTGGTAAGTTGTAAGGACCCTTACTAATAGGAAAATCAGTACAAGAAAATAAAAATTAATAAAATCTTCAGATAGTCAGTAAATACATGATAATTAGAAGCCTTTCTTATTCCTTTTTTGTAGACCTCTGAATGTTACCATGAAATGTAGTTTTCTATGCTTTTTGTTTTTCAAACATCTTTAGTTTTTCTCTTACTGTATTGTAAAATAGAAAGACAAACAAAAAAAATTATGTGACACTGAATATTTCTCTCTGCTTCACATTATCAGATACATTTTTGTGATAATTATAAAAATTTTAAAAAACAACATAGTGAAAACCCCTTATCTTGGGTTACTATATCAAGCTGTAGGAAGTGGAGTAGCTTTTCAAAAAAAACCTTTAGCAAAAAGTCCCCTCCCTGGTTTTTCCTGCAAACATTAACCTCAAGCATTTACTTCCTTCCATATTATTTACACATTTAACCTCAAAATTTCATCTAAGAAGTAACAAGAGATATAAAAGAGAGCACAAATATCAGCCATCTGCAGACCAGACCCGACGAGCGCCGTGGTGGGGATGAAAACCTGCCCTTTCACAGAACTGAAAAGGGCCGTTGTGCACTGCGGAGGCTGAGCCCCACTCCTCTCGGTCTCGCCGCCCAATCAGGAGTTCTATAAACATGCCCCTCCGCCACGTAGTAAACATTTTCTTTTTAGTTTCTGGGTTGCAGTTTATCTTTGCTGTGCAGAATCCATTTAGCTTTGGACAGAAAAATTTGCAAGAAATCAAAAAAAAAAAAAAAAAGCATGTTTGAAAAGCAAACAGAGTCATCATGGGTGAAATTCCCCCTACGCGTCAGGACAAGCCGTGTGCTGGATTTTATTTAAGAAAACAAAGAAATCCCTAAAGAATTAGTTAGAGTCGCTTTCTCATTTTGATAAAGATTCCATGTGTCAGTTGGTTCTGTCCATTAAAATAGACCCCGCAGGAGACGATGATAGTATAAACCGTGTCCAAAAGACCCCCAAATTAGAAAAGGAAATTTGGTGCCACCCAAAGCGGGTGGGGCGGGGGAGGAAAGGAGCATGTATCAAATATAGATCACCTTTTTCAGGTGCCTCTTCAGGATTTTGACCGTTAAAAAAACAGGGAAAAGAAAAAAGACTCACACAGGTTTTTTCCATTGAATATGACATACATTTCTATTTTTCTTCAGTTGACAAGTCCCCCAAGTAACATACGTAAGTAAAAAATCCTTCTTACCATTAGCCATTTTCTACACGGCTGGTTTCACATGTGTTGTAAGCATTGGTGGGGGCCCAACTGCCCAATTCTGCTGATTTTTTCCAACAATGCACCCACCACCTGATCCTGATTGGAACATCTCATCTTTCAAGTATGCCATGCCCTGACTCACTGATAACACCAGATGGGCCAGTAAATCTCGATCTTGACTATACATCAGAATCACCTGGGGAAGCATTGGGTGGGGGGGGCGACCTCATTTCCAGGCTGCCCCGGACCCACTGCAGCAGCACCTTCAGTGGTGAGATTCAGGCCCTGATTTTTTAAAGCTGCCCCGTGACTGCAGTGTGCATAGTCAGAGCTGAAAACCAGTGCTGGATGCCGCGTTGGTGTGTTAACTATGATCTTCACTGATGAAAGCTGCTGAACTGCTAGGAATTTGATTAAGATGTAATGTTATATCAACTACACTTCAATAAAAGTTTTTTAAGTTAAAAAATAAATTAAAAGTTTAAAGAAATTTTTTCCTGGGAACACAGTGACCTCCCATTAATTTAAGGCAGTAACAAGTTTATTGGGTCCTTATTATTCTCTTAGAAGAGAACAAATTCCACAAAATTCCAGTTTGTAGAAGATAAGCCCTTCTCCCTTGTGGAAGTATACCCCATCATGTCCACCGGAGGGGAAAATGGTGCTGCTTTTGATAAACTACCAGAAAGAACATTATAAGAAAAGTATCAATTCAGGACCAGGGTAAAAATGTGCGTAATACACCACAAATGTGAGAAGCTACCTTGTCACCATTAAGTTAACCCTGACGAAGTAGTCATAGAGCATTGCAGCCTGGGAGGAATGCTGCAAGACGTGTAGTCGTAGAAGTCTATGCCTGGAGAAACTCGGAGTCAGAGAGAAGTGATCAGTCCAATGTTATATTGTTCTTGAGGGGCATTACAAAAACCACCCTTCTCCTCACTTCTAGTCCCGGGGTTGTGTTTTTAAGTATGCAAAAGTGTTTCATTTCACGTCTAGCCAATAGTAAACACTCAATAAATTGTAGCAATTGGTAGAAGTAACGGTGGTGGGAGTAATGACTGTATTGGTATTAATAATGTCTACAAAACTTTATTAAGTTTAATCATTGTCTTAAAATACCTCACAAGTAAAAACAACCATTTCTTTTGTTGATGATGCCTCACTTATTTGAAATCTGGAAAATTTCAGAGAAAAATAATAAAAAGCAGGGAGTAAAAAAGGTTTTTTTTAGAATTGCAATGAAAACTTAGTATAGTTTTTTACTATTTAATGGCACATCATTACATTAATTACATCTTACATAAGGACTTTATGCTTTGTCTAGAATCCTAAAATATTTGATGAAAATACTTTATATATCATATATTAAAGAGTGAAAATACTTTATATATCTTATGTATTAATTAGTGAAAATTCCTTTTATAAGTTACTTAATTTAATTCTCTCATAGAGTCAGGAAATATATACATTGTTGCCCATATTTTACAGTTAAAAAAAGCTTAAAAAATAAGAGATCTAGATAAGGTGGCTCAGCCAATAAGTGGCAGGGTTAGTGTTTCATTGCAGGTTTTCTATCTTTGAGTCCTTCATTAGTTACATACTTGGACTTGTGTCACTATAGCCTTTTGAATAATTGACTTTACAGAGCTGCAGTGTAATGGTATGTCCTTGGCTTTTATTGAGCAAGATTTGAAACACTCATATTTGAAAACTTGTTTTTGAAAATATAATACTTCATTATCTTGCTCAGTATTTCTTATTTAAGGGCTTTGGAGATAAACACATTATTATTCGCAGAATTCACAGCCAGGGTAGTATCTGTATCACCTAACAAGCTGGGGTCTTCCTTTCCTTAGATTAGGAGAGTTACATTATCCATTGAGTATCTCTCCTTGCCTTGGCATCTAGGAAACTCAGAGTGCAGTTTTATACTTGATCATTCTAGCTTTTCTCAGTTCTTCAGGTTTCTATTACATATGTCCCCTTCTTTCTTCACTCCTCCCCAGCCCTCCAAGGCAATCATCTTTATGCATGACTTTTACTTTTCAATATTTGTCAGTGATTCAATTTTATTGTACTGTGATTTTGGTAGACATCTGTACTGTACTGTGATTTTGGTAGAACATTTCGGGTAGTGTTAGCTACCTGAAGGATGTTTCCCCCTTTTGTGGTAATGGAACATCAATACTTCTTGGTTACTTTCTTTTCCACTCTCAGTCCATGTGATTTAGAGGGTATCAATCCTAGTCTTTTAGAGCCAAGGGTGGAAATATGACCCAGGCCAGGCCAATCCACATGCTCTGTTGCTCTGGCCACAGTAAATGAATCAAGAGTGAGTCCTTGACATGACACAAGTCAGTCCTATCAAAGCACGTTCAAATGCTTTCATTAGCACGACTGTGAAGGAAGGGGCTGTTAATTTTCCGCTAGAGTGGCCAAGAAGATGCGATGAAAATCTCCAGCTTCTGGCTGCCATCTTGCTCCACAACAGAGAGTGCCTGAGAGTAGAGCCAACACAAAGAAAAGCAGATCTGAATCTGAAGATAGGGAGACCGAAGCCTGCTGACCTCTTTGAATCCTTGGATCCGGTTGTGTGAGATGTGGGCTCTACCTCAGGTCTTTAACCAAACAGGCTTAAAGTCCCTTTTCTGCTCAAGCCATTGTAGTTGGGGTTTTCTGGACTTTGCAGTTTAATGTGGGTTGACAAATGTAGTGATTTATTTTTTACCACCATAAATACTATTTGAAAGGAGGCAGGTGTAGGTAAAAATGTACACCATGTGCAGGTTTTTATCCTTCATACCACAATTAATCAAGTTTTTCATTATCTGGTGGTTATTTTACTCATCGACCCCATTTTCACAAAGACTGAAATATAACAGCATTACAATACATCTTTGTTTTGTTTTTTGCTGATTGGGTAGAACACGGCAAAATTTAAAATATACTCATCTTCTTCCACTTTGGTAATAAATCTGAAGTCATTGTCAATAGAATAAATTTAAAATTTAAATAAATGGAATTAATGGATATTATACCCTTTTAAAACAAGGATGTTTCTGCCCTTCTAATTTCAAGATGCTCAAGTCAAATTCAAAAGTCTCTTTTGGCCTGGTTATCAATGCTTGACCTTCCTAATAACTTATTTAGATCTAAAGACCTCTGATTTCTTTACCAATAATGTCAGATACATGAGCCCTTTCTGTTTAGCCTTATTTGTTCTTCTGTTGTGAAGTGTTCTAATTTCTATTATTCCAATTTAGTGGCTCAAGACTGGGCATAACTTCACCCATAATCCTCTTGTCAAGGATACAAAGTGTGGCTTAAATTTGTGTGTGTGTGTTTGCCGTATCTCATGGAATCATTTTTATACTTCCTGTTATGAACTGAGTATTTGTGTGCTCCCAAAATTCATGTGTGGAAGCACTGTCCTGCCTGCCCCCCCATGTGAATATTTGAAAATGTAGCCTTCAGGAGGTAACTGGAATTAGAGTGTGTCAGGAGGGCAAAGCCCTTGTGATGGGATTAGTGGCCTTATAAGAAGAGAAAGAGACAGTTTACTCTCTGCCAGTAAGGACACAGATAGCAGGCAGCTGTTTGCAAATCAGGAAGAAAATTCTCACCAGCCACACCTTGATCTTGGACTTCCCAGTTTCCAGAACTGTGAGAAATAAATTTCTGTTGTTTAAGCCAACTCGACTATGGCACTTTGCCATGGCAAGCCCAAGCAGATTAAAACACCTCCCATGGATGTTTTTTGTCTGTCTGGCCTGACATGTATTGCTGAGTCTGTCTTTTTTTTAATATGCTAAATATAGTAGCATAGGGGAAAGTTCTGTTAAAATTGAGAATAAATAACCAAATGTGTGAAGTTGTATTTTATTTCCATGATAGAATGAAGACTTCTCATTAAAGGGCAAATCTTCCATTTCAAAAGTTTGAATAGAGAGTTCTTTAAAAATAAGTGCATTGGCTTAAATATAGGTTGCTAGAGAGCCAAAAATCTTTTTTAAAAAAAAGTTTTTGGCTTTTATTCTGTATCATTTTCATTTGAGGGTGAAATGGATTTATTTTTAATTTATGCACAACTCTGAAGGCCCCACCCCCACTTACTGACAGGCAAAAAAAGCACATACCGTCAGTTTGAAATTTCCATGAGTATTATTTCTCCCTTTTACATTATCTATTTTTCTCTGGAGGCGTTGTTGTTTGGTGAAAACACACTGGCTTCACAGTTCAAAGACCTGGGCTGTCTTATTAGCTGAGAGAGTTTGAGCAAACCATTTAATTTTTCCTCTGTTTTCCTATCAGTAAAGTGAGAACATTAATACCTGCCAAATTTAGCTCGTGTGATTTTGTAAGATTACATGAGTAACTCTGGCAACTGTAATTTTACTCAACAAACATAGCTAACAAAGATTTTTGTCTACCATGTGCCATATACGGTGCAGGCCTCTGGGAAAAAATAATGACAAAATAGTAGAAGTTTTAAAAAACTATTTTAAATGACTCATTACTTCAGTCAAGAGTCTCATAGACTGACAGAGAAAACAGACATATAAATGTAAGTCAGGTATGTGCTCTCTTAGAGTACTTTGTCCCTGACTTTGTCAAGGCTTAAATCTGTTATTATCTGTGTCCTTCTATGTTTTTTGGGTTTTTTTTTTTTTTTAAGAGAGAGGGGAAGGGAAAGAGAAAGAGATAGGAAGAGAAACATCAATATGAGAGAAAAACAGCGATTAAGTTGCCTCTCTAATGCACCCTGACTAGGAACCGAACTTACAACTCAGGTGTGTACCCTGACAAGGAAATTAACCTGCGACCTTTTGGTTTATGAGGTGATGCTCCAACCAGATGAGTAACATTGGCCAAGGCTACCTCTTTTTTTAATGTCTCTTTTCCTCAGAAGTTTATGGACTCCATGAGGGCTCTGTCCACTGTACCCCCAGCATAATTACTAAGGAACTAAGACAAAAATATCTGGGGAAGCCACTTGAGAAATTTAGTGTGATACTATTTCTAGAACCACTCAATATTTCAGTTTAATCCTAAAAGAAGAGGAAACTCCAACTTCCTTTTTTTGCACTGAATGAGAGCTTTCCTTCTTATAATTCTTTACAAATCAGTTAACTACATATTATCCCTATCATTGGAGCCATTTTTTTTCCTGGGCTCCAATTTTACATGAGCATATAATAAAGTCAGGTACCAGTTTTTATCTTCTTGGGTGAAATTACATTAAACCACCAACAACAATGAAAATGAAAGAAAAATTGATTGGTTTCATTTCTCAGGTACACGAGGATGCTTCTTTGAAATAATAGCCTTAAGTATTTCATGGTTGGAATGCGCACATTTCTGTTTTCTAGCTGCGGCTGTGTCTGGGCTGTCCTTGCAGTAAATATGTCATCAGAGCATGTTATCTTGTTCTGTAACCTCCCGTGAATCCCAGGGATGTGCAGAATTCATCAGCTCCAAGGTACTCGAGGCCAGAGCTTGAGGAGAAAATCCTCTCCCCCTTACAATTCTAACTGTATTAAAGAAATGACCTTAGCAAGGATTTTTACTGATAGGTCCCCTTCACCTTAGTGATGTGGATATGTGTTTAGTTCTTTTACTAGGACGAGTTTATGGAAACCAGTATCCTGAAAGAATGCTACATTTTTTTTACTGGTATCTGCCATTCATTTATTTTGTTTACTAAAGCCTGATTCTCCAGAAAATAAATGCAGTAGAAATTATAATTGAAAACAGTTAATTCTGGTTAGATTGAGATTATATTTTTTAAAGATATGCATTTTTTAAGATTTCATTCATTTATTTTTTAGAGAGAGGAAGGGAGGGAGAAAGAGAGGGAGAGAAACATCAGTGTGTGGTTACCTCTTAAGCACCCCCAACTGGGGACCTAACCCGCACCCCAGGCTTGTGCCCTAACTGGGAATCAAACTGGTAACCCTTTGGTTTGCAGACTGGCACTCAACCCACTGAGCCACACCAGCCAGGGCTTAAAGATTATGATTTATGATTTATATTGTGCCCTACAAATTAGAAAAAATCAGAAAGATGTTCATAATGTGGAAAAATTTCATAGATTCTCCATGTTTACGTATTTATTTTTTGATTTTCCAGAATGACGGAAAGGTTGAGGGAGCATGCTGTAGAAACAGGCCCTGTGACTCTGCAGATCAGCTCCATTGTAAATATGTAGGTGCGATTTCCTAAGCCTTCTGACCTTATTGGAGAAGACTCTATTTCTTTGTCAGGTCGGAATTTCTGTCAGAGAAGCCAAGTGTCAACTTTCCACTTAAAGATTAGGCAGACAGGAGTCATTATGTCTGGTTACACAGGACAGGATCTGTCCTCGACCTGGAGCAGTACGCTTGTTTTTTTTTGTGTGTGTGTGTGTTTTTTTTTTCCTGCACAAAGAGTTTTCCAAGAGAGCTCAGAATGGTGCTGATGTGCAGAAAAGAAACCTTCATCTCAATATTTCTCCCCAAGCAGCAGATTCTTCTATGGTAATAGGAAAATAAGAATATTATTTTGTTTTCCTAATGGAATCAACTTACCCTCAAGTCTGTTTTTTTTTTTTTTCAAGCCTATTGAAAGCTGGAATTTATGACTTTCTTAGAAGCCCTTCGCCTTTCTCCAAAAACACAAAAGAAGAGTCTACTATTGTGTACACTAGAAAACATATCTCTAAGATGTTTGAATATTTGTTATTGAAGAATAATCTAATTTCATCCCATTATAACTTTTCTTAAGAGCAATTTATACTGTCTTTACTGTCTATGAGAGACAGAGAGAGTGGGGGAGAGAGACAGAAGAGGATAGAGAGAGAGAGAAAGGGAAAATTACTAAAATCTCTCAACTGTCTTAAGTTTGTGGGGGTAATCTGATCTTTTCCTCTGGGGCACACAGGGAATAGTATTACCTGAGACTAATGTTATCAAGATAGTGAAAATTCACCCTTGAGATATATATATATATATATATATATATATATATATATATATATATATAGGCTTTGAAATGCTGACGAAGTAAATGTAAATAGGTAATGCTTAGCTTTGCTACTCAGTTACCAAGGAAAGATGTTCTATAGTCCCTGTACCGTCTGCCACACAAAGTATGTTCTAAGTTTATAATCAAATGACAGGCAGTTGGAGACCACAGCCACTGAAGTAAATTGTTTTTCATAAGTTGTGTTTGTGATTTGCAAAGAAATGCTCAGAAAGCAATGCTAAACTGTCATTTTTAATGACAGATTACCATTGAAAGCATTAAATTCAGGTGCAACACACTTAACCCCAACCTCTATACCAGGCATGTTTGACTTGACTGCCTTTTTGCAAAGATCCATTTTCTTTTATACTCAACTTTTAGTTCATAGGATGAGCATTGGGATAATTAAAACCTATTTTCAATGGAGGAATTCTGAAAATGCCTACAAATTGATGTTTCTTTTTAGTTCACTTAAAAAAATTGAACAGGCTCAGAAATGTTAGTAAGAATTCAGTTTACCATATGTCCACTTAGTGATTATTTGGAAACAAAAGGAAAAGACCTCCCACAGACAACTCTATTACCGGGTTTCTTCAAAGAATGGGCTCAGAATACAATGTGTTTTGAGCTTGAGAATGGATAAGAAGCTGTCCCCAAGTAGACTAGTAAAATGAATTGAAATGGTCCTTTAGATAATTATCTAGAAAGACCTTTACACAGTGTATACTAGAATTGTAGCCTTTTATTCCTTTGCATTCAAAGACATTTTCACTCAATATCAGAAAACATGGAGTGAAATTGTTATAATGGTGAGTAGAAGTGGGAGAATCTATCATGTAAAATTTGTGCAGTACCAAAGAATCCTTACTCTGGAAGGAAAAGATCTGGGTTGAAGTTTGGCAAATTATTCTTTAAGTTTTAGTATTCTTATTTATAATATTGTCATATAATAACCATTTCGGTTGTTGCAAGAGTTAAAATAGGTGATATGTAAAAAAGCCGACTTACAAAACAAAGCATAATGTAAATGGGATATATTATATTATTTGAACTACATGACAGAAAATTTCTGGGGCATCAATGTATATGGTAAAATAGGTATTGCTTATGTAAGGATTATTTCAATGATTGGGCCAGAGCTTGCTCATGCTGATTTACACTGGCTCATGAGAGCTGATTGTTAAATTTTCAGAGATTATGTGAGCTAGTCGGTAGCATGTTGGTAGCTTTAAGTCAGCTGTGGTGTAGGTATTCACACACCACGGAAATGGACAAGTACTACAATCAGGTTTTGTTCCTTCCTTCACATGCATCTTGGTGGAATAAAGGAAATATAGTGGGTTAGACAAAGCTGGGAGTGCTACACTACCATCAAATCTGCAGAGGACGTGTTGGTCAGTAAACATCGCGGAAAATGCACGGGACATGGAACGTGTGTCAGCGATGATACTTCCAGCTTCAAGAAAGAGAAAGTGTAGTGAAATGAGATTTAATATCTCACAATATAAGAATTTTTGAGTTAGGTAATTGCAGGTTGCTTCATTTTATAACTCAGTCATGTCAAGTGTTGTGGGTCTGCTTCTTTGTTTTCCTCTGGGCAGCACCTTCACAGTGGGGGCAACACATTGTGTTGCCTAGGTCCACGTGGCAAAGTCTAAGGGTAGAGAAGATCAGGTAAGGAGAAGGGAAGTGGTGTCCCTGTTCCCCTCATCTTTCTCTTTCTATTCTGAAAAAAAAATGTACCCAGACACCACTTAACTGATTTCTTCTTACATCACCTTGTTCAGGAGTGGGTGCCATGACTACTGTTCAGCCATACACCAGCAAAAGGGAAAGGATTAACCACAGTCCAGTTGACTCAATTCCCTGGAACTCTGGGGAAGACTGTCTTTCTTGAACATGGCCCTATCTGAGTTGGAGTTCTACTGGAAAGAACTCCAAAAAAATTTGGAGTTCTACTGGAAAGAAAGAAGGAGGATGCGGCTATTGGGAAGCAATCAACAGTATCTGCCAGGTGGATTCTTAAAATGGCATCATGGTTCTGTGGAATTGATCCATTTCAAGTAATACATCTTTAGGAGCTACAAGTGCAAGAATATGGCGCAGACCAAAGAGCAAGTTGTAGGGCCCTAGACAAATAAGCTGGGGTTCAGGACAGTGTCAGCAAAGAATCAAACAGTAGCAGAGAGTAACTTAGATTCATTAAGCACTTCCTCTGTGCCACGCACCGAGCCAGGCACTCCATTTTTCAACATCCTATTTAACATTTGAAAAGGAAGAGAGTATCACCTCTGTTCTAAGAATCAGACTCAGAGAGAAAATGGTTAAAAGTTAGTGAAGCTAGAAAATGAAAGTCATGTTTTTGTTTTCTTTGTTTGTTTGTTTTCTTTTTAACTCTGAGGATGGTCTGGCTCAAGGCCATACTGAAGAAAGCTATTTCATGGTCCACCTTATGCTAGATACCCTTCTTTCCCCATTTCTCTCTCCTGCATCTTCCTCTCTCACCCACCCCCTTCTGTTGGAAGGAACAGAGGCGGTGAGCAGTGAAGAGCCAAAAGCCTCCAGATTTTCCAATATACTCTATACCAAACCACTGTCTCAAAGTTCTGTACTGCGGGATTAATGAGAAAAGCTAAAAGCAGTCATACAAACAATGGTGACAGTACATTGTGGTCCTTTATTTAATGTCACTGACCTCATCAATTTGACCAATTTAAGGTGAACCGATGGCTGGATGCATCATTATCAAGGGCGAATACCCTGTATACTAGGATTAAAACTCAAATTGGTTTTGAAATTCAGAATGATTTTGATATTGGACATTTTCACGGTTAATGGCACTGAAAGACCTCACTGCATAAATGCTTTAACCTCAGAAATTTGGTAAGACGTCCGGGGAGATTACCTGTATGTCCTCATTGTTTTGAGCTGTCTGATGGAAAAAGTGGATGGATGATTGACCTTCACTAGAGAGGACATTTCAGCAAGAAAAAAGTCATTAGACTCTTCATATAGCTTTCTCAACTAGGCAGCTGAGTTTATCAAAGATTATTATGTTTTCCTCTGACTCCTCGGGAGGCCACTGTATAAAGACACTTCTCTTTGGGAAACATTTCAAGAGGAGCTTATTTTAGGAGGCTTTCCTGTGGAGCCAAGGTAGCCAGGGGTCAATTTTGGCAGGATATTTTCAGCCCATAGATGAGGTTGTTTATGGGTCCACAAACACATTCCCTCTGTTAAACAGAGTGAAACAAACTTACATCACTCCCCGTAACATTTCTAACATATAATGTTTCTTTCTTTGACATGCAAACTATTTTGTAGGATGGCAAACATCCAGAAACAGTTGCAAAATTCAGGCAATTACTGAGATCCTCCAATCCCTGAATGTTTTAATATTTGTTTTATTAAAAGAGTTTGCAAATGGCCAGATAATTATCTAGGTTTTGTAGCTTTCATCATAAAAGCAATGCCATTTAGATAGTGCTTCAACTTAGGCCTGCGTAAGTCATATCATATTTATAACTTTTTTGTTTTTCTTTTTTGCTGTAATGCCTTGTTTTCAGTAAAAGAGATCAGGAATTTAGTGGTAATGGATCATGAAACAAAGAAACAGCCACAAACAAAGTAAAACTACCCAATGGTGCCTTTATCATGGTTTCTCTCGACTCAAAACATCTTTAAAAGGGGCAAGCATTGCCCCAGGGAGCTCATCCAACCAACAGTTTGAAACAAGGGTGCTTTTAGAAGCTTTTGGTTGTGAGAATGAATTGAGGTGATTACTAGGATGCTTGTTTGGCCAGAGTCTTTGTTCCATTAGTAAAATGGCAGCAATGAAATACGGAAAAAAATTTTAATAAAAGAAAAGCAACTCAAACAAAACACACTAAACTGGTTATAGTGGTCCTTAGGTTCTGGTAAACTAGAGCAATTGTCCCCAATGCCCACGTGTGGGGTGTATGTGTGTGGCACAGGCGTGTGTTGAGGAGGGGGAGGGGCCCCACTGCAGCTGGGCATCTGGAGGAGAAAAATCTCTCCAGCTGTTGCCTAGCAAGAGTGGGGTCTAATTCATACATAATGCAGGCAGTCAATTATGCATGCCCATGCATATTATCTGACATATATGTCTCAGAGGGAACAAATAGCCATTTTCAACCTCAAGTCCTTCTAGGGAGGGCAGAATGAAAGGCCCTTTTGTCCTTTTGTGTACTTTGAAGGTAGGTCTGCAAGTAGGGCCTGGAGAGAAACCCTGGCCGTATGGAGGAGCCCCTCTTTGAACAGTGTGGAGGGGAAATGTTTTGAAGCACATGTTAATAAAGTCTATATCTGATTATTGACTCACTTCCACAGAAAGCACAGATTTTCTGCTTAATTTCTCCTACAATTTTATGCACAATGCCATCAGAAAAATGTATCTTAAGCTTTTTCATCACCTACTCTTTCTATTCAGTCTCCTTCAGTCATCATGATCAGGAAGAAATTAATTTCCTGCCTTGGTGAGGACATTTTTAGCTTCCAAGATGAACCAGACTTTACTTCCTGCTCAGTCTTTTAACCCTTTTTCTTTTGGATCTTACCCAGAAAAAGTCTGTAATGATAAGAGTACCATTTTGAGCTGCTTTCCCAGCTAAGCCTGGCCACTATCTTTCACTGAATTGCCAAATTGTAGGCTGATATATTTTAGAGGTACCTAAAGAGCATAAGAAAGCTGCGCAGGGTAGGAATTTATCTAGCTCGTCAGCTATGAGTATATATGATGAATCTATATGGCAATATTTATTAGAATCTCTGCCCCTTCATCCTCTTTCTGGAATGTCACTCTCTCGTTGCTGCTTCTATCCACAGGGTATAGTAAAGACAAACACATTACATTGTAACTCTGCTCCCAGGTCAGGGGTGATTGGTTCAGGGTTGGTTAATGAAGTGGGATTTTTTTTTTCCCCCTTGAGACAAAGAAAATAGACCAATCATTCTATTCAAAGCTATAAAGTTCCAGAAATGTTGGTTGTAATGTTTTCCACATGTGGCAAAGAGAAAGTGAATCCTAACAGTTTCGTTGCCCTTGGCTGAATTTTTTTTTTCTGAGATCAAGTAATAGTCTTTTCTTAGGTTCCATGAAACATCTCAGTATCCTCATTCATAATAAATTATCTTCTATGTTTAAGTTAGTTTGAACTGAGTTTCTGTCCCTTGCTGGGAGAAGAGTGCCAAGTAATAGAGCAACTATCTTTCAAAACAAAGTCAAGCTTTGCTCCTGGTGTGAGTCTGTGTTCCTCACTGTGAAGAGAGGCAGCACCTCACTTTGAAAAAGGACAACAGAAGTTAGTGGCAAAGATTGTTTTAAATTCCTGTTTTGTCTTTTACTAGCTCTGTGCCCTTGAGTTAATCACTCGTTGATAATATTATCTTCCTTGCAGTATTGTGTTTAAGTTTAGAAAATAGCACATGCAAAGAAGCAGAGTATGATAGGTATCCAAAGAATGGTAACTGAGCTCTAAAAATAACTATTGCAATTACTTAAAAAGAACTCCCTCAAAAGTGTACAACTGCCAAGCAGACTCAGGGGTTTATTCAGCTCACTTTTTCCTTCTTTGTTACCCTCCCTCTTTTCTCCTTTCTTCCTTCTCTCCCTTTCCCTCTTCCTTTCAGTTTATTTCCCTTTTAGAGAGCCAGAGATGTGCAGAAAATCAGGTATCCACCCGCTTGGTTGCTAGGAAGTAGCTAGAAGATCAGTGTAGAATTCCTTGTGAACATACACACTTGCCAGAACAATTTTTGCAGTTGCCTCAGACCTACTGCATCTCAGTTCAATATTTCCAGTATGACCCTCCATCCTAGTTGGGATCCTCACAGATTCAGAGGCAGAGATGTACATACCAGTGCTTAACTGGGGAGTGCAGTGGGAACAACACGTGTGTGGGTGAGTGAGCAATAGGACAGGGCAGCGGGAGAGGCTGCCCTGTGATGCCTGGACTGCTGGGGCCCTAGTCCATCCCCCTGCTCAGCTCTAGAGCTGGATGGCCCTTCAGAGTTATTCCAAACGGAGGCAAGGTGCCTGTGCCTTTGTTCCCCTCATCCACGATGAATCCTGGTTGCAGGTTGCTGCCAGGAGAGGATATAACCTGGGGTGAGGCAGTTCCCTTTAAAGGACAGTCTTGGCGAGGGACTCAGCTGTGAGCAGTCAGGAGCCAGCTCTCATAGCAACTGCAGAATGAGTCCCTGGGTTCCCACGGGAGTGAGTAACCTGCCCAGGCATCAGTGTCCAGCACTCTGATACGGGAGTATGTCTTTCAACCCATCACTGTAATGACTGAATATTGAGCAAAGCGCTCCATGCAATGGAGGAGTCAGTTGTGAAAACATTTTAAGAACAGGTATTCAAAACATAATTCTTTAGTCTGTTTTTCTGAGTATCTGCTGATTTCTATGATTTGGGAAAGCTATTCTTCGGTCACAAGAAAAATATTCCATGTGGCAGAAGTGATAGTAAGATGTTATCAGTTACAGCCTCAGTTCTGCCGTCTGCACGAGGGGCTACATTCCACGTGTTTAGGCCCCCACTGTTTCAGGGTGGTGCAGTGTAGATCCTTGGATGGGCTGATCCTAGGAAATCTATTCAGTAATCTCTGTAATCTAATAGGGCACCCACACAAAAGACCTGCATTGTCAGCACAGGCTGGGAAAGGACCCAATGCACCAACACTGATGAGGCCTGAAATCCAGGGATTTTAAGGACTGGATATAATGGGTTATTGGAAAAGAGCTAAATGGAGGAGAATTTAAAATTTTGCCTTACCTTATTTTATACAATATCTCATTCAAAACTGGATCATAAAAATCAAGTTGGAAATAGTTCTCTTTTGAGGATATCTGAACGACTTATTTCAGGCTTTGTTTGGGCCCAAACCCAGGGCATTTACCCATAAAGACTTCTCTTGTGGCATTTCCACACTCAGGACTTTGTTGAAGATTCAATTTTTTTTTTTTTGGGGGGGGGGATCCTATGACACTAAAAGTCACTGGGTAGTTCTCTTTCTGTTTTCATATATCTATCTATCTATATATTTCATATATATGTATTTCCAATATATATTTCATATATATATATATTGCTGTCACTGTGGCTATCTAAATATCTAGTCAAATGACTAAGTTCGGAGTGGGATAAAACGTTAAGTTGTTTGGCATTGTGCTTTCCAAAAAATGTATTCATAGGAAAATTATGCTTTTACACTAATCATGTTGATTTATATGTCATGGTAGATATTTGTGAGTTCAGATGCCCAGAATTTTTTCTTTGTCCTGGAAACTACTGGCCTTCTAATGCCATCCACATGGTTGTGTTACAAAGTTCCTACACACTTAGGCCCTGCCCCTACCACGGCCAATTGCTCTAGCAGTGAGCATCTGACCAACGCAGAATTTACAAACTGTATTCAGGGCAGAGAAGTCAGACTCTTATTGCCAATAGGACCCCTGGGAGGTGTGACTGGCTTTGGTCCTGTGACCTAGCGCACGCCATTGTGCAGAGAGAAGCAGAGAAGACAAAAATAATGGATGGGGGAAAAGAGAGAGTGCGTACAGTGTATAAGTACCTATTTTCATTTTTTCCTAAAGCTTAAGTACATCCCCTACTGTTGCAAAGTTTGACTGGACAATTCTTATTTGATCAGTTCAAATACATCAGTTTCCTTCCATGAATATCTTTTGCTGCTAGTGCAAATTGCATTTGTATCATATGTAATTAAATAACAATGACAATAAATAAACATGCACATAATAGAACTAAAGCCCCTCTTTCTCTTAGACTGGTGCCATTAATTTCCTAGGGCAGCCACAAAAAAATAACAGAAATTACATGGCTTAAAACCAGCATTGTATTTTCCAAAAGCTCTGGAGGTCAGAAGTCCAATATCAAGTAATTGGCTGAGCCATCCTCTCTCCAAAGACTTGGAAGGAGAAGGCTTCCTTGCCTCTTATTGCTTCTGGCTGCCAAAGGTGTTCCTTGACTTCTAGCTGCATATATATCCCAGTTTCTGCTTCCATCTTTAGTATCTGTCTGAGTCTCTGTTGCTCTCAAATCTCCTCTGCCTCTCTTCCATAAGGACACCAGTCACAGGCTGAAGGTCCACATAAACCCAGGATCATCTCAGCTTGAGATCCTCCACTACTCCTACATCCATAAGGGCCCTTTTCCCATAGAAGGTCACATTTACATACACTGACCTGGTGAAGTTATCTTTTGAGTTACTGTTCAACCAACTATAACTGATTCTCAATAAAAGGTGATTTTTACCATCCAGGGTCATTCTGCCTGGAAATATGTTTGTCACCAATTGGGTAGGTGGTGGTGGTGACATATAGGGATAGGGGCCAGAGATGCTGCTACATCTCCTAAAATGCACTGTTGTAGCAGTCCCCTACAACAATGAATTGTCTGTTCCCTACTGTCACTAGTGGTTGAGAAACCCTGCTTTATGACTGTTGTGGTGATATACTCACCTGGCTGATGATGATGATGGACAATTAAAGTAAGTGCTAATTAAATACTGAAAGTGACATCATAGGGCTGGCTGTCTACCAATGAGGGAAGTCATAACTACATAATTTAATAAATAACCAGTTACAATCAATGTAACCACTTCATACATATAAAGTTGTATAGTCCCCAAAGATCTCATGTCCTGAATTCCACAGGCTTAAAATAGAGATGAATATTTTAATCTTTCTAAAATCTGAAATGCATAAAATATATACATTTAATGTGTATATTCAATGTAACATTGGTTCTTTTTTTGCCTTAAAACTATTATTAAATTGATGGTATTTCTTAAAAATGTTACCTTAAAATCGAAGTCATAATATAATAACATATTTTTCTAATAAAAAGCACTGGCATAAGTAGATAGAGAGTACACTTTAAGGCTTTTGGGTTTTTTCCCCAGTACAACTTATGAGGCCTTATCCAAGATGCATGAATCAGAATCTCTGGAGATGAGACCTGGAAGCAGCATTTTGACATGTTTCCCAGGGGATTCATTCACCTTGAGGTGATCCAGTAGGTGTCCACTCTCCCAATGTGGAGATTACTGATATGAGGAAAACACTAGGTTTAGACAGAGGGTTTTAGTCTTCCACTACATCTCTGACCTTGGGTAAGCTAAATTACCTCTTTGGACATCACTTTCTTTACTTAAATAGTGTTTCTCAAACTTCATTGTGCTTTAAGAGCACCTTGACTGACACAAATACTATCTAAGAGAATCCATGAGTCCATATGTTAGCGAATAGATGCATAAATGAATCGGGGAAGACGGGGCAGCTCTTCCTTGCAGTAGAATGCCAACTACTACATGAAGAAGGAATGAGAGGGTTAGAAAAGCATCAGTAAATCCTAAAACTAGTGGTAAAATTGTGAAGAATAGAATATGTGTATACTTTCAAAGTATCTCTCCATATTATTTATTAATTCCAAAGTGAAAAATAATAATTCTACAACAGATAAACCTGGCAGACACCACCTTAACTAAGTGACCAAAACTAATATCATCAACATTAGGACAAAGTGACATTCTGTGCCTTCTGATATGATGTACCAAGCTGAACACAATGCTATTTTAGTGATATTCCTGCCCAAAATGCAAAGCCTATACTTAATTTTGAGGAAACATTAGACAAACCCAAGTTGAAGGGTATTCTAGAAAACCATTGGCATGTACTCTTTAAAATATCAAGGTCAAACAGCACAAAGAAAGACTGAGGGACTCTTCTAGATTAAAGAAGAATAAAGACATATGACAACTACATATGTCTACAATAAATGAGCCTGAATAGACAAGTGACAAAATTTGAATATATACTGTGGATTAGATAGTAGTAATATATTAATATTAAATTTCCTTATTTGATAACAGGACTATAGTTTTGTAAAAAAAGTCGTATTGTTAAAATTATTGGTTAACAAAATTATATAGTTTTTTAATTTTTTTTTTTTGTTGTTTTACTTTTAGAGAGAGGGGAAGGGAGGGAGAAAGACAGGGAGAGAAACATCAATGTGTGGTTGCCTCTTGCACATCCACCACTGGGGGCCTGGCCTGCATTCCAGGCATGTGCCCTGACTGGGAATCCAACTGGCGACCTGTCAGTTCTCAGTCCAGTGCCTAACCCACTGAACCACACCTGTGGGGGCCAAAATTAGGCGGGTTTTAATTGTACGTTTGTATGACACATTATCTGTAAGTTGCATTGTGTGCCCACCTCTCCAAGTCAAATCTTCTTTCATCACCATGTATTTCACCCCCTTTACCCTTTGCTGTCCTCTCACTCCCTTTGCCCTCTGATACCTGCCATAGTATTGTCTGTGTCTATGAACTTTTGTCTTTCTTGTTTGTTCATTTGTTGCTTTCTGTTTTATATCCCACATATGAGTAAAATCAAATTGTCCTTGAATTTTTCTGCCTGACTTATTTCACTTAGCATGATATTCCCAATATCCATCTATGTTGTCACAAATGCTAGTATTTCATCTTTTCTTATGGCTGAGTAGTATTCCATTGCGTGTGTGTGTGTGTGTGTGTGTGTGTGTGTAATCTTTATCCAATCATCTATAGAAGGACACTTTGGTTGTTTCCATATCTTTGTATCATGAAAAATGTTGCCATGAACACAGGGATGCATATATCTTTGCAAATAAATGTTTTCAAAATTTTCAAGTAGGTACTCAGAAGAGGGGTTGCTGGGCCATATGGCAACCCTACTCTTAATTTTTTGAGGAGACTCCATACTGCTTTTCACAATGACTGTACCAATTGACATTCCTGCCAGCAGTAAATGAAGGCTCCTTTTTATTCACAGCCTTTCCTTGTTATTGCTTGTCTTGTTGAACAAATTGTCTTAATCTTAAGAAATCCATACTGAAGTATTTAGGGGTAAAAGAACATGATTTCTATAATCTACTCTTAAATGGTTTTGAGAAAAAAAATAAATTTATTTACCCATCTATCAGTCTTTCTCTCTATAGTAATGAAGCAAATGATGTCAAAATTATGTAAAAATCAATTAATCTTGAAATGGGGAGAGTGTTATACTATCCTAGCCATTTTTATCGAACTTTATACCAAATAAAATGTTAAATGATAATGTCATTCCCACTCTTTTCCCACTTTTTAGATTTGAATACTATGTGCTGTAAAAATAAAATCAGTAAGAGAAGTAGTAAAAGTGATTAGTTTAATTGAAAGAGTTTTTCCCTGGTTAAAATTTTTTATTATTTATTTTTAAACCTTCTTGGGAGGAAGTCAGTCTACTATGAGGAGCTGAGTTTATGCACATAAATTTACCTAAAACAGTATGACATGATTTTGTGATTACATGTTGCAATGTATTTAATGTGTGGCCAAAGATAACCCTTCTTCCAGTGTGGCTCAGAGATGCCAGAAGGTTGGGCACCCCTGCTTAGAATAAGTTTTTTGAAAATGTACTAGAGCAGGGGGTCTCATACTTGAATGTGCATAAAAATAACCTGAGGACCTTGTAAAATGCAGACTCTCATTCAGCAAGTCTGAGCAGGCTGGGGTTCTGCATTTCTAACAGGCCCTCATGACAGTGCTGCCCTAAACACTGCATTCTGAGAAACGATCCCGAATCTAGAGCAGGCATCGTCAGACCTGTGCCTGTTTCTGCCAAGCTCTGTCGGCACACCCAGCCATGCCCATTTGTTTACATAATGTTCATAACAGAGTTGAGCAGTTGCAACAGAGACCAATAGCCTGCAGCAGCTATTATCTGGCCATTTTATAGAAAATGTTGAAGGATGATACAGTGATCAAAAGTTACAGACTCTAGAATCAGAATGCCTAAGTTTGTCTTCCAGCTTTTGTCATGTATATACTTTTTGTTGTGAGTGAGTCAGCTTCTCTGAATCAGTTTCCTATTTAGGGAGGGGATAATAATAATAATAATAACACATGTTTCATAGAGCTGTTGGAGGTTTAAGCAAAACAATACTGGTTAAAAAAAAAACCAAAAACTTAGCATGCAAATGTGAGTATGCCTAAGATACCTGGGAAGTGTGTTGAAAGTTTAAGTTCCTATGCTCTGCTTCCTGAGATTTGATTCAGGAGGTCTGGGATGGGCCTAGGAATCTGTTTAAAACGTGTTTCCCGAAGGATTTTGATGCAGGCGACCCATAAGGCCACACTTGTAGGAAAATATTTAGTCAGTTCTGGTGCTCACCATATATTCATCCCCATTCCCCCATTTCCCTCCTTCCCCTCCTTCCTCTCCTCATTATCTTTATCATCCTCAGGCAGGGCAAACTCTGCCTTGCTGTCCTGCATCCTCCGTGACTCCAATTGCTCCCAATCAACCATACACAATTTTGCTTTCCGACTTCTCCCCAAGACTCCAGCTTTAGACTTTTGTTCCTAACTTATCAGTAACTCCTGGGATGGACCTTTCACTCACGGCATGCTCAGAATACCTTTTGAAAAACTATGATTTCTACCCCTTTGCATAGTTGTTACTGCCCTCACTTAACTCCATCTTAAGATGGTGCTCTGCAATTTCCACCTGACTGTGACCTAGACTCACCTCTTAAGTTGGGCTTGACCATCAGCTGGTTGGAGGAACTGGAGAGCTATTGAATGTGGGTAAGTAATTCCTAGTGCCCTTGCCTGAGGACAATTGACAGAGCAGCTGAATATCTGGTCCACAGGTGATATTCACCTGTGGATAAGGTGATAAGAGGGTTATTGTCATTTCTCTGCATATGGCCTTTTCCTTTGAAAATACTCTGCCCTAGAAGTAGCAAGTTCAAAGTGTTTTGAAAATCAATGTTATTCATATCTTCCCTTACAATATATATTTGACTGATATAAATTTGACCAATATAAATTTGACCGATAACCTACAAATACACAAAGAAAAAAATCTCACTGATCTGAACAGATTTTGGTATTTCTGAAGAAAGAGAGCTATAAGGTGAATATTAAAGGCCTTAATATCACAATTTCTTAAGAATGTTTTTTAGCTGTCAAGAATTTAGTGGTCTCTAGTAATTTTTCATTATGTACCAATAATTAGTCTAGCAGTTAACAAAATCAGACACTGAATCTTCTGAAGTAGCCTCGAATTACCCTTTGACATCCAATTACTGGAGAAATAAAAGGCATCATTTCTGAAGACATAGAGAGTGTTAGAGCTCACGTCTGAACTAATTGAAAGTCACATTTTAAAATCTTTTTTTACAGTTCAGAATTTTTCTTTCACAGCTAGCTACCTTTGGCCCCTGATTAAACTATTCTCAGGATGTGGGTTTTTTTCCCCTCTTACACAAGCTATATCTGGTGGAACACTATATGTAATGAAAGTCTGAGAAATTCTGCAAATTCTTTGAGCTTTTTCTATATGAGATAAAATAAAAATAAAGCATATTTATCTCATTTTATTTCAAGTCATAGAGATTGTCATTGCTTCAGTTTAAGAAGTTGAGACCCTGACTATATATACAAAGTATTTGTACTGAAATTTACTTAATCAAGGAAGACATGTTTACATTTGGTTATGATGTTTATGTCTTCTATCTCTTTTTAGCACAAGATGTAGTGATTTAACTTTCCTTTTTACTTTTAGCTGCATATTGAATTATAAATTCTTCTCCTGGGTTTTTCCCTATATCTTCTTTCCCTCCTGCCTCATTCTATAGGTGAAGGACATATTAGTGTGTCAAAGAGAAGGTGTAAAGATGAAAAGTTGAAAGAAGAGAGTATCATGTTAAGGATGAGGAGAGCCTGAGGAAGCAATTAACCTTGTATTTGCACATTGTTTTTTTAATCACAAAAACTCAAATGTGAATAAAATTTTATGCATATTTTTATTCAAATATGCATAAAATTAAAAAAAAATAGCATTCTTTCAAATCTGAGAGAAAAACTTAGTATCACAGCAAAATGCTACTATTTATTACTTTTTGCCAGGCCCTGTGCTAAACAATTCGTTCACTTGCTCATTCATTCACTTTTCAATAATAATGTTTAAAATGCTTGTTGAGCCTCTACCAAGGGGCCAGGGAACAAAGTTCCTCTTCCCATGAGAGAAGACATTCTATCTTGGAAGAGAAGCACTACACATAAAAGTAAATATATAATATATTAAGTGCAATACAAAAGGGATGGAGCGAGACGAGGGGAGAGTGGCACCTTAGATATGCTATTCAACAAAAGCTGTTTAATAAGCTGGAATTTGAAATGGATCTGAAGGCTGCAGCACAGAAGTGAGCCCTGAGAACATCTAAATGAAAGAGTATTCGGGGCAGAGGACTATGGACATTCCATGGAAAGTGTGACAGAGTGGCTGTTGTGCAGTGAGCAAATGGACAGAATGCTAAGAAATGAATCAAGGAAGGAGGTGCGAGAGAAATCATATAAAGCCTGAAAGTCATGGCATGGACTTTGGAATAAACAAGAGAGATGGAAAGCTGTTGAGACTTGAGCAAAAGATGAACATGATTTGAATTAAGTTTTAAAAGGATCATTAGGTTGCTATGTTCAGAAAAAAATTTTGAGAACACAAAGGCAAAAATGGGAAAACTATTTAGACAATGTTTGCAATTAATGTCTAGGTTATGAGTGATGGGTATAGCCTAGCTATTCACCAAACCCATTTCTTTTTCCTCCTAGGTACGCAGCTAGACCATATTTCCCAGCCTCCTTTGCGGTTAGGTGTGACTATCTAACTGATTTTGGACTAAGGTTATATGAGTAGAGGTAATGTAAGCCACTCCCAGACCTGGCCCACCAGGTCTTCCCAGTGCCACCCTCCATGTTCTTTCTCTTCTGCAGTTTTCTTGAAGGTGCAGAGCCACAAGGATGAAAGACACTAGATCCCAGAATCCCTGCTTAGATGACAGCTGCCTATTGGTCAAGAATGTAAAACAACTTTTTTTTAGTGTTAACACACTGAGATATTCTGATGCAGCATTTACTATTACCTAAACTAAGAAGTGACAGTTCATTTTTCCTCAGACCAAAGTGCTAGAAGTGGAGGTGACAAGGAATGATCAATTTCTACATATATTTAGTAGAGTAACTTGATTTCTTGAAGATTTGGATGTGGTATGAAAGTAAGAGTGGGGCAAGGGTGATTTAAACAATTTTGCCTTGGCCAGCTGGAGAAAGGAATTGCCATTTGTTGAGATGCAAAGATTGGAGGAAGAACAGTTCTGTGGGGTGGAAATCCAGAGTATACTTTTGGACATGTTAAGACTGAGATGTCTGATGTATCTTCATAACTACCTTGTCATATACACACTATTATCTTTATTTTTAGTATGAGAAATAGAGGTTTGGTGAGGCAAATGACGCTCAAGGGGATGTGTTAGGACAGGACTTTCAATCCAGTTCTCTGTGACTCAGCCCTTGAGGTGACTCAGCACTTGAGATGACTCCTGGCCACTCTAGAATCTGTCCTTTTCTGGAATGAATCAGGAGAGCAAATGTTCCAAAATACTATAAATATATTTACCAATTAAAAAGACACCCCAGTGAGGCAGTACGCTCTAATTTAGCCAATTTAAAGAATAAAAGGGAAAGGGAGAGAAAAGAAAGAGGAAGGAGGAAAGTAAAATGATACAAAAATTACTCTATTTTACAAGAGAAAAATGGATGTGCATTTTTCTTTTGCCTTTTCTGCTATGAACTTTTCCTTCTTATTCTGAAGGGGCATCCATTTGCTTTGAGGAGAATTAGGATTGTTTCCAAAGAACAAATTGGGGTAAATACTCTGTCCTTAAGATGCAGAGTAGAGTACTGCATGTTAGCATCCTCTTGGCAAGACAGTTTTGAAAGCAGGACTTTGCAATGAGCAAAGGATTTATTTCTAAACTCTCTTAGCTACCACTAAGATTAAAATGTAGGCCTAGCTACTAGATACTGGAGTTTCTTCTAGAGCATAATGAGGATGGCTCTTCCACCATTAGACTGTAATGTCAGGCTTAGCACCCTTAAGAAGGATACTATGATGTAGGGCAAGTCAACGCCAGAGATTGAATGAGGAGAAAGGCTACTCCTTCTCATCCAATGGTCCATGGGAAAAGATTAAAAATAGAAAGTAAAGAAATCTGATGTTTATACCTAAGGTCTAGCATCAATTTATTCTTCTTAGGCTAGAATCTTGACCAAGGATGAGCACATTAAGTTCATTTTGATGTGTAAGGCATTCTTTACACCATTTATGCTTTGTGGACTAACCTGGGGGAGGCTGGTTGCAGCTTTTCAGAGAGTTCAGCTTTCGGCATGAGGCCATATCCATCATAATGTGGGAGCAATAATGCCATTGTGATAGAAGGAGGCAACTCAATAGATGAGCTTGAAGAAGTTCCCCTGCTTGCTGGTAGACTACGAAGTTGTACAGAGACATTAAATTTCCCACATATCCTGATGAGGTGCTAAAAACCTGGTGAATCAGCTGAGTCCTGCAGTTGGGACAAAGAGGCTACAGAAATGCAGGGACTTTGCTTCTGGATACTGCAAATCTAGAATTTAGATAGGCATTCTAAATTATAAACCTGGAGGAACCAGGCATATCTCAGCTGATGATGGTCCAGAAACTATACCAGATTAGCAATTTCATGCGGGAACCAGTGAAGACTTTCTGACCATCTGTGGACTAAAGCCCCCCCCCCCCCCCCCCCCCCGCCACTGAAGTCTAAAGTGAGCTGTCCCTCCCCTACACATAGATAACATCCTGAGGATGAGCAAGGAAAAGAAAAGGGAAATCTGAAAGACTGACAAATTTTCTGAAATATAGTGAGGAATTCAAAAGAAATTATTTAAAAACATATTGAGACATCATTATTTGGTACATTTAAAATCTGACACTTGCCCTGGTCAGATGATTCAGTTGGTTGGAGCATTGTCCCATACACTAAAAGGCTGAGGGTTCATTTCCTGGGCAGGGCACATAACTAGGTAGCCAGTCCTATCCCTAATCAGGGTTCATATGGGAAGCAAACCAATTGTTTGTCTCTCACATGGATGTCTTCCCTCCCCTACCACTTCCCCTCTCTCTTTTTCAAATCAATAAACGTATCCTCAGATGAGGTTTAAAAAAAATTGACTTCTCATCTCCCAATGGAGTTAAGTTTCAGGAAGAAGATTTGAACAGTTATAAAAAAGCAAAGAAATTTTAAAAAGTTTTTCTTTGCCTATTTAATTCTCTATACATGGTAAATTTATGGCCCATTCCACTGTCAAGTTTTATTTAAATTGTACTCTTTTTCTGCCTATAAAGACAAGTGTGTAAATGGACATAATTCTTTGCTTTTGTCCATTGTCCAAGGAAATTTGAATCAATTTTCTTGATTGGATTTGGGGGTTTTATTGTTATTTTGTTTATTTTAACATGGAGTGTCTGGGAATTAAGAAACCCTTGGGTAAACCTCAGAGAGCATCTCCAGCTAACTATGGTAGCAGGCTAATAAAATCAAGAAATTCAAATACTCTGATGAGGAAAATGCAGAAAGGAAGGACCACCAATCACTGTGTACTTCACACCCCCACTCTCTGACCCTCATTACAGTTGCTCAGGCTCTCTTCTTTCTGGTCTGTCTTGTTTTCATGCCTAGGGCCCTGTCAGGGACTCTCAATTTTCTGTTTGCTACTGGACCTTATTTTTTTGATCTGCCATCACCATTTGGTAAGGTTTCAACTTTCATCACCTTCTGTTTTTAGGGAGAGAGTGCTTTAGGACTGTCTTTTACATTCTTTGGACGAACGAAGTGAGAAGTAACCTGTCCTACACTGCTAGCCTCAAAACCTCTGGCCCAGGTCCACAGCAATGGAGAGGCCCTCCCAGAGCCAGCTCCCAGGGGAAGTTCCTAAAGTTCAAGATGGCAGCGGGCAAAGCCTGGGGGTGCCAATTTCATAGGAGCAGCAGCAACCTGTCACCCAAGCAGAAGACAGAAAGGTAGATTTTACATAATAAAAATCCAATTCCATCTATTTCATCTGACTTCAAACAAAGTCCAGAAGTAGAAACATTTATGTAATAAAAAAAAGTCTGTTGTGGTACTATTTATATCTGACACAGACTTAAAAAATATAAAAATTGTTAAACACACAAAAGTAGAAGTAAAAGCATGGTGAATACTCAAGAATTTGTTATTTTTAAAAAATAACCCAAAACCAAAAACCAAAAACCTTCTATGTTGGAAGAGAAAATATGTCTAAGACTCATGAATTTTTTAATATTTGGGAAGAATCACACTTATATGATATTTGTAAGAAACAAATGTTTTGTGGCTGTTAATGTAGTTAAAAGTATAACTGTCTAGTTCTTACCTTCAAATTTACTTTTTATTTATTTATTTATTTTTATTTATTGAGAGAGGAAGGGAGGGAAAGAGAGAGAGACAGCACGTTGTTGTCCCATTTACTTATGCATTTATTGGCTGATTCTCATATGTGCCCCAACTGGGAATTGAACCTGCAACCTTAGCATATCAGGAAAACACTCTAACCAACTGAGCTACCTGGCCAGGAATTATCTTCTAATTTTTAATTGAAATATAATAGACATGCATTTGTTGCAAACGTATGGTACAATGGTTTTGTATTTGCATGTTTTATGAAATGATCGCCACGATAAGTCTAGTGAACATTTGTCACCACACAGTTACAAATTTTATTTGTTGATGAGAACTTTTAAATTTATTCTCTTAGCAACTTTCAAATCTATATTGCAGTATTATTAACTATACTCACCATACTGTATACTACATTCTCAGTACTTATTTTATAACTGGAAGTTTGTACCTTTTGGCCATTTTTACCCATTTTGCCCACCCTCCACCTCTGCCATTTCCCCTCTTTTTTCATACAGCATGAAGACAGTACCCAGGTAGGAACCACTAACCCTGGGGACAATGCAGGGTCCCACACTCACTAGACAGCGTCTCACGGTTGTTGGTTCTTACTGAACAGGTGGAGAACCCATGGTTTAGATGTGCTGGCTCTGTTGCATTCTAATTCATTTTGGGGTATTTAGCCACTCTACATCTTTCTTTGTTTAAGAAAACTCATCATCTTGTTTTTTTTTAACCAGGCAAATTATAATAACAGCTGATTTTTATTGAAAATTGGCTGCTTGCGAAGTTCTTTAGGTGGGTTTTTCAATTTACTTCTCATTAACCCCACTAAGTAGGTGTTATTTAGCTCCATTTTACTGATAAGGAAATTGAGACGTGGATGGCTGGTTACCTTATCCAAGATTCCAAACCTGTAGAAAGTGACGTAGCAGCATTGTAAGCCCAGGCAGGCTGACTCCAAAGTCTAAGCTCATCGACTCAGTGTCACAGTGCCTCCTATACATGAAAGCACTTGGCTCCACACTTAACAAAAAGGTCTCTAACAATTAAAAATACAACTGGTTTACCTAGCTTTGAATACTTTGTTTCTGACTTTTCTTATTTCTTGTCGGAGGTCAAGTCTAAGCTTTCACAAATGGAACACACTAGTTCCTCTTGATAAAGTGTATAGCACATTCACATAGGTTTCTAATGAATGATATTTTTTTTCTAGAAGACTTTATTTTCTAACAACTTTATAAGTTATCTTTGGCATCTTTGTAAGATATCTTTATAAGATATTTTTCTAGCAACTTCATAAGATATCTTTTAAGTGTTCTTGAAATGCAAAATTAATTTGAACCTAGAAAAAAACTGATATTGTTTTTAAACATTTGTAAAGGCTGACTTCTGGTGAAAATGAATAACTGACAGCCTTTCTTCAACAGTTGAAGAAGTTGGTTGTCTTTGGAACATTCATTTTTGTTCATTTGACGTTTTATATGTCAGATTGCTCTAGCTACAGTTTTGTAATTTCTCACCTTGATGGTAAAAATAAAGACCATTACTTCATCAAATAGTTTTTGAGTGACTACTCAGTGCTGGTTGGTCTCTCACTGGGGAGACAATGAATAAGCACAGCCCTTACTCAAGTCAAGGAGTGGGGCTGACTAATAACTAAAGTACAATGTGTAAGGTGCTATAATAGAGGCTCATGGAAGTACATACAAAACTCCAAAAGCACTAGGTAGCATGAAGAAGAGAGGGAAGGGGAAGATATCATCTACTCAAAGAAAGAATGATCAAAAAAGGATCCAGGGAAGAGGTGCCTTATCTTAAAGGTAGAAGCTGTTCTATAATTGAAGGACAGTCAAGTACTGATCAGAAGGAGTGGATGGTGGTGGATGTACAAGCAAGGGGAGATCATTCCCGAACCATGATAGAAAGGCATGGAAACCAAAGGACTGTGTTCAGGGAGTCGTAAGTAGTTTGACTGGGCCAGGGCATCGTACTCACAGCAGGGAGGTGTAGGAGTGGAAACTGGAAAAGTAAAGATAAGTCAGCATATGCTTAGGAAGGGTTGTGGGTGTATATGTACTCTACACTGTTGGTGCTAATAAAAGATTTTAAGTGACACGGTGACATGATTTTGATTTTAAAAGGTGGCTCTGGCAGTAGTATCAGCAGTGATCCTGGAGTGGGGAGAGACCAGTTATTCCAGATGCCAAGTCTAGGCTTGACATAGTTTTCAGCATTTACAGTGCTAAAGGTTGATTTAGCATGCCAGAATTTACAGTGTAGGGAAGGTCATGCATTTACTTGTCTGCTCAAGACCCAAACAGCACATACTTTCAGTATGTATTCATTAACAATACAGGTTTCTCCAAATATGAGAGAGAAAAATTGGGCAAATTCTTTCATGAGAAAATTTGGAATAAAAGAATAAGACTTGCATGAAGAGCTTTATACCAAACAAAACTTTATTGTTAATAACTTCATGAAGGCAATATTTCAGGTTGTCAGAGATTATAATTTCATTTTTGTAGAACATCAAAATCGTATAATAGTCTCCAAGAAGCAGATTGATATATTATTTATCATTTAATTCTGCCTTAAATCATGACACTCATATATACCATCTGATGATTTAAACTATACACTTTGAAACATCCCTTTTCATTTTCCTTTAAAGTTATTTACCTAGCTAAAGAAAGCCACTATTTCTGTAGCTAATAGAAGAAAATTAATCAGCTTTCATCTGAGGAAAATATATTTTTATTCTAAATCCTAGCCAAGAATTCCCATGAATAATGCCAAAGACTGCTTTCTATTTCATCTTTCCCCTGCTTAACACTGTGTTTTCACAGATTTAACTATAAACCTTCAACTATTTCTTATCACCAGCTTTTTAACAGTAAAAATTATAGTTAGAAGCACTGTGTAAGATTTCGAGGTACAGTTCTATGGGCAACAAAAAATGTGTCTTTTTTAAATCTTTAGAACAGCTAAATGTGTTTGTGGAAAATTACACAGACATAATCATATATCAGCAGACTAAGAGATATAGTTTGTGCCAAGGCTGGGATTGTGAGATCAGGGATTGAAGAGAATAAAAAGGCTTAGACAATTGCAGTAGGGCAGCAGCTGTGTGTTTTACTTTGACATTTCCCACGGTGCCTAGATAATGGAGTTTGTTTACAATAGAACAAGGGTATAGTACAGGCGCAAAGGAAGAAAAGAGCAATTAGAGTGCCAGTGAGGGTTGGGGGCAGGATGGAAAAGGGTGGAGGTTTTGGCTAAATACACAGATGTGCACAGCATGACTGGAAGAAACCGTAAATTTAGAAGAAAGGAAGTGGGTATAGGAGGAGGTGTATTGAGTGGGTAGGTCTCTCTGGAGAAGGGATTAAACAGAATGCAAATGCAAATATATATCCAAATCCACCCTGGCAGATGTGGGTGTGTTTGCAGGCAACATAAAACACTCCTTTCTAGAGGTGCTACCAGAGGTCCAATGAGTTCACTGGAGGCTGGCCAGCGAGGGATTTAGATTAAATTCACATTTAGCTATGTGTGTTGAGGGACAGACATCTTGCAATGAGCTTTCAAATAGCTTAATCAACTAATCAATAATTAATCAACTAGCAATAATTCCATAAGGTACATATTAAATCAAACGGTTTTATAAATCAGGAAACTGAGTCTTAGAAAGGTTAAAGGACTCACCAAAGGTTAAAGAGGTAGTAATTAGAGGAGTCTGGATTCCAACCCAGGACAATCTCCCCACTGTGACTGGCGCCTGTCCTGTCTTCCCTCCGAAGGTGCTGCCTCTCCCTGTTTCATTCCTGTCCTGTGAGTCAGTGAGAAGAGAAGCTGTGAAAGCACATGGTCAGGGTGACAGGCAAGGACAGCTCTTTGTTTTCCAAGACTTGTGAAGCAAGTTCAAGCCAGAAGAGTCAAATTGGTACCACTCAGGTGAATTAAAAGATGAGTTCGAATCCAGAGAGTGTTCAGTTTGCATCTTGGTACAAACACACTTGTTGGCTGTGCTCTTCTCCTGCTTCTACAAATCTTGAAATTTAGGGAGCAACACAGATGTAGTTCTGAAAGCACTGCCTTGCACTCTGGAATCAAGAAATTGAATATTCAAGACACTTCTCCAAAAGCACATACAGATGGCTAATAGACATATGAAAAGATGCTCCAACTCATTAATCACCAGAGAAATGCAAATTAAAACCACAATGAGATTGCAGCTCACATTTGTCAGAATGACTATCATCAATAAATCAACAAACAACAGTGCTGGCAAGGATGTGGAGAAAAGGGACCTCTTGTGTGCTGTTGGTGGGAAGGCAGACTGGTGCAGCCACTGTGGAAAAAAGTGAGGAGGTTTCTCAAAAAATTAAAAATAAAACTGCCTATGACGCACTGAGTCTGCTTCTGGGTTTGTGTCCAAAGAAATCCAAGAGACTAATTTGAAAGAATATATGACAGAGATCTGATCTGATCGCTGGGGAGAGGTAGGAAGGCTGTAGGAGGAGGTTTCCCGGAAGCACTCTAGGTAAACACTCTAGGATGGGATTGGCTGAGAAGCTGAACACCTCTGGAGCACATGGAATTATGGGCCAGAAGATTTAAAATAAAAGAAGGACAGAGATGGGCTCTCAGGCTCTTCTTTTTCCTCAAGGGTTCCTGGATGGTTGTGCTGCAGCTGCCTGTGCCTCCCAACAGATGCTGATTTGAATGGAAAGGAACTTCAGGTGAAGCCTAGGACCAGGCTGGCCTGGCAGAGGGTGACAGGGTTATTCCTTGGGTGTTCTAGAGGGGATGGGCTCTGAGGCGGAAGACTGCCATTCTTCCAAAATTGTGTAGCTTTTGTATCTTATGTTGTTTATAAACTAATCCTATAGAAATAAGAATTAAAAATAGGTGAATGATAAGAGAATTCAGGTGTTAGAGTTTAGCCTTGATAGGCTTAAGTGATTAAAGCTGTAAGTGACTAATGTATATGGAAAGCTGTTATTCCAAAATAGCTTTGAGTAAGACACCTTTCTTTTATCAGTAAACCTTTGCCTCTGAATTTTGCCTAGAGGGTGGCAGCGGGCAGCAGGACCCCCTTGCTGTTCGGTAACATACCTGTATGCACTCCTATGTTCACCGTGGCATTACTTACAATAGCGAAGATATTGAAGCACCCCATGTTCCCATCAATGGACTAGAGAATAAAAAAGTGGTGGTACATATATATCATGGAATATTACTTGGACATAAAAAGAATGAAAACTTTACCATTTGTAATAGCATGGATGGATATACAGGGTGTTATGCTTAGTGAAATAAGTCAGATAAAGGGGAATACCATATGACTTTATTTACATGTGGAATCTAAAGAGATTCACTGGTACAAAAATCAGACTGATGATTACCAGAGAGGAGAAGGTTTAGGGATCTGGGTGAAAAAGGTGAAACAATTAGTAAGTATAAAATGGTAGTCACAAAACAGTCACAGGGATATATAAAGTACAACATAGAGAATATGGTCAATAACATTGTAATAACTGTGTATGGTGTTAGGTGGGTACTTGAAGTATGGGGAATCACTCTGTATAGGATTTTTAATGACTATGCTGTACATCAAAACCAATACAAAATAATATTAAATGTAAACCGTAATTGAAAAATAAAATTTTAAAAATATTTTGTTTCCTAAATACAAAAAAAAAGTCCATTATCTAAACGGAGAGAAAAGAAAAGAAAAAAAAAAAAAAAAGAAACTGGATATGCAGCAACATTGCTCGTTTAATAATATTTCTCATTTAAGAGCAAGGTTTACCCCAAACCAAACTGAGTCAAGGTGTGTTTCAAACAACAGCTGAAATAGTCGCTTTAATAAAAGCAATAGGAACAGTAGTAATAGTGGTAATGGCAGTAGCAGTACTACCAGCCGCAGCAGCAGTGCCGGTGGTGGTGGTGATGATGGCAGCAGTCAAAAGTGTAGATTCCTGGCCTGAGGGAGTCTTTCTCAGTCTGGCCTGGCTAAGAAAGCCTTATACACGTTTAAGAAATACAAATATGTTTCTGAATTAGATCATCCTTAGGACACATTTGAGAAAATTTCAAATACTTATTTTCTCACACTGAGAATGAAGAAAAGACTTTTGTTAAGTTTAAATGTGTAGAGGATGGTGAGGTCCAAATTCAGGGGCCAAAACATTGCAAGGATGATTTGCAGTCTCAGGTGATTTTGTGTCACATCCTCTCATTGTATCTTTCCACACCATCTAGCTTTCATTTCTTTATCCAGACCTCCAGCTTCTGCATCTTAAAAGACTGCTATGAAGACACACTACACTTCCCCCACATTGATAGAGTGGAAGAAATAAGGGATTTCCAGCAGCAGGTGGATGTTCAGATCTTGGATTTGTCCACAATTTCTGTAGGACTTTAAAAAAAAATATTACTCATGCATTCATTCAATAGTGAAATCTTTTTTGAGCACCCCTCTGTTCCAGATATGTGCTGGATGCTCAGGATTTAGTGATAAACACAGTGTCCTTGCTCTCAGGAAGTTTGTGATCCAGGCAGAGAAACAGACATTTTAAATTAATTATGATTGTGGTAAATGGTGATACATTTTTTCAGTTACTTTGAAACTTTATAAACAGGGATATGACCTTGCCCTGAGAACAGCACAACCCTTCATTTTTTGAGAGAGAGAGAGTTCTTCTGTTTCTTCACTGAGGTCCTGTTTTTTTGTCTCCCTATCTTGGCTGCCTCTTTCTATTTGTTTCTGTGTATTACACAGATTTACAATGACTCCCAGTCTTCGTGGGGTGACCTTTCATAGTAGGTGTCCTGTGGGTTCCAATGGTGCAGCCTCCTTGATCACCTGACCAGGGTGCTCCAGGAGCATCCTTTGTGTGGGTTACGTGGGCCTTCCTATTGTAACTGAGTCTTGATTGCTATTGGCCCATTAGCCCATGAGACCAATCACCATGCTGGTGACTGTGAGGCTCAACCTTGACCACAGTGTGTGAACGGCTGTGTAGTTGTTGACCACGTGAAGAGGAATTCACCGCAGCAAAGTTTGGTGCCTGCCAAGCTCTCCTTTCTGATGTGCTGCTTGTGAAGTTAATTGTATCCAGCTCTGATGTCGTCTGAAGCTGGCTATTGGATGTGTTCGTTCTGGGGCCTCTTGGGAAGAACAATGGTGCAGCCAATATCAGATGCTGCCTGTGACTGGCCCTGGGCAACCTGTTTGGAGCTATGAAGTGATACACAGTTTGGCTGCCTCTGCTGGGCTTGGCTGTGTGCAGGAAAGACCAGCTGTGTACCAAGGCTGGCTTTTGACAGCACCAGGTCCAGGGGCAGGTCAGCAAAAGTCCCAGGGCACCCAGAGTTCTGCCTGCACCTGCCTCAGCCTGCTGGCTTCCTGATAGGCTCACTCACTGAAAGGGCCTCTGGCAGTATGAGGCAGATTCTCAGTGGGTCACCAGGTAGGAGTGAGTAGTATTCACCAGGCTGACACAGGTTCCAATGCTATGCCAGTGCTGGGTCTGAGGCCACTCAGCAAATGTCCCACGATATACCAAATCTAACTGCCACCCACTGGGAGCCTGTAGACCTTTGTTTCAGGATGGGGTCTCAGAGAGTCATCAGAGTGAGGCCAGTAGAGTTTATCAGGCCCAAAGAGACCATGATTTGGCAGCATAAAGTGAGGACTCTGTACCAGTCAGATATGCAAGGGAAAAATTTCCCCTGGCCTAGAGCCACACAGCTGCCTGTCCAAGATTCTTCCAGGAGCCTGACTCAACAGGGTGGAGCAATCAGGAGTCACAGGGGTAGGACTAGTGGATCTCCCGTGAAGGAGAGGTGCTGGTTGGGCTTGAGGGAAGGTGGGAGGAGTGGCCCCTGTCCTGGGTCCAAGCAACTCAGTGTGTCCTGGATTCTGCCTAGACTTCAGCAGGGCAGGGCTTCCAGGAGGTGAGAGGGTAGGGCCACCTGGAGCCCAAAGAATGGGGCTAAAGGATTTCCCATGAGAAGGAGGCTCTAATCATGTTCACGGGAAAGTGAGGAGAGCGACCCATGCACCAGAGGCATACAACTCAGTCACTGACATTCCCTGAGTCTGTCCAGACTTCAACACTCTGGCCCAGGCATCTGACTTCTCAGCAGGGGAGAGCTCCTCAGGGTGACGTGGCAGGAAGTCCAGAGGATGGGTCTATTATTCCCTCCAGACTGATGCCATAAGGAAGGGAGTGCTCTACCCAAGAAAGACAGCATCTTTGGTGTGAAAGAGTGACTCAGCACAGGGATCCCAGCAGCTGTCCCCTCAGCTCTCTACGCAGAACCACAAACCCCAGTTTCTTCCCACCTGACTCCAGTTGGCTCTGATTCACCCTCCTTCCACCGGAGCCTGGAGTAGGGGCTGCGAAAGAGATTTTGTGCATTCATTTTAGGAGGGTGCCTGTGTCTCTAGCAAATTCCTGTCTCTCCCTGACAGACAGAGTACCTGTTGATTTTCACAGCCGGATATTATGTGGGTGTCTCTTCCTAGCTCTGTTGGGGAGCTCAGTGTAGGGCTGAGACCCTACACTTCTCAGGGGGAACCTTTGCAGCTGACATATCCCTCTAGAATCTCTGCCGCTGCCCGTGGGAATGGGGCCAGCCCTTCTTGTGTGTCCACATTTCCTACTAGTCTCAGTGTGGTTTCTTCTGTAAATCCTTGGTTATACTTCCATTCAGCTAGTCTTCAGTTGGTTATTCAGGATGATTTTTCTATATTTTAGTTATAATTCCAGTTTGGTCCTGGGAGGAGGTAAGTGTAGCTTCCACCTACACAGCCACCATTTTGGATCTCTTTATCCAACCCTGCATCTCAATTTCTTCATTTAAAGCATGAGAATGATATTTCTTGCTTTACATAATTGTTATGGGGGATAAAACAAGAGAATAGAGCAGAAAATGCTATATAAAAGCAAAAACTACATGAATTTTAAAAATTGGCATGGTGATTAGAGCTGCTAATATCCCTGATAATCTGCTTTGAATCTAACTGTACCACATACCATTAATATGCACAGCTTCAATTACTGAATAGATGTTAAAAATCTTAGTAGGTGGCTAGAAATGGCTGTCAGGCTTTCTGGTCAGAGGTGGGGTCTGTATAGGAATTGAGTTGGAATGAAAAGGCAAAATGCAGAATGGGCCTTTTCTTCTCCATACCAGTATGTGTGTTATCTGAAAAACAAAACAAAACAAAAAAAAACCTGAATAAACTAACAAAACACAGACACACATCAAACCAACATTTTAAAATCTCTGGTATTTTTATGTCATCTAACTACATTTCATAAGTCATCCCATAGCATATTTATAGGTCACACTCTTCAATCTTTTAACCAGGTAGTTTTGTTATCTGATTTGACTTTTAAACTTTGTATATTTAAAAAAACACTCTGATGAGATATTTTGATTATAAATTTTTGATTTCAGAATTTTAACATGTCTGGCAGACAGAAATGTCACAGAAGGCAATAAGATTCATGTTCCTCTATATTATAACTTCATGTTCAAGTTCTGCAGCCAATCTAAGTTTTTTTTTTTAGAGTAATTAAATATTATTATAGTGGCTACTTTTGCCTGAAATGATTTCTTCAACTTGGAATTCATTTCTAGGTCCTCAGCTAGAGAAACACAGTGTTCAAGTTCCTAAAAGTCCAGATTTCCACACATGTACTTTATTCTTTTAATGATGAAAGAAATAAAACCCTTTGTACTTTTAAGCAGAAGGAGCTCAGATTTTCAAATTGCAGGGTCTTTTTTATTACTACATTAAGGCATTCGTCTGAAATCTTTCTGGGTTATAGGACCTGCTTTATGGTTGGGAATAATAGCCAGCATAGTAGAAGAAAAAAACAATGATAAAGTTTATACACACATTTAAATGGTTTAGTGCAGCAGTCATCCACTTTGGCTTTACAAAACAAAGCTTTCTACCTAAGCCCCATTCCTTACATCTATCTCTCCGTACCTCTGTATCTGTAACTATCTATCGTTATAGTTTAATCAGGGACATCTTTCTTGGATTTCTACTGAAGTGGGCTTTTTCCTTTTATGTGCATATGAGTATATGTAAAACCAGATTTCTGAGTATAATGTCACAAAGGAACAGTGTGAGCTTTTAGAGGGTTCCCCTTGGAGAATACACACTATGTACATAAGTTCATCTCATCTTTGAATCCTAAACAGCTACAGGAATCCTTTGATACCAAATAAGAAAAAAAAAAGTGCTTAAAAATGACACAGGTCTTCTTTCTTTGGTTTATTTACTCCTTTCCTTCATTTTCCTACCAGTCCGCTGTGACGTTGGCGATGGCTGATGCAGGACAAGGATGATGTCAAGCTGCTGTAGAACCACTTGCATGGAAATAGAAGAATTAACATGTTTCCCTTCAAAATGATTGATTCCGTGGCTGCACATTCATCACCTGGTTCATCATGGCCAACTCTTCTTAGCCCACTGCAGGATGACCTCGTTAGCACCGCCTGTGCCCTTCCTGCCACAGTGACTGCCTGGAGGCTGCCTGTGTGGTGCGGGCTAATGAGGGTCTGAGTCACGTGAGGCTTTCGCCTTTCCAGGTCAGGCCTGGAAGTGCCGCAAAAAGGCAAAAGGCCCACGCTCAGACAGCGGTCCACTGACTGAAGGGAATGTCCTCTTCTTCCCCAGGGAGATCATCCACGTGATCTGGGCTGACTGATTGTCAGATGGTCAAAAGGCCCTGAGCCCGTGGTAAATTCACGCACTGTCTGGGGGTGCATTTATCACCCAAGACAGGCTGCTTCTCAGAGTGCAGCGTGCATATCCTTATCAGGAGAGGTAGTCTGGAATAACACAGCATGGGTCCCTGGAGCATCGGCTTTATTATACTGGGAGATTTAAAACCTTTTAGAAAAAAAACACAAAAGATTTTGTATAATGTCTAATGCCAAATCTGGGTAAGTCTTAAAGGTAAAATAGAGAAACTTCAAAGAAATTTTGCCCTTGGCCAAGGCCCTCATATTCCTTCTCTCAACTTTCTCCACCAACCCTCCAAAATCTTTCCTCTCCCCTGCCGCTCCAGGCATTTCAGTGGGAAAATTTCAACAGAATATCCTAAGGCAGTATTTTCCAAACAGTGGGTCACGACCCATTAGTGGATTGTGAAAATAAATTTAGTGACTCACAACTAACATTTAAAAATGAAATAAAATAGAACACTCGTGTTGTAATAAAATGCATTCCTTATGGAGGCTCATGGAAAAAAGTGTTTCAGAGCTACCACCCTCAGTTCTTCCCATATTTAAAACAGTAATTTGAAAAATCCTGACTATGAATAAAACAAATATTTTGTAATGACTGACATTGGCCGTATCTGATAATGAACAAGGAAAATAATAATAATATGCTTACCCTAAACTCAGCCTTGTTATCTTATTATTTTTTTCTTAAAACAACCTTAAATTCCCATGGCAGAACTAATTTGGGGCATGGTGTCTGTGTGTGTGTGCATGTGAATATTTAATCTGGCTCCTATGAAGAGGAAAACACAGTGCTAGAAATAAAATATTTGGACACGGTGTTTTACTTCAAGGCTTTTCAGTTACATGGTTTTTAAAAAAATTTTGACATGTAAAAGAATTTGAATATTAGAATCCAAATCATGTAATTTTCCTTCCAGATGTCTTGTTTGTTTGTGTATTTCTTTTTAAACATGTGTATATAACTCCAACACTGAAGAGTATTGCTGTATGTTAGAATCATCTGTTTTGGTGACCTTTGGTTTTATTGATTTGTTTTCTTTTCTCCTATTTTTAATGTTGCCTTTGAGATTAAAGTCATTTTTCTTCTGCAATGGTAGGTGAACGGTGACTTTGTTGTTAGGAAAGAGAAATTTTGGTAAGAAAGAAAAGTAGATATCTCCGTAGGTGGGTTTTTGTTTTTGTCTTAAACCTAGTCAGAGAGCATGAAACATAAGCACTTGTTACCTCTGTTGTAAAATCAAAGGTTACGTCTCAGAGACAAACAAACAAACATAGAAAACCAATCTCAATAATAGCTAACATTTGCTGAGCACTGACTATGTACCTAGCACTATTCTAAGCACTTTAGAGGTACTATGTCACCTAATTCTTATAACAAACTTAAGCAAAATACATTAATATTATCTCACTTTTTCTGAAGGTGCAACTGAGATTTAGAGGTTCTGTAGTTTGCCCAAAGTGCCCTAAGTAGGACCAAAGATGCCAGAGCGGTGAAATGACTCCACCTGCCTTCTTCCCAAATACTGACTCCCTGCTGGGAGTTAATCACTGCACTCTGCTGCCTCCTTCAAAAACAAAACAAAACAAAATGAGGCAAACCACAGATGATATTTCTCATGTTCAATTCAACAGGTATTTATTGGCTGCCTAAATGTGCCAGCATCTAAGCTAGGTACTAAGAATATACTGATTAGTTGAGTCAGAGGTAAGAAATCTATAGTGAACAGTAAAATGAATAAAGATGTAAGTTTCCCAGGCTCAGTTCCAATCATAATTATCTGTGAACTGTATAAGGGATTGGGAAGGAAGAATTGGGAGAAGAGGAGCATTCTGTGAAGTCAGTCTTAAGAACTTGAATATAGCAGCACTTTAAAAATATATAATAATTTTGCAGCCAGTCTCCAGTTATTCTCAGACATTATTCCTGTGAATTATGGTTATGGTCGAATTTTAAAGTTTATTGGCTTAGCTTCATTACAATATTAAAGTGGTTAATAGGCTATTTTTTTAAATAACATCTCATTGCACTGTGTAGCAACAGCAGTAACAGACACAAGGAAAGGACTCATGTCAGCTTCTTTTATCGTTCTTCTGAGTGGCATAGCTCCTTCACCTCAAAACACAGGCCCTCTCGGTTTCCTCATCTACTGCACTACTATTCTGTGATGCGTAGTCACAGGGAGAGTCCCAATCAGACCCTTCATTCCTAGGTTAAACCGTGTTTCTCCCAGAATTCTTCAGCCCTGCCCAGCTGAGGCAGTGTGTAAGGAGGAGCAGAGTGTCCAGCCTCTAGTGTCAGTAAACTTGGAGTTGAATTCAGCTCTGCCTCCTTTTTAATAGCTATGTGACTTTCAGCAAGTTGCTGAATCTCTCTTTTATTTTTTAAGTCTTCACAAAATGTTTCAGCCAAGCAAAAATGTGTAGGAAATCATGCAATGATTACCCATAGGCTTACTTCTCAGCTTAAAAGTGAAAAAGAAGCCCTGACTGCTGTGGCTCAGTGAGCAGAGCGTTGTCCTGCAGACCGAGAGTTTGTCGGTTAGATTCTCGGTCAGGACCTGGGTCCGGGTTGCGGGCCAGGTCCCTGCTTGAGGGCGTGCAAGAGGCACTGATTGATGTCTTTCTCACGCACCAATGTTTCTCTCACTCTCTTTCTTGCTTCCTTCCTCTGTCTCTAAAAATAAATAAATAAACTCTTAAATTAAAAAATAGCAAAAGGGAAATGGATTATAAGTGTCCTGTGCACTCCATCTGACTCTACTTTTTCCCACCAGAAAAGAACCATTTTGAATTTGGTGTTTATCATTCCTGCCCATATCCTTAAACATTTCCTACATGTGTATTGATGTCTAAGACATATGCTCTATTTTGTGGCCTGTTTTGAAAAAGTACATAAAATATATTATCCTATGGATATGCTCTGTTACTTTTTTTTTTTATTCAACTTTCTGCTTGGAAGGTTTCTTTATCATATAACCTCTTCCAGTCTTAATTTCTTATTCTATCAAATGAGCAGAGTAACATATGGTATAAAGTTGGTGTGAAGAACTTAAGTAAAATAACACAGAGGCTGCAAGTGGCGAAGTATTTGGCACATTGTAGATACTTAAGAGAATGCCATTTCCTTTTCATCCCTCACAGAACAGAGTTCTGCATCTGACGACTCGGAGGAGCAGCCACTTGGCTGGCCCAGCTGTAGCGTCCACATTGCAAATGGCCTCTACTACCCACTCCCATTGGCATCAAAACGGCTTCCCACAGACAGGTGGGCCAATTTGAAGCACTGGCATCTAACGTTTCCTGAGAGGACCCAGCCTAAGTATGCTGCTTTACACAATTACGATTACAATTTCTTTCTGGTTCTTCAAAATCAGAGTCGGTTTTCTGAATATGGAAATTACGACTACCCTGTAAGTGCATTTTATCCACGGAACACCGAAAAGTCTGCGCTGATCATCCCTGGTGAAGACAGTATGAACACACGAACAAAGAGCCGTGTAATTTAATGCACTCCACTTCTGTTTTTCTTCAATCTCTTCTCTCCACACTGTTGTGTACAATTCTCTATTTTTGTTATTTTTGTATTTAATTGCTTTTGCTAAAGCAAACATATTGCAGAATTGTCAATTACCTTATAAATATTCAAATCACGCATTGCTTTCATTGAGATGGTTTTAGTTTTTCTGGAACTGCAACAAATTTCAATCAATCTTTCATATTATAAAAATGTGGTAGTTTAGAAATCTTTGAATAATTTATTGGAGTTTTAGGTTTCTTACAACATTTTGCCTAGCGTTGGCTAGAGAGATGTCTACACAATGTCAAAACACGTGGTACTGCAATCATTTCGGTAGGAATGCTGTCACTTTATGAGAAGGAAAGGGAGAGAAATTCAAACTGATTTTTGAGTTTTGAACAGAGTAAACAACTGATTTACTAATAAAATATTTTGCTTTCCTCCAGACTGTTATGTAAATGTAGGCACAATCATAGAGATCACATTTGCTTGCAGTCAACAGCATTAAAAAAGAGAAATTATTACAATCTCAATGTAATAAATGTGTTAAATCACACACCAACAGTAAATGTTGGTGGGGAATGGAGCCTGTATTCTAAAGGTTTGTTATTTTCCTCTTGAATTTGACTTCCAAATAAAAGCAAGCACCTAATCTTCAATGTGAAATACAGAGGATGGCAGTTGTGTGTAAATCTAATTAATAACCTATCTGAAAATCCTACTCACACACTGATTAAAGGGAATTACTAGAGCTCTGCATTATGCGTGTAAGCAGAGGAGGTAATTATTAAAAAGATAATGGTTAAAGCCCCAATTGGTAGCACTTTTCTTGAAAACAAGCTCACCTCAAAGTAGATTAGCAATAATTTGCAAAATATCTTTATAATAATAAAGAATTATTATCACACAGCTTTTAGTTTTGCTTAATTTTTTCCCTTTTCTAATTATGACATAGTATCCTCTTGCTAAGGAGATGTTAAAAATGTATCTTATTTATATCAGACATTATTCTTCATAGGTAGTAAGAACTGTCTACAAATTATACCACACATCAAAATATTTATTTGAACTAAATAATTTTATTTTATTTTAATTAAACTTGTTGGGGTGACATTGGTTAATAAGATTATGTATGTTTCAAGTGCACATTTCTATGACATATGATTTGTATATTGCACTGTGTGCCCACCACCCAAAGTCAAATCATCTTCTGAACTAAATATTTTTAACTGAAAAATTCAGTGAGCATTGGTTGGCTTACTTTAAGACTTCACATAGCCAATGGGACAGAATTCTTTTCAATAGCTGGACAGCTTTCCTCACACCCCCTGCTATCCCCTGCTCTGTTCCACTAATTGGTCGCCTTAGAGGAGTTCAAAGGGATCAAGATTAGTGTGCAATGGCTATCTTGGAAAAGTTTAAATAAGTAATTATATGAAGGTGAGACCAGTGATTTTGGATGGATTTTGGTAATAGGCAACACAAAATTATCCTAGTTTTCTAAAAAATGAGCACCTTCTTAGTACATTTATTAGTACTGTTGATAGTCCAGAGATAACTAAATTTTCCATGGGTTCTACAACCACTCTTGGCTTTGTACAGGATGGTAAAAATAACCATGCAAACTGAAATGTGCAAAGCTGTTTCAATAATCAACAGAGAAATTATAATTGTTCTGTGACCTTTAAAATCTTTTGTCAAAACATTAACATCATCGTTGTGTTACTGTTAATGTAATGTTAATCTTACTGTTGGTTCTGTTGGTTATGCATGTATAAGGAAATTTAAAAAGCAGTAAGACTAACACTTATTTAGTATGCTATTACTTAAAACATTAGAAACACTGAGAAGGAAGGTGTTCTACATCTTTGTACTTTAATATGAAGATTTTTGCTGGTGTTTCCTCCCCTGGGACAGCTGCACCCTTTTGGCCACTACCGCCCTCACTTCGGTGAACAAGTTGTCTTTACTGAGTTCTCTCTGCATTTTCAGAGTGTCTCCAACTGCAGTGCTGTCCACTTTCCCACCTTCAGCTGGTTTCTGCTGTAACTTCATTCACATTAAGGTCAAAATTCACTTACAGTGTTTTTTGTTTCTTTGCTGCATTTTCATCTTTCTTGGTGAATTCCCTTTTAATTATTTGGTTTTATAAAATGCCTACATGGCTTATCACTGGGGGACAAAGAGGTAACACAACTATAAGCTTTACAATCTACATGTGAGATGAATAGCAGATGCACGGTGACCAATATAGTGACAAATTTTGAAAAAAGTGACATGATTAGTCACTGGCCATGATGTGAATCTGTTACTTACTTAGTGATTTGCAGACTGAAGAACTAGCAGTGAAGTTTGGACTTTATGGAATTCCTCACAGCTAATATACTATGGTCACTGCAATTTGAACCATGTTGTAGGGGGACTGGTGTTTGAACTAAACCATCGTAACTGGCATTTGTGTGTGTTACAACTGTGGAAAGCAAGGGCTGCCTGCATTGGACTCCTTAAAACAATTGTGGAGGCATAGACTAAAACTGTAATGACTGCTATTACAATGTGAGAACCAGTATACATTTATTTTTGTGTATCAACAAAGCTTGTGTCTTAACTGTAAATCACAAATAAAAATATTTTTTCCAATGTAGAAGACTTTTTAAGAAGTTAATCTAATTGCCAGTCACTCCAGATGGCTCAGTTGGTTGGAGCATTGTCACATAAACCAAAAGGTTGCGGGTTTGACTCCCTGTCAGAGTGTGTACAGGAGGCAACCAATTGGTGTTTGTCTCCCATTAATGTTTCTCTCTTGCACTTTCCTTCATTTCTCTATAAAATCAATAAACATATCCTCAGGTGAGGATTAAAAATAAATAAGGAAAGAATAAAGAAAAAGAAAGAAAGAAAGAAAGAAAGAAAGAAAGAAAGAAAGAAAGAAAGAAAGAAAGAAAGAAAGAAAGAGAAATTGATAAAACTCACAATTGAAATATTTGGAATGACATACAAACTGATTTTACCAGGATCATATTAGAATAATACACTATTACTTCTAATCAGATTTATTGTACATCAACACAAATAGACACAAATACACAGTCTCTTATTTGTCTATTTTGCTTAATGTTGTATATAAAACAATGATGTTGAACTCGTAGGATAAGCTTTCAGATGTAGGAATAAACACTTATATGTGGAATTTGCATACAAAACTATAACATCATACACAGAGAGAGTCAGCTCTGCTATAATGCTTGTTTGAGAATATGGATTTGTTTCATTAGGGAACAATTTGAGTATAATACAAATTTTTCATTTGCTTATGCGTGGTTTCATATGAGAGAAATACTATGTGAGTGCAGAAAACTGCACCCAGATGAACCAAGTTGATTATGAATATACAAAATGTACATATGCACACACCTCAAACATCTACCCACTGCATTATTTACCACACGTCATGAGCTGCATTCATCCACACCTAGTGGTACAGCTTTCTGTCATGTTGCAGATAACTCCCTACCATTTCGCGATAGCTCACAAGCCACAGTCCTTCTGATGCTCATTTCCACAGCCAACTTCAAGTCCCTTTCAAGATAAAATGCCATAATGTTTATAGTATTTGTGTATTTATTAACCACTTAGTATTAGGAAAACTGTATTACTGTTTTTATTAAAACAAGATTGTTTTATCTTATTTTTTAATGTGTCACTGGGATATGCAGCAACTTCATAAGGCTTATGGTTTTAATCATGTGCAGTGATTTTTAATCATGTACATATATAGCCCTGGCCAGGTAGCTCAGTTGGTTAGAGCGCTGTCCCAATACACCAAGGTTGTGGGTTTGATCCCCGGTCAGGGTACATACAAGCGCCAACCAGTGGACGCATAAATGGGTGGAACAACAGATCAATGTTTTCTCTCTCTCTGTGTCTCTCTCTCTTTCTCTTCGAAATCAATAAATAAAAAAATTAAAAACAAGTTAACATTAAAAACTCTATTGCTTTCTATAGCTGCATGCAGACTGTAACTGGAATATTTATAACTTTTTATCTCTCAAGATAATTCACAAAATATAACTATTTAAAGTCTGTGTGGTTGGGTCCATTGTGTAATGTTGCTTTTCAAGACTTTAAACATCTTCGGAATCATAAAGCCAACTTTGACAAATAGTCAGAAAGATGACTCCCCTTTCTGACCTCTAAAAACAGACCCAAAACGGTAGAGGTCATTTGCCTACCCTGTCAGTGAAACCTGCAGTTGGTAAGGAGAATTTTAGCTTCTACAGAGTGAGGTTCCACCTATCTAGCCTTGAATTGTCCAAGCCAGCTGTTCTCAAAGTTCTCCATCTTGAATAAGATTTGGAAGACTTGTCAGTATGCACCATTGCTGAGTTTCTGATTAAGTCTATGGTAAGGCCCAAGAATTTGCATTTCCAAGTTCCCAGGTGATGCCAGGACCAACTTACTCATGAGGCACACAGGAGGCATAGTGCCTACGGTGCACTTTTTTTTTCAGTGGTCCATGAAAATGGTTTGATTTTCTCCTAGATAACTCAGAAGAAAATAATTAACACAATAATAATGGATTCCACTTGAACTATACTCATCTTTATATCAATGTAGACTAAAAATATTGATTCTAATTTTTCTTTTTAATGAAGGAAGAGGCACATGAATGCAAAAGTGCCCCTGGACCACGGAAGTTATGCCGTGGCCCTGGGTGCTCCGCTGTTGCTGGCAGGAACTGCACATAGAAAACCAGGGCTCTAGAGTTACTGATCTTTTAGGACTTGTTAGGGTTCTGAGCTTTATTCTGAGCTGTTCTGATTTTGTACTGTTTCTACTCAGAAGAAGTAAAATTCTAGGCCCCCTCTATAACATAAAGAAAGTCAGTGGAACAACATGCTAATTTAAGTTCTCAAGGGGATGTGGGGCTCCAGAAATGGTCAGAAATACGAATCTGATGTGGTCATTCTATTCCTTACTGAGACATAAGTTGTATCTCCATGATTACAAAAGGACACGTTTAAAAATTCACCCAGTGAGGATCTGGACTACCCAACAATATCTCAATAATGCTGTGTGTTGGCACAGAACTGTAGCGTCCAGAAAGTACTTTGTCATTTCAGGTCCAGTGTTTCCTCACAAGCACCTGTTCAGTAGGTGTTGCAATATTGTTATATTTCGTAGCAATAAGAAAAAACAAAAACATCCCCACCCCATAACCAAACCACTGGATAAACAGTGTTGAAACAAATAGCCTTTTAATAACTCTAGTTCAATGCCAGTGCTCTTCTCCTTTCAAAATCACCATGGTAAGAACTAGGAAAACTCAAAAGGTAAAATGAATGCATTAGTACTGCACCATAACGCTTAAGCATTCTCAGTACTCTTTCCCGTTTACTATAATCACCAATGAAAAGGGGATTCTCATTAAAATGAATAGCACTTTTAGTGTGTTTAGAAGAAGACAGGTATTTTTAAGGCTTATGATTCACATTTTCAAATTGTACTTTAGCTCTTTTCCGATTCACACAGAAAAGGAGGTACAATGCAGTGAGAATGGGTCTATTACCCAGTATAAGAAGACTCAGTAACTCTGAAGTTACATTTAGCGATAATTTCAATCTGGGATAACAAACACAAAATGTAGTCTTGAGTTAATAGCAGCATGGCAAGGCCAACTGTGGGACAGGAGAGAAGAAGCAGAAGAAGAGACAGGGAACCTGGGCCATGGGCCACCTACTTTTGACCTCTGCTCCCTGGCTCCTCCCATCCAGTGCATTAACTACTGAAGATTTCCTATCTGGCCAGGGAAATCTCTCTCCTATAGCTGGAGAGACAGACAGTGAGGCCAGAGAAAAAAATAACAGAGCCTTTGAACATTATTAAAATTTTGCTTCTTAAATTCGATGCCTTGGGGGAAGGCCCTAACCAGCTCATCCAAATTATAGCCCTGAGGGACTTTCTTAAGACTAAGGAGACTTACTATTTCTGTTTCTTACCTTGTAGTCATGGAGCAGTGATACAGCCCAGCCTCAACGTCAGATGACTCGAGAAGAGATGCATCCAAGGCAGGATCATAAGTTTTACCCTTAATGCTAGTGTATGGGAGTGGCTGCCTGGAATGCTGTGTTGAGAAGGATTCTGAAGCTGCAAACAGAATCGGAGGTCAGAGTTATGATTGGTTGGCAATGTCTGTTTGGGGCGTAAGAATGGAGACAGGCACCAAAGACACATATTTATTATTCTTTTTCTCAAAGTTCTCCTGTAATTAATGCCTTACTGTTGGTTACCAGGACTTGCATGGTGCACACCATGCCCTCCTTATGGTGACAAGGATCCACATATACCAGCCTTTGTATCCCATTCTTTCTCTAAAAAAAAAAAAAAAAAGCAAAGCACTTTAACTTATTGGTATGTTTACAGTGTTTTCTCAATTATTGTTTCTTTTCTTTTTAAAGAAGGTGAAAACATAAAAAGTCTATTTAAATATATTTCAACATCATGTTATGAACATTTGATATAAATTGGAAAAAGAGATCCAGTAGTCAATCCCTCATCTGCAGTTTCATTTTCCATGGTTTCAGTTCCCCATGGTTGATGATTGTTCAAAAATATTAAATGGAAAATTCCAGAAATAAACAATTCATAAGTTTTAAATTGTGCACAGATCTGAGTAGCATGATGAAATCTACTGTCATCAGCTCCATTCTGCCCAGGATGTGAATCATCTCTTTGTCCAGCATCTCCACGCTGTACACACTCAGTACCCGTTAATCACTTAGCAGCTGTCTCTTATCAGATCCACTGTCATGGTATCACAGTACTTAGGTTCATGTCAACCTTACTTTACTTAATAATGGCCCCAAATTGCAAGAGTAGTGATGCTGGTATTTGGAATATGTCAAAGAGAAGTCATAAGGTGCTCCATTTAAGTGAAAAGGTGAGTATAGTACAATAACATATTTTGAGACAGACCACATTCACATATTTTTACTACAGTGTATTGTTATAATTTTTATTTTATTAGTAGTTATTATTGTTAATCTTACTGTGCCTAATTTATAATTAAACTTTATCATAAGTATATATGTATAGGAAAATTAGTTGACCCTTGAATAATGGGGGAAATGAAGAGGGCCAACCCCCATGCAGTAAAAAATCCACATATAACTTTTGACTCTATAGTCAATACTTCACATTCATGGATTCAACCAACTGTGGATTGAAAATAGTGTTTGTATTTATTGAAAAAAAATCCATGTTTGAGTGAATCCATGCAGCTCCATCTTTTGCTGTTCAAGGGTCATCTGCCTAGGCTTGGGTACTATCCATTGGATGCCGTGGAATGTATCCCCTGCAGATGAGGGGGAACTACTACGGTGGTAAAAAGGAAAATAGGAAGCCAAGAGGGAAATCAAAGTTGAGAGAAATAGAATTTGAAGAGAGGAGAGAAACGTACAGCTTATGTGGCAGAGGAAAAGCAATGAGAGTATATGTAGACGTGAGCTAGGAAGGAAAGAGGGAAAAAAAGAAGAAAGTGAGGGGGTGGGGAGAGAGGTCCCATAGTTTTGAAAAGAACAACTATTCTACTGAAAATGAGCAAAGAGTGTGATAGGCAGAAAGAAATCTCAACTTAATCTTACAGATGTCAGTTGAAGTAATCTTTGAGCTGTCTCAGTGGCAGCCCAGGATTCTTGTTGAATATGCAATTACATGCTGATTGAAGAATCTAACAAGTTGTATAGCCAATTTCTCCTAACAATTTGCTTCGGGGCATCCTTAGCTTCTATTAAGGCTGATAGTTTGCTTACTGAATCAAAATAGTGACATCTCATAATATTCTCATACACAAATTCCCTAAATTCAATAGAAGTAAAGGCAAATTTGCTGTCAGAGGCTCTAGAATCTAGCAAGACCATGGTATAAATAATCAGTTTGGGGCTGTCATCATCACAGCAAGACTTTGAAATGGAACTCGTTGCACCAAGGTCATGGTGATTAGTTTTAGCACTCACAATAATCATGTAACATCAATATGCAATTTTGAACAAATTTTCTGAGTCACTTTCTGTAAAAATACTGGTGATTTGGGAGAGTAATTTTTAATTTCTGGGCTTGTGCTAGACTTCTGCATGGTCTTTTGTTTTCTGATTCTTCTCTGAAAACCACAAGCCAGTTTAAAATGTTAAAAGCCATACCAACCTATTTAACATTTAAATAATAAATCAGTGTATAAAATTAAAACAGTATTTCTTCAAAAAGAAGGAATGTTTCTTATTTCCCAGGAGCAACTACTGTTAAGAGTGTGGTGGACATTTTTCTAGACTATTTAAAAAGCCACATACAAACATGTATAGTTAAACACCTCTCTAAGCCCTTCTAGGACTCTTCTTTTCACTCACAATGGTCCTGCCACACTCACTGCCCTCACTCCCCCTTCTCCCACATGGAAGGCACATTTCAGCCTCAGGGCCTTTGCACTTCCTATTGTCTCTGCCTGGAATTTTTTTTTCCCAGTTAGGTTCATAGCTTGCCTGCTTACCTCATTCAGGTCTTTACTCAAATATCACTTTATCAGTGAGTCTTTCTCTAATAATCCTATGCAACATTTTGTCTGCTGTTCAACATTCTCTACCCCACTTTCTGTCTATTTCACCTATTGACATACTATGGATTTGAATAATTTTATTTCCTTCCTCCATTCAAGGATGACATAAAGAGGGCCCATAGACACATCAAAAACTGTTCAACATCACCAGACTTTAGAGAGATGCAAATTAAAACTACCATGAGATACCACTTTACACCAGTCAGGATGGCCATCATTAATAAATCAAGAAATAACAAGTGCTGGAGAGGTTGTGGAGAAAACGGAACCCTAGTGCACTGTTGGTGGGAATGCAGCCTGGTGCTGCCACTGTGGAAAACAGTATGGAGTTTCCTCAGAAAACTAAAGATGGATCTGCCTTTCAATCCAGCGATACCACTGCTGGGACTAAACCCTGAGAACCCTGAAACACCAATTCAAAAGAACCTATGCACCCCAATATTCATAGCAGCACAATTTACAATAGCCAAGTGCTAGAAACAGCCTAAATGCCTATCAGTAAATGAGTGGATCAAAAACCATGATATATTTACCCAATGGAATACTATGCAGTAGAAAGAAAGAAGGAACTTCTACCCTTCACAACAGCATGAATGGAACTGGAGAGCATTATGCTAAGTGAAATGAGCCAGGCAGTGAAAGACAAATACCATATGATCTCACCTATAAATGGAATCTAATCAACAAAATAAAAAAATGAGCCAACTAGCACCAGAGACTTGGGAATAAAAAACAAACTGACAGTGACCAGAGGAGAGCAGGGAGGGGGATAACTGAGAAGAAGGGGAAGTAGCAAGCAAAGGAATAGGAATAGAGGACTCATGGGCACAGACAATGGGGCACATTGACTGTGGGAGTAGGGAGGATGGGGTAGGGAAGAGCAGTGGGGGAAAAGGCAGGACAACTGTACCTAAACAACAATAAATAAAAATAATAATAAAATAAAATAAATAAAGTAGGTATGAACACTAAGTGAAAAGTTCTATTGGTGCAAACATAACAACATCCTTTATGGTGTCTCAACTAGTACTAATTTTTAAAGCATGACTTTGGAGCCAGATAACCTCAGGATCAAAACCCTACTTCTGGCATGTAACCTTGGTCTTAGACCTCACTGTCCAATAGGGTCCAAATAGCCATATGTGGCTATTTAAATGTGTATTTACATTAACTGAAAATTTAAATTTTTTAAATAAAATTTGAATAAATAAAATTTAAAGTTTAGTTCTCTATTTGCTGTTGCCAAATTTCAGAGCTCAATAACTAATGTGGCTAGTGGTTACCAAACTGGACATGACACAACATTTGCTTAAGCATTTAGCCCAGCACTGTCAAACAGCACTTTCTACAATAATGGGAATGTTCTATCTATCTAATAAACAAATTTTTACTCATCATACAATGCATGCATGACATTTGTAATGCATGTAATAATTCATTAAACTTATCATTGAAAGCAGTACTTAACTTGTGGGCTTGTCTGAGGATTAAATAAGATAATACACACAGAGAATTCTGGTCAAGATGGTGGTGTAGGTAAACACAGCTCACCTCCTTGCACAACTACATCAAAATTACAACTAAACTATAGAACAACCATCATTCAGAACTGTCAGAAGTTGAGCTGAATGGAAGCCCTAGAGCTATGGAATTAAAGAAGAAACCACATTAAGAAAGGTAGGAGGGGCAGAGATGAGGAACAGGTTGGTCCCACACCCACATGTGGCAGATAAAAATCAGAAGGGATATCTGAGAAGCAAAGGGTCCCAGCCACACACCAGGCCTCCCAGCCCAGGGTTCCAGTGCCAGGAAGATAAGTCATCAAAACTTCTGGCTGTACAAACCAGAGGGGATTAAGGCTGTGGAAGACAGAAACTATTGGAGTCCCTTTTAAAGCACCTACACATAGATTTACTTAGACTCACTCCCTCTAGGCTCTAGCATGGGGGCAGCAGATTGAAAGGAATCAGAGACATACAGGAAGGAACTAAATTGTCCAGCATCAGGGTGAGAGTTCAGGGATAGTTTTCTTCCAGCCAGAAGTGCTAGCAGATTCCATTATTCCTTTTCTGAGCCCTCCCCATGACCGAGTCACAGAGCTAGCAATCAGATGCCATATCTGGGACTCCATCAACCTGACTCATACTGTTTTCCCCACTCTGGTGACTCCCTGAGGCCCTGCCCTACCCAATTTTAGGGCCAAACCGGACTGTTTCCATGGCTTTTCCGTATGAATGGCTTGTCTTGGCCCATACTTCAGATTTTTCTAAATTCTCTCAAACAAGCAGCATCAGGACTCAGTGAGCCTCATACCTCTCTAAGTAAGTTGCCCCAGACCCAGCACCAGCAGCAGCTGGCCTTGGTTCAAAGTTTGGCCTTGCCTGGGCACCTCCAAGCACAGTACAAGTAGCAGCCATCTGCAGATTCCTTTGTAGTTTATGTTGTGTGATACCGAATGGAATGCAGTTGGTAACTGATCTTGGACATGCCACTAGCAATCAAGTTTTAACTACAAAAGGAGGGTGCACACAGCCCTCACAGAGAGCGTACCTTGCATACCCAGCTTGGGTCATAGGGGAGGCTGTGCCACTGGACCCTACAAGGACACCTACTACATTAGGCTTTGCTACCAAGACAGGAAGACAGAAGTTCCACCTAATACATAGAAACAAACACAGGGAGGCTGCCAAAATGAGGAGACAAAGAACCATGGTCCAAATGAAGAGACCAGAACTCCAGAAAACGAACTAAACAAAGGAGAGATAAGCAATCTATCAGATGCAGAGTTCAAAACACTGGTTATAAGGATGCTCAAGGAACTTAGTAAGGACCTCAGCAGCATAGAAAAAATCCAGTCAGAAATGAAGGGTACACTAATTGAAATAAAGAGTAATTTACAAGGAATCAACAGAAGAGTGGATAAAGCCAAGAATCAAATAAGTGATTTGGAATACAAGCAAGCAAAAAAAAAAAAAAAATCAGAACAGCAAGAAGAAAAAACTATTTTAAAAAATGAGGATAGTGTAAGGAGCCTCTAGAATAACCTCAAGCATACCAACATTCACATTATGAGGGTGCCAGAAGGAGAACAGAGAGAGCAAGAAATTGGAAACCTCTTTGAAAAAAAATAATGAAAGAAATATTTCCTAACTTGAAAAAGGAAATAGACTTACAAGTCCAGGAAGCACAGAAAGACCCAAATAAGATGAACTCAAAGAATTCCAAACTAAGACACATCATAATTAAAATTCCAAAGGCTAAAGATAAAGAGAATCTTACAAGCAGCAACAGAAAAGCAGTTAGTTACCTACAAGGGAGCTCTCATAAGACTGTCAGCTGATATCTTAAAAGAAAGTAAGCAGGCTAGAAGGGACTGGCAAGAACTGCTCAAAGTAATGATAAGGAAGGACCTACAATAAGATTATTCTACTCAGAAAAATTATTATTTAGAATGGATGGACAGATAAAGGGCTTCCCAGACAAGAAAAAGCTAAAGGAGTTCATCACTACCAAATCAGTATTATATGAAATGTTAAAGGATATTCTTTAAGAAGAAGGAGAAGATAAAAAATATGAACAATAAAATGGCAATAAATGCGTATCAACAATTGATTAAAAAACAAAATAAACAAACAGAACAGAAACAGAATCAGAGATGCAGAGAATGTTTAGATGGTTGCCAGATGGGGGGACTCATGGGGATGGACAAAGAAAGATGAGGGGTTAAGAACTATATATTTGTAGTTACAGAATAGTCATGGGTTTGTAAAGTACAGCATAAAGAATAGAGCAGCCAAAGAACTTATACACATGATCCATGGACATGGACAATGGTGTGGGGACTGCCTGAGGGAGTAAGGGGCTGGTTTGAGGAGGGCAAAGGGGGAAAAACTGTGACAACTGTAATAGCATCAGCAATAAAACATAAATTTATAGTAAGATATACTATTTTAACTAGGAATATATTGTAGATAAGTCATTATGTAGGCTGAAAAAGGTAATACACACAAAATCTTAGTAAATACACTGCAAGACACAGTTGGTGCTCAATGAATGGTAGCTGTAGTAATGAAAACAACAACAACAAAAGCGGCAACATAAGTGTTGCATCATATCCCTGATAGACACTTCTGGCAATATTGTTACATAAGTCTCTTTGCCACAGCTGTTGAGGCTGCCAGACCTGGACAGTGATCACCCAGCTGTTGCTGATGAGAGCTGTGCATCATTGAGCTGAAAGGCTCCTTGTTATGAATGATCCTCAGCGTTGCTAGGAATCAGCTAGCAGATTTCCATCTTGCAAGCATGGTCATGCACATCTCAGGTTGAAAACACTCTCCTAAGGCATTTAGTCTTTAATCTTCTGAATATGACATGATTTCTTTTTCTTTTTCTTTTTTGTCTGGTGAGTTGGAATGGCTTGCTTTATCAACCTACTGTTTTCACAGAATCTGACTTTGTTTTCCTTGCATCTGCAGACAAGATGTAGCTCAGTCCTCTGTAGGACTTCTATCAGCCTTAACTAATATCCAGCCATCCTATTGCCTCTCTATATCATGTCAAATATCTAGTTTGATTCATGTTGTAAAGGAATTGTTCAGGTATTATGTAATCTAATCTACAGAATACACTAGTGATTTGGGAGGATTGGTTTTATAATCTCTAGAATGGATGTTTGATTTCTTAACTGAGTGAGGAAACTATTGATCAGCAATCAAACATAACCCATTTCCTTCCACTTTTCCCCATTTTCACTCTCCATCTCTGTATTCCAAGCTGCCATTATCTCTTGTTCTCCTGTAATGAATTTTCCACCCTCTAAAGATACCCAATGGCTTCAGATGCACTTAGAAAAGAATCCAAATGCCTATCTATGGTCCTTTATTCTCTTCATAGAATTTAATTCTACCTGTAATTATTTATTCAATTCCCTGTTTATTTTCTATCCGTTCACCCTCCCCAGCTCAATGAACTACTCATTGAACATGGTCTTCTCAGCACCTGGAAAAGTGCCTCACACAGATTACAGGTTTCAAAGACTTTGGGGCTACCTTCAGTCAGTATGTGAAGAGTAGGCTGCATACTGCTAAATTACAACATAGCTCCGTGTTTACTACAGCCCAGTGTCTTTCTCTAAGAGCCCAGTATACTTAAAGGATTACTAACTTTGTTATGTTTGTGCTATGGCTCCTCTGGGGGATCTGGTGACTCCTAGGGACTCCTTTTCCAAATAATGTTTGAATTCACAAATTTTTTTTAAAAATTACAAAGTAAGCCAGGGATTCCAATATACAGTTATCAAAATACATAATAACTTAAAATTTGTGATTTAGTAATAGATATATTTCTTTATTACTGTGTTGAAGAACAAGAGCTAGCGGAGGATCTAAAATGACTTCCTTTGAGGGTAGAAAAGTTTATAGCAATATTTTAGATGTTGGTAACAATTTTAATGAGATATGAAAATATCTGTGGTTTCTGTTGGTAACAAAGTTGCAGGTAGTGTTAACGCTTGTGCGGCTTGTTGCTTGTATTCAGAACTGAAGAAACTGCTGAATTTTAATTAGAGGTTAATAAAGTGTGGATGTAATTGTTTTTTCTTTTCAAATTTATAGACTCCCTGAAACCTGTATACAGATCTTTGGGGGTCTTTAGCCCCAGAAGAACGAGTTGGAACTACATTAGGAGAGAGAAAATGCATTTAGAAATGCATCCTGGCTCTAAAGTTCTTCTCAACCATCGAACTCACCTTGGACAGCATCTGTGGCCTCAGATGAGATCCTACACCTTTTGTTAACCACTGGTATTTCCTTCCTTCCTTCCTTCCTCCCTCCCTCCTTTCTCTTTCTTTCTTTCTTTCTTTCTTTCTTTCTTTCTTTCTTTCTTTCTTTCTTTCTTTCCTCTTTCTGTCTTTCTTTTTTCTGTATTTAAAAATATTGAAAAAATATGATAAACAAAGTTTGCATATTATTTCATCATTTAAAAAATATGCGAAGCAAGAAGTTAAAATCAACCCCTTCGCCACCAATTCTACCTCCCCAAGATAATCACTGTTAAGAATTTAGTGAATATCATGCCTGATTTTTAATGTGTGTGTGTCAAACATATATATTCACAGTAATGAAATGATATTGAACAAATTTGTTTGCTCCTCTTTTTTGTCACATAATACTACATTTTAGACCTTTTTCCAGGTGACATTTTATTTTTAAATGACTGATATTTCATTGTATGAATGTAACACATTTATTGACATTTTTGTAGTAAGCTCTTGTTCTTTTTGAAAATTTTTTATTGTATGTTTTTTCCATTAGCATTCAGTCCCCTTATGCTTTCTAAACCACCCCCACCCTCACAATCACCACACTGTTGTCCATGACCATGAGTCCTTTTTTCTTTTTGCTCAATCCCTCTACCCCTTCCCCTCTCCCCACCTTTAGCTGTCAGCTTGCTCTCTATCTATGAGTCTGTGTCTATTTTGCTTCTTAGTTCAGTTTTTTCATTAGATTCCACACATGCGTGAAATCACATGGTATTTTTCTTTCTCTGAGTGGCTTATTTCACACAGCACAATGTTCTCCAGGTTCATCTATACTGTCAAAGAGGGTAAATTTTTCTTTTTTATGGCAGAGTAGTATTCCATTGTGTAAATGTCTCACAGTTATTTTACCCACTCATCTACTGATGCACACTTGGGGTGCTTCCACATCTTGGTGATGGTAAATAACGCTGCAACGAACATAGGGTGCTTATAGTCTTTGAATTAGTGTTTTGGGTTCCTTCAAATATGTTACCAGAAGTGGGATCACTGGGTCAAAAGGCAGATCCATTTTTAATTTTTTAAGGTATCCCCATACTGCTTTCTATAGTGGCTGCAGCAATCTGCATTCCCACCAACAGGGCAAAAGTGTTCTTTTTTTCCTACATCCTTGCCAGCACTTGTTGCTTGTTGATTTATTGATGGTAGCCATTCTGATAGGTTTAAGATGGTATCTCACTGTGGTTTTAATTTGCATTTCTCTGGTGATTTGTGATGTTGAGCATCTTTTCATATGTCTATTGGCCATCTGTATGTCCTCTTTGGAGAAGTATCTACCCAGAACCTTTGCCCATTTTTTAATTGGGTTGGTTTTTTTTTTTGGGGGGGGGTGTTCATTTTGAAAGTACTTTATAAATTTTGGATGTTAATCCCTTATCCATTACATTCACAAATATGTTCTCCCATTCTGTGGGTTGTCTTTTTACTTGGCTGATTTTTCCTTTGCTGTGCAAAGGAAATTTAATGTAGTCCCATTTGTTTATTTTTTTTTCTTTTGTTCCCCTTGCCTGGGGAGATAAATCTGATAAAATATTGCTACAAGCTATGTCTGAGATTTTGCTACCTATATTTTCTTCTAGGACTTTTATGTTTTCATATCTAGCATTTAAGTCTTTGATCCATTTTGAATTTATTCTTCTGTGTGGTATAACAAGGTGGTCTAGTTTAATTTTTCTGCACATACCTGTCCAATTTTCCCAACACCATTTATTGAAATAAACTATATTTAGCCCATTGTATGTGCTTGCTTCCTCTGCCAAATATTAATTCACTATAAAGGTGTGGGTTTATTTCTGGGCTCTCCATTCTGTTCCATTGATCTATGTGTTCATTTTTATGCCAGTACCAGGCTGTTTTGATTGCTATGAACTTATTATATGCTGGTAGTTTGATATTAGATAACATGATTCCTCCAACTTTGCTCCTTCTCGGAAGCACTATTGCTATATGGGTCCTTGTGTGGTTCCATAAAAATTTTTGAAATATTTGTTCTAGTTCTGTGAAATATGTCATTGGAATTCTGTTAGGAATTGCATTGAATCTATAGATTGCTCCGGGTAATATGGACATTTTAATGGTGTTGATTTTTCCTATCCATGAACATGCTATGTGTGTCTACTTATTTGTATCTTCTTCGGTTTCTTTCTTCAGTGTCATAATTTTCTGAGTGCAGGTCATTTATATCCTTGGTGAAGTTTATTCCAAAGTATTTTTTTGAAGCAATTGTAAATGGGATTGTTTTCTTAATTTCTCTTTCTGTTAGTTCATTAGTGGCATATAAAAATGCAACTGATTTCTGGATATTAATTTTGTATTCTGATATTTTGCTGAATTCCTTCATCAGTTCAAGTAGTTCCTTGGCAGAATCTTTGGGATTCTCTATGTACAGTGCCATGCCATCTGCAAATAAAGACAGTTTTACTTGTTCCTTTACAATTTGGATGTCTTTTATTTCTTCTTCTCTGACTGCTGTGGCTAGGACTTCCAGTACTATGTTGAATGAGAGAGGTTAAAGCAGACATCCCTGTCTTGTTCCCGATCTTAAGGGGAATGCTTATAGTTTTTGCCCATTGAGTATGATGCTGGCAGTGTGTTTGTCATATATGGTTTTTATTATATTTAGGTATGCCACCTCTATTCCCACTTTGCTGAGAGTTTTTAATCACAAGTGGATGTTGGATTTTATCAAATGCTTTTTATGAATCTATTGATATGACCATGTGGTTTTTATCCTTCATTTTGTTTATGTGGTGAATCTCATTTATTGATTTGTGAATATTATACCAGCCTTGCATTCCCAGAATAAATCCCACTTGATCATGGTGTATAATCTTTTTGATGCATTGCTGTATTCAGCTTGCTAATATTTTACTGAGGATTTTAGCATCAATGTTCATCAGGGATATTAGTCTATATTTGTTTTGCAGTGTTTTTATCTGGTTTTGGAAACAGGATAATGCTGGCTTCATAAAATGAGCTTGGGAGCCTTCCTTGCTCTTGAATTTTTTGAAATAGTATGAGAAGGAGAGGTGTTAGTTCTTCTCAGAATGTTTGGTAAAATTCACCTGTGAAGCCATCTGGTCCAGGGCTCTTGTTTGTTGATTACTGCTTCAATTTCACTAGGTGTAATCTGTCTATTCGGATTCTCCAATTCTTCCTGATTTAGTTTTGGAAAGTTGTTTGTTTCTAGGAATTTATCCATTTCATACAGGTTGTCCATTTTATTGTTATATGGTGGTTCATAATATTTTCTTACAATCCTTTGTATTTTTTTGATGTCAGTTGTTATTTCTCTTCTTTCATTTCTGATTTTATTTATTTGGGTCCTTTTTTTTCTTGATGAGTGTGGTTAAAATTTTGTCTATCTTATTTATCTTTTAAAAGAGCAAGCTCTTGGATTCATTGATATTTTGTATCATTTTTAGACTCTATTTCATTTATTTTTGCTCTGATCTTTATTATTTCCTGCCTTCTACTGCAGTAAGTTCTTTTATTTGCCACTGCAAATAATACTACAGTGAACACCATGTACACCAGTTTTTATGTATTCTTGCTAATGCTGTATAAAATAGGGCCTAGATGTCGAATTGTCAGGTGAAGAAATATGCTTATTTTAAATACTGATTTTAATAAATGTATATTTACATTTAATTTTTACCAATTTGATGGGTGAAACTGTTAGCTTACTGCTCTAGCTTGTTTACTTTTCCTTGAACACTAATGAAGTTAGACCTCTCTTCACAGCTTTATTGGCCACCATATTTTTTCTGAATCCATAATCTATCTTTATAAGCTTGTCTCCGAATTCATAATCTTCACTAGAATTTTACACTGGGTATTTTTTTACATATTAATTTGTTCAATGTTTTATGTTAAAAATATAAAAGATAACTCTTATTAAAATGTTTTGATTAAGTAGTGATGCTGCAAATGATTTTCCCCAGTCTTTGCTTATCTAGCTAGCTCTAGACCAGTCTATCTCTCTCTATACATCTATCATCTATCTCTTCATGGACAGGTGGTCTCAAATACCCAAAGAGAGCATTTACAAGAAGTCTACTTTAAGTGACTCCACCTTAAAAACAAGCCAAAATGTTATAGTAAGTATTTTAAGTTTATTTGGTTTTTATCTTTAAAATAAAATAAAAATAAGAAAATAAGTTGATTTTATCTTATAGTAAATTTAATTTTAAAAATCAGATAATTCTTAAAACATGCAAACATAATTATTTTATTTTTATAGTGGGTAAGGTGTAAGTCAAATTTGTATTCTAGTACTTTAAAAAGCTTTTCCCAATATTGGTGCTTTCCCAATATGATCATAAAGATGACTTATTTTGCAAAAAATATTAAAGGAGTTTGTGTGTGTGTGTGTGCCTAAGAACATCTATAGTAGTTGTTAGCTGGATCTTTATTTGTCAGTCACTTTACTTGTTACTGAAACAATTCTGTAATCAACTTCACAAAATCCTGAAACATTTATAGGGTGGTAATTTCACTTAACAATTGATTTATGTTGAATTTGAATTGTTTACTTATAGTCTGCAAAATCAGATACCCATTAATTCATTGATACAATGGGTGGAAATAAATATAGTACCAATCATGGAAGGAAGAGAGATATTTATTAGTGGGCATTTTCTGTATTATGGCAACTTAGGCTTCTGCTGACTGAAGGGACTTGGCAAATGAATACTCTGGGAACTGGGACACCTAAGTGCAAATCCATTTTTTATAACCTTTCCCCATTGTGGCTTCTGGATTACCTGTTTTGTTTCATTTTCCCCAAACTGATGGTAATATTTTCTCCAATGTTATTTTTCATCCTGCCTTTTACAATTAGATATTTACTCAATCTGAGATTTATCTGTGAAATATCTGAAACTCTGTTAGATGACTTTTGTCTTTTTATCCAAAGAGTAACTAATTTCCTCTCCATATTTTTGAATAAAATTTTTGATGTAAAATTTGGATTTTATAGACAAGAAAAGTCTAAATAATTGTGAACCTGACATATAGCTGTCAACTTTTAGTTGATCCAAGTAGGGACTTAAAAACCAGCACACTGCCATTGATTATGTCCATCATTTCATGTGAATGACACCAAAAAGTAGAATTTCAAAATTGAAATAGCTTTACTAAAACTTTCCTACTTAACCTTTCACAATGGATGGCTAAGAATTTGGTCACAGAATTGAATCAGTGTAGGACCAGTACTTGGGATCAACTGCTTTAAATAATAAGTGGACTCTGATGTTACTTCAATGCACAAATACTAATTCTTCACTAGGACCATTTTAACCTCTGCATCTCAGAGCAGGCAGATCCCCACCCAGAAGTGAGACGTGTTCTCATATATAATAGTGACAATATTCTATTTTTCACATTGTATAGATTGTGAAGCTCTGAGCATGATCACATTACCAGAAGAAATGAAAAGATGAAATGGATGGGACTCACGGGGAATCACGTAGAAGGCACTTTCAATAGAAAGCACCTGATACTCAGCACAGTTCACAAAACCTGATTATGAAAAATTGGTTGTGTTGAATGAGGTTAGTCTCACAACTGTCTGATGCAATGAGGAGGTCATTAGCAATCTCTAGTTGCTCAAATAAAAGAAACAGGTAAAACACTGAAAGAAGAATCAAGCACTGTTAACATTTATTGTCAAGTATTATATTGTTGAATGATAAGTAGATAAAAATTGTGTTTGGTGATTTATGTTTCTAATCCTCTCTACACATGTATATAAATTATTTTTCCCCACAGTCAGGAAGATTACATTAATGAAATAATAAAATTTGAATGTCACTTGACATGTTACTTTGTTTATTCGTGTGTCTCGCTATGTACACTACTTATTTACATAGTAGTTCTGGATAGCACTTGTAAAGCTATCATTTTATTCATCCAGAATTTTTTGTTTTCCAAATAAAAACAAATTTCCTCAGGCATCACTTTGGGGCTGTTGCCTTTGAAATCTAATAATAAACTATCTGCCTCAGCATCCATGGAGCTCAGCTTATTCTATCACCTTCCAGAATTATAATTCTCCACTTGGAGTTTTAGAAATGTAGTAACAGAGAAAAATGGCTCCGAGAAAAGAGACAACTGATCAAAGGATTGGTGATGCTCCGAAATGAATTTTATGTCTTTGTTCCTCTTCTTCTCTCAGTCTGAACAGGTGTTGTGTTTTGCAGAATAGTTATGTTTTTAAAAAGTTGTCTATAAGGTGAATTTCTATATAGCAAAGTGTAGTAGTCTTACTGACATCTCTAAAATTAAAGGTATGTTTTTCAAGGGAAAATATTGATCTCTTCATAGTAAACTCATACATGCATCACAAATGCATTTTAAAAGCAAAACCTAGATATTCTAAATAAAACATGAGGACTAACGCTAAGAATAGATTACAGAATGAAAATACAAAGGAGCGTGGGTTATTTTTGCATTTGGACCAAGAAGCCTGAAGATTTGGAAGAAATACAACGACGCAGTGCTGTACGGAACGGGCCAGGGGCAGAGCTGCACAACTGTCTCATGAAAGACATTTTTCATTTGTAACCAGAGTGTGCCTGTGTGTGCAAGGTGACAATGTGATCAAGAGTGAATAATTCAGCTCATCAACAGGTTGTTTCACGTTAAATTGAACAGTGACAAACTATTACTTTGGATATCACCGCCCTTGAATATTTGTCTAAAGAAATACTTTTCAAGGAAGAAAGCAGCTAAACTCTAGTAAAATAAGCCCTGAACTTGGACTCTGAGAACCTGGATTCTGTGCCTGGCTTTGTCTCTCTGGGCAAATTATTTTCTGAATCTCCATTTCCTTATCTGAAAATGGAGGGCATGATTGCCTCAAAGTGTTGTGAAGGTAAAATTCGAAAATTGATGCCAAAGTACCTGGCAAATAACACACTCAACACAGGGCCCCAGGATGGTTCAGCCGTTTGGCTTTTATGTTGCTCTGTGTATTTGATGAAATTTTCCATAGTTTGGCTCTATATTAAGCTAATAGTTTACATATGACATACAAGGAGACCCACGATATGTACAGAAACTCAGCCTTCCCAGAGAGAGCCAAGGTGTGTCCTAAGACCAAAAGGAAAGCTTGGATATCACCAGTTTAGATTTAGCTATCAGATAATTTTCAAGCATTCCCTAATTCATTTAATAAAACATTTATTTAATGTCTACCATGTACCACATGCTTGCTGGAGCTGACTAGGCAGGTCTTTGTCTCCTCTTGCCCTTATAATTCAGTTGAGAAGATAGATGATATGCAACAAATGCTAGAGCAGAGCCCAGAACAAAGAGCAGGAGGAAGAAATTCGTATCACACTGAAAAGTGTCACATGAGGCTGATGTTTAATAAATGCTTTTGGTAAGGATAAAAAATAGATAAAAGACAATCAGCTATCACAAATCATCTGTCTATCCCTTTATGTATGTGTACACACATGTATGTAGAGGCACTGTATATTTGTGTATTTTTCCATTTTTCTAATGTATTTTTTTTTACATTGGATAATATAGAAAGTCTCTCTTGAAGCTTGGCATTCACTGATTCAACCCCCTCATGAGCACGGATGTTTGGAACACAAAAGACAGTAAAGCAGCTAATGGAATCCTTTCTTTGAAATACTATTTTGATGTGACTAACCTTGATGTCTGGTTAAATAATGCAGTTCTGTGTTGACTGTAATAATTCATTTATACAGTTTAGATGGCTGCTTTTCAATGTAAAGGAAAACTTTTAAAAGGAAACCAGTTGTGGTGTACAATCTATATATGATCTCTAGTCCTATATTTTGTATTGCTTGACATTCAGAAAAATTTCCTGGTTCCTCAGATCCTAATTACCTGGAATTTGATTCTCTGAAGGCTGTGAGATTTCTAAGCTTATCTGCTTTTACACAAATTTACCTGCTAAGGAGATTTCGTAAAAAGCAATTTAACTCTAGGTCTCTTAAGGATACATAAAATGAAAGAAAGGTATTAGGTTTTCAGTTTTTTTTTCCCTCCACCAGCCTCCCTCATCTGGTTTTCCACTTGACCCACAGAGATTGTGAAGGCGGTGTTCTACAGAAATGATTCTGCTAGACCATTGCATTGTTTGCATTCTGGCTTGCCCTGCACCCAGGTGTGAGGTCACATGAGGTGTGAGGGGGCAGAGGGTAAACAGAAAGGCCAGGGGTGAGTATCAAAATCATCAGAAAGCTTTTCTAAAGTGTCCCTCCTGTTTACCTTCCTCCTCACCTCAGCCACTTGGAGAAGCAGCCCTCAGATGGGCTCAAATGGCTGCTGTGTATATTCTAAAACCAGTGTAGGCTTAAACCATTCAGATGTAAATGTTATGCATCTTGTCAAAGACAGTGTTTACAGGGGCAGAAAGGAAGTTCAGGAATGCAGAAGAATAGCTGGGAATTTGTTGGTGTAGATTTTTATCATTAAACAAAGGTTTAAGTTACCATTTACATGAGAACCATTCACAGCCACTCAGGAAACTTCTTTCTTAGCAATTAATGGAACTTCCCTTATGAATGCAAAACAAATAAGCTTCTCACAAATATGTTGGTGATACATTCCAAAGGGGTGTTGGCCTTCATTGTTATAAAATCAACTGATTAAGAAATTAAATAAACTTGATTAACCCTTTTGCACAATCACACAGACATATAACATGTACAACTATGATTGGCAAGCTTAAAAAAATCAGAACTCACTAATTCAGGCTCACTGATAGAAAGTCAGCCTGGTTTCCCCAGAAGAAAAGCCAGAGACAATTTTGTGCGTAGGTAGTGAAACAGGAAGGAGGAAACCTAAAACAAAGATGGCTTTTCCAGTTGACGATTGCTGTAGTTAACTGGTGCTTATTGCTAAGGGATCTTTGGAGGAGGTTTAGCAGATGCGTTTGGGAGCTGTCACTGGGTGAAGGGGGAAGTGGCTCATTGGTTCCCACTCCACGTTTGTCAAGGGCAAACTCATGGACATTAGCTCCCGAGTGCTTCTGGATTGTACAAGCATGAACGGCATGATTTCCCACAAATGTCCTAAGCTGAATATCAGAGGGTTGAGCTGAGGCACTGACAAGCTTGCACCTGCTAAAGTTAGTTAAAGCTTCATGGAACTAGTTACTGCAGCTGTGGTTAGATAATAGGTAGGATTGAAAGAACTTAAAATCTGCACCTGAGCTGTCTAGTATACTGAAAAATACAACATCTTTAAAAACTAAAATAAACTTTTTTCACAATGCGTACATTCAGTACCCAGACAAACACTGGAATGTTCTATACAGAATCCTTAAAATAATAATAAGCATGGGAAATACATTTGGAGTAAAAATAACAGGTCCTAAATCTGTCATTTTCTGGCACGGTGAACTTAGGCAAATTGCATTTGATTCTGCTGAGCCTTAGTTGTCTGGTTTCCTTTTGATTTTGCTGAGCCTCAGTTTTCTGATCTCCAAAGATGGGGATAAATGATATTATCATGGGATTCTTGAACGCTAAATGAGATGATGAATGTAGTATCACGGTCTGCATTTCAGAAAACTCCTAATAACCATTGTTGGCATCAATCAAAGTCAGCACACCAGGCCACTTGGAGGGGCCACACCATTGTTAGGGCTGCAGATTTCAGCTGACCTGAACCCGAGAGAGTGAGAACAAAGGCAGCAACAGCTGGTGGGAACTAGGGGAAGAGCTCTCTGGACCTTAGGGGACTACAGACTGTGCAGGACAATCAGAACCAGTTGGGGGTTGGCAGCTGGGAGTCAGAGATCACACTGAGACCTGAGGTCAAGTGTGGTGACCTATGATCCAACGCTTGAAAATAGAATGCTCAGAAGCTGGAGGTCAAGTCCTGTCAAGGGTCAAAGGCAGGCAAGTGACCATCCAGCACACATGTTGCTCCATTAGAAGCCTTCCTTGTAAGAAAGCTTGCCATTGCATTTCCTGCCACACTGAAAACAAATAGCTGATATTTTAGGTGTGGTCAGCCAGAAGCCAGAGAGATCAAAGATACACAGCTCTGCAAATGAACAGATCATGAAGCACTTAACAGGAAAAAGTCTAAATAAAATCTTATGTACTTATCCCAAGAAAATATGTAGTATTTCCACAGATGCCCACTACTTAAGGAGATCTTATTTACAATTTATAAGGCATGATTCATTTGTCTGATTTCCTTTGAGCTCCTGCCCATAGCCTCATAGCTTTAAAATGGTACTGTGACCAAAATTCACTTAAAAGAAGCTCCTTAACCTCATGCTTGTAAATGTAATATGTCTTCCACGTTTTACATTGTTCCACACTTCACTGATTTCAAACACCCACCCATATATCTGTCCACCTCAGTCCATTTGGGCCACGATAATAGGATAGATAATACACTGAGTGGTTTAAACAATGGACATTCATTTTGCACAATTCCAGAGGCTAGGAAATCCAAGATCAAGGTGTTGACAGATTCCATAGTTAGTGAGAACCCATTCCCTAATTCCTAGACAGCTGTTCTCTTGATGTGTTCTCACATAGTAAAAGGCTTGAGAGAGCTTTCTGGGATCTCTTATATGGGCACTAGTCTCTTTCATGAGGACTCCCACCCCCAAGACCTAAGCATCTCCCAAAATACCTCCAAATGCCATCATATTGGTGATTAGGTCTTTTTTGTTGTTGTTGTTTTTAGAAAGTTGTCATTTTATTTTTTCAACATTTTATTTATTTATCTTTAGAGGGGAAGGGAAGGAGAGAGGAAGAAAGGGAGAGAAATATCAATGTATGGTTGCCTCTCATGCATCCCTTGCTGGGAACCGGCCTGCAACCCAGGCATGTGCCCTGACTGGGAATCGAACCGCAATCCTTTGGTTCGAAGGCCCGCGCTCAATCCACTGAGCTACACCAGCCAGGGCTGGTGACTAGGTTTTAATGTCTGAATATGCAGGGAAGGGCAAAATCATTCAGTCCATTGCACTATTCTTCTATTCATTCATTTTTTTTCTTTCAACCTTTCACTAATCAAATAATTTAATCATTTAACCAGAACACATTAATTATGTGTTTTCTGAATTACTGCTGCAAAAGATTATAAGACTAAAATAAGATAATGCAGATAAAAGTATCTGGCAAGTATTATAGTGCCCAGGGATGGGCCATACACTTGTCTTTTATAGTATGCTGTGTGTTTTGTAAATTTCCTATGCTTTGGTTTCTATATTAAGCTAAAAGTTTGCACATGACATATGAGATAACTTTGTAGTTGTACTTCATTGAGATTTTAATTTCATTTAAAGGCTAATGATGTTGAACATCTTTTCATGTGCTGAATTGTTATCTGTATACTTTCTCTTTGAAATGTCTCTTCATGTGGTTTGCCCATTTTCTGTTTGTTTGTTTGTTTGTTTTAATAACTACTGTGTTTCAAGAGTTCTTTAAGTATTTTAGATGCTAGTCCTTTGGATAATTGATTTGCAAATATTTTCTGAGTCTGCCATCTTTGCATTCTCTTACCAGAATTTTTCACAGAGCAAGATGTATGTAAGTCTAATTAAATTTAGTTTATCAATTTTTTCTTTTATAGATTTTGCTTTTGATGTCAAATCTAAGAATTCTTTGCTTAGCTCTAGATCTTGAAAATTCTCTTATGGTTTTTTTCTAAATTTTTTTAAGTTTCATTTTTTACATTTAAGTCTATGATCGATTTAGAGTTCATTTTTTTTTTAAATAAAGTGTAAGACAAGTGAAGTTTCAATTGTTTTAAAGATTTTATTTATCTTTTTTAGAGAGAAAGGAAGGGAGGGAGAAAGAAAGGGAGAGAAACATCAATGTGTGGGACCTGGCCCACAATCCAGGCATGGGCCCTGACCAGGAATCAAACCTGTGGCATTTTGCTTTTCAGGACAATGCCCAACTCACTAAGCTACACCAGTCAGGGCTCAAGTTTCAATTTTTCCAATGGATATCCAATTATTCCAGCACCATTTGTTGAAAATAATTTTTTTTTTCATTAAATTGCTTTTGCACTTTTTCCAAAAATCGGTTGGGCATGTTGTATGGGTTTTCTTCTGTTTTTGTTCTGTATTCTTTTTCATTGATGTATGTGCCTAGCGCTCTGTCCATACTTTACATTCTTGATTATTGAAGCTTTATGATGTCTTGAAATCATGTAGATGATTCTTCCCACTTTAATTTTCTTCTTTATCTATGTTTCTGTGCTGTTCCATATAAAAAGAATTAGAAATAGTCTTGTCTGTATCTATAAAACTCTTGCTGTGATGTTAATAAGAATTGGGTTAAATCTATATATCAATTTGGGGAGAACTGATATTGTAAGGTTATTAGTATTCCGCTGAGGAAATAATGCCTATCAGCCACAAAATGGGGCAATACAGAGCTTTATTGGGGGTTGCGCACCCGGGCAAGGTTCGCTGGTCCACAGGTTGGGGACTGAGGAAGTCACTCCTGAGCCTAAGAGGGGAAGGAATTATATACATGCGGTCCACGTATCATTGGTCAGTCCTCTTTAGGTGCGAGTTACCATGGTTCCCCCCATCTTCATTTGACGTCAGCCAGCTTTTCGAGCATGGGCTTCAGCCCCTGGTGGCCATCTTATCTCACCATGCCTGACCTGACAGATATCTTTCTTGTGTCAAATCTTTCTTAGGTCAACGCATAAATATATTACAGTCTCTTCATTTAATTAGGTCTTCTTTGATTTCTTTCATCAGTATTTGATAGATTTTAGCACATAAGTGAGCACACATTTTGTTGGATTGACACCTAAGTACATTATTTTTTTAATTTTTTGATTGATTATAAATAGTATTGTACTTTTCATTTTCATGTTTATATGTTCATTCATAGTATATAAAAATGCAATTGATATTTTTTATGCTTTTTGTATCCTGCAGTCTAGTTAAACTCACATAGTAGTGGGAGTTGTCTTTTTCTTTCTCTGTAGAAAATTATGTCATCTGGAAATAGGGGATTCCATTTCTTCCTTTCTGATCTGCATGTTCTTTATTATCTGTTTAAAAATGTAATTAGCTTAAATATTTCCTCAATGTGCTCTTAGAACCACATGAGAAAGTTTAATCTTTGCTTCAACCATCAAACATAATGTAGAAAACTCAAGAGAAGTTGTAAAGTTCGTTGTATTTCACCTAATTTTTGCTTCTCACAGTCTTTCTTCCTTTTTAACATTACAAGATCCATATTTTAAAATCTTTTCCTTTCTGTTTGGAGAACTTCCTCTAACCATTCTTTTAGGGAAGTTTTAATGATGACAAAAAAATTCTGTTAGTGTTAATTTATCTGAGAATTTCCTGGTTTCCCTTTCATTTCTGAAAGGTGTTTACACAGGATCCAGGATTCTTCACTGACAGTTCTTTTCTTTGCAGCACTTGAAAAGTGTTGTATTGCTCCTTTCTGGCTGACTTCTGGTGAGAAATCCACTGTAGTTCAAGTTGTTTTTCCCTAATAGGTAAGGTGTTCTCACTACACTTAAGAATTTGTCTTTTGCCAACTTAGGTGCCCATCAGTAAATGAATGAATCAAAAAACTATGGTACATTTACACAATGAAATTCTATGCAGCAGAAAGAAAGAAGGAGCTCCTACCCTTTGCAACAGCATGGATGGAACTGGAGAGCATTATGCTAAGTGAAATAAGCCAGGAAGTGAAGGACAAATACCATAGGATCTCACCTTTAACAGGAACCTAATCAACAAAACAAACAAACAAGCAAAATATAAACAAAGACACTGAAATTGAGAACAGGCTGACAGTGACCAGAGGGGAGAGGGGAGGGAATTTCAGGGGGAAAGGGGAAGGGTTTGCAGGAACAAGTATGAAGGACACAGGGACAATAACAAGTGGCGGGGAATGGGAGGGAGGTGGGGAGGGCTGCGGGTGTGGGCTGGGATGGGGGTAAAAGGCAGAAAACTGTACAAGAACAACAATTAAAATTAAAAAGAAGAATTTGTCTTTTGCTTTAGTATTTAGTAATTTGACTATGATATGTCTTAATGTAGATTTTGTTGTTTCTTTGGGTTTATCCTGTTTGGGCTTAGCTCTGCTCTTGAATCTGTAAGTTATATTTTTTGCCAAATTTTGGAAGTTTTCAGCCATTGCATTTGAGCACTTATTCAGACCCATATCCTTTCCACCCCCTTTCCAGGACTTCAAAGACACAATATTAGATCTTTTGTTATTAGTCTTACATGTTCCTGAGGCTCTGTTCATTTTTTTCGCAGTGTATTATCTCTTTGTCCTTTATAGATTTATTTTTTTCAGTTTTTAAAAGAGAAGTATATTCTAAAGTCAAAAGGTAAAGTATTTCAAATGCTCCCCAATGAATTAGAAGATGTTTTAGACAGGATATCTATGAATTTCAGTCCTATCACAGGCCAATCAATGGGATGGTTTTGGATCCCCTAGTTCATGAAAGTAGTTGGTGCAGTGAAGGCTCAGGGCCTCAGAGGAAATTAATAATATATCCATAATATCATTTAACCCCTATGACAGAGGAGGGGCCACCATTATTACCATTTCACAAATGAGTAAATAAGGCTTTGAGAGAGGCAAAATAACTTACTGAAATAACACAGCTAATGTGGAGCTAGGATTTGAACCATGGGTCACTTACTATCCCCAACCACAGAACACCAAGGTGCCCAGCCATGGCTCACTGAAATCCATTACAGACAATAATGATAAGCCCAATCTTGTATGATATGGGGTTTTCCAGCAGCTCATTTTGCTTTAAAGCTTTTCAAGATCCATGTCAAGTCTCTCTTAGACTTCACAGCAGTTTAGTGTGCTTCCACCCAACACTCCTCTCTGTCCTTTACTTAGGATTAGACGAGCAACATTCATGATGGCTTGCCCAGCCTATCCCACTCAGCTCTCTCTCCCATTTTCTCCAACACAGTCATTTCCCTTAAGAAATCCTTGCATGTTTAATCCCATTTTGGCATTTCCTAGAGTACCCAAACTAACACAATGAAGGAACCTGGTTAAGAGCACACACTATTGATTACCACTCCGTAAGTGGTAGAAAGAAAGAGGTGTTTCTGTGGAATTACTTGAGATTCCATTCGGAGGATCAAATAAAATAATATATGTGGGAAGATACAATAATCTCTGAAATTGACTGCAAATTCAAGTTGTCCTTATTATTTAGAGTTCATGCAATGGTCTGTCCTGGGCTCTGCCTACTCTCAGCCACTGGCATAGGTGTGGATGTTTTCCACTTTATCATTTCATCTAATGATTGCTTTTTTGAGAGAACTGCAGACTTATCACTCTATTTTTACAATGCTTAGCGTAGCCATGATTTACCAAGCATGTTAGTGACTTATAATTCCTAAGTTGGTTTCTTATCCATGTACACTGACAACAACTTTGTAAAAGTTGTCACAATTTGTGCCAGCAATGATCCCATTCATTACCACCCCAATTTTCTAAATTGTCTTTAAACAAGGGTGTGGTGAGTCCTTGGGGAAATGATGATAAACCACACAACCCGTCTTATCTGTCCCACATCAGCAGTAATTAAAATCTTACCTATAATTATCTGGCCTCCTCACCTAAGAAGCAGGAACTTGAATGTGGGAAGCTGTTGTTCATTTAGGCCAAGCAAACTGATTTGAATGAGCCACTTAGCTACTTGCAATAACTAATACACAATGATGCTGTCATTGTTATTAAACAGACTCCTGACATTTAATAGTGTCGGAATGAACTGAAGTTTACCGAAATGCCTAGAACATTAAATAGAATATTTCAAAGTGTACTTTGAATAGGAAGAAAAACACGGAAAGGGTAAACTGACAACTTGAAGTAGAAAAGGACATGGTGCATGTGTGACAAAAACAAGTAGAATTGCTCCATTCCTTTGTGTTTTCATATTTACCACCAAAAAGCAGTGAAGTGGAAAGTATGGAAAAGAGGAATTAAGTTTACAAGCAAGAATTAAAGCCCAAGATAAGTGAGTAGACTATAGAAATGCATGTAACAGTTATACGAGCTCAAGTCTGGGTGATTTCCATTCTAAGGTAGTGAAAAGCATGGCAAATGTTGATGTTCAGATTTGGGGTACTGATCTAAGTTCCTGGAATACATTCCCTAGCTCACAAAAACCTAGAAAGTAGATACTGTTATTAACTCCATTTTTCAGATGAAAAAACTGAGGCCCAGGGAGATTAAATGGCTTCCCATGGGATTTGAGCTGGGACAGTCAGAGTCCAGAGCCTTCCCGTCAGTGCATGTGTGCTAAAAATGTGGAATGTCTCAGACTTATGGAATGAGACTCTGCATCTTAATATGATCTCCAGGTCATTCTCACGCAGAGTGCGATTGGAGAGCTCTGCTCTAGAGCCCACACCCTGACGGGCCTGTGCTACTTCCATAACGCTATTTCCAAAGGAATGTGAATGTGGGACCCTGTGTGCAACCTTTCAGGAATCTTTACGTATGAGAAGGGTAAAAAGGAGGAGAGTGGTGATGAACAAACACCACGGTTTTCAAAAAGAAGGTTTGAGGGAGGAGAAATCAAGAAACTAAAAACCAGTATAAATCCCTGACAAATTCTAGAGTACAGAGCTAAAAGATCACAAGGAGCCAATATGGGTTCACTTAGGAAACGTTCTGTAAAATTAACCTGATTTCCTTTTTGGACTCACACATATATGTATACCAGGAAAATACCACAGTTATATCACTCATGAATGTCAGCATCAAGAATGAATTTTGGTGAAGACTTTCTTGATATGCCTGTGGATAACATGAACATATAAGCAGACCTGGTAGCTAACTGAATAACTGGGTCCAAAGAGGGCTAATTCGTGGGTCATTGTAAATCAGCAAAGGGGTTCCATTCTTTCATTCATTCAAAAAGTGTTCACTCAACAACCACTGTAATCCAATGCTCTTCTAGGTGCTGGGGATAGATATACTGATGAACAAAACAATACTCTGCTTTCATAAAACTAAACAAAGATCATTACAGATGTTAAACAGAAATAAAAAATATACATTAGCTTGAGTGAGAAGGTGTTGTCATGTGACCTGAGACCTCACTATTAAAAGGGAAGCATCCCTGAGGGGATCAGATGTCAGAGCATTCTAGAGACAGGGACTAGAAAGTACAGAAAGGCCTGAGACAGGGTGTGGCATGCAGGAGGAACAGTGAAGAGGCAGAAGAAGTCTGGGAGGCCATATCAGTGTCTTCCTGAAGGTCACAGGGAATGTAAGGGTATTCACTGGAGCAGTTGAATTTGGAACATGATGTGATCTGGTTTATGATTTTCAAAGGTCATAGACTGTCACATGGGGTATGGCTTATGATGGGGAAAAGCAGAACTCTGTTCTTGATTTTGTTCTAACCCTTTTTTTTTTTTTCCATAAATATAGATGAGAACTCTGCAGGGATATGAGATTTAATGACTAGATTTGTACATGCAGTCTAGCTAAGGTCTAGCAGTCTAGAAGTAGCTTCTAAAATTAGCAGATACGATATAAAAGGAGATAAACAGCAAATTCTGTACTTAAAAAATAAAGTCCTGCCCTGGCTGGTGTGGCTCAATGGATTGAGTACTGGCCTGCGATCCAAAGGGTTGCCAGTTCAATTTCCAGTCAGGGCACATGCCTGGGTTGTAGGCCAGGTCCCCAGTTGCAAATATGTGAAAGGCAAACACACATTGATGTTTGTCTCCCTCTTTCTACCTTCTTTTATCTCTCTCTAAAAATAAATAAACAAAATCTTTAAAAAAAATAAAGTCCTATAGATCCAGCATGGATTGAGAGAGATCTGATTTAGTTGAATTAATAGGAAAAGGTGGATTTTAGTAAACTTTGTGACCAGTTTGAAAGAACATATAATGGTTTTCAAAATCCTAAGGGAATTTTGGGCTTCATGGAAAGACTAAAGTAATGACTTTTTAAAAAACTATAGTTGACATATAATATTGCATGTTTCAGATGCACAGAATAGTGGTTAGATATCTATATAACTTATGATGCAGTCAATTTGCTAAGTTTAGTACCCATCTGGCTCCATACATAGTTATTATAATATTTTTTACTATATTTCTTGTAAAGCTATGATTCTTAAACTTGAGTAAGCATGAGAACCACTTGGGAAATGAGGCACAAGCACACACACAAATGCACACACACCGCTATACAATTTTCTGGCACCATCCCAGATATGCCTCTGAGGGCAGGGCCTGTTGTTTAGGCTAAGAGTTTTCCTCAAGTCTGAACTCCTTGACTCTGGGATTTGGACAGACTGTCATGGAGTGGCTGGCACAGAGGCACTGTTATCAGTGGGAGTATGTCATATCCCTGGGAATGTTAGGGTGGATGGACAGTGGAGAAATGATGCACCCAAAGAGACCATTCTTGTGGTCTTACTGAAAGCACTAAAATCAAGCAGCACTGATTTTTTAAGCACATTGTGGCTGACACAATGCACACCTCAAAAACATCCCCCATCTTCATTGTTAACAGAACCCCAATGTATTTGGGAGGTGATATAGCCCACTCAAGATGCTAGTAACTTTGCCAGCTACTGGCATTCCTGACTCTTCTTGCAGCTATGAATAGCCAAGTAAAAATTCATCTCCTGGGAAATATTGTCCTTCATTAGAGGAAGAAAGATACTTTGTACACTGCATGTCAGAAGTGGTGCGGGGGATTGCTCAGCCATCCTGCCACCACAAAAGGAAGGCCGAAGGTCTCAGGGATGCCAACCAAGAGCTACTGAAAAAAACATCAAGAACTACCTGTTTTGGACTTCTCTTTAAGTGGGATAATGCATGTCTGCATGTTTTCATTCAACATAAGTGGGGCATTTTATAACTTGCAGCCAAATACATCCTAATTTACGTTCCAATTACAAGAACCAGTTACATTAGTCTTCCAAATTTCTTGCCTTGGAAGGTTACTTGGGTTAAGCATCAGTATAGCACTGATTAAAAGCTTCAAATTTAAGTTATACTTCAAGAGTATAAATATGTCATTCTTGTCAACTTTACAATCTTTAGCAATGTGATTAAACTCTCTGTGCTTTTGTTTCCTCACCTGTAAAATGTGGATGTAACAGTCCCTACCCACAGAGCTGTCATGAGAAATTAATGAGTCAATATATGCAAAGCATTTTGAAAAGTATCTACATATATTAAGCACTCAATAAGTGTTACCTATTATCACTATACAAATGATATTGTCATTGTTGAAAACTCTTGCATGATTTTTCATCTGAAATTGATATCACAGATTGCTTGAATATCAGGCAAGAAAATCAGATTCTCTTGGTAGCTGCATCTATTTTTTGTTTTGAGTAATAGATTTTAATTTTTAAGGCAACTTTAGGTTCACAGAAAACTTAAGCAGACAACACAGAGGGTTCCTGTACACCCCCAGCTGCACACATGCACAGCCGCCCCATGATCTTCGGCCCATCAGAGAGGTACACTGGTTACACCTGGTGAACCTACATCAACACATTGTCATCACTCCAAGTCCACAGTTTACAATAGGGTTCACTCTTAGTTTTGTATGTACTGTCTATAGATTTTGTATTATGATGTCTTAGTGAATCAAAGAAATTTCTTGGTAGACAAATGATATTTCATAGATGAGGGATCTTAAAATACAGATATAGGAATTCACTGCAAAATAAAAATTTTCGGTAACCACTGTGGTTCTATTCCAGAAACTTTGGGGGTAAAAAATATATGAAAAGGCCTTAAAAACCCACTGAGAGAAATGGACATGGGAGGTAATTACAGAGATGTCTACAGAGTATTATGGGCAGTAACAGAAAGAAATGATACTTGTTCCATTCCGGGAGTTCACAGGAGGTTTCCTGGAGGAAATAATGCTTTAGCTGAGTATTAAAGATGAGTCAGGCATAATTAGCCTGTGAAGAAGGGTGTAATGAGTGTTCCAGATTGAAAAAATAACTCCCACAGAGGTGTGGAGCTGGAAGCAGCATGGCACACGTGGGGGATTCAAGGGTTATTCCAAGAGTGGAGGCAGCAGTGGGAAGGAAAGTCAAAGAGGGCCTGGGTCAGTAGGTTAGTGCTTAGTTCTGTAAGTGACAGGGAGTTTTTAAAGATTTTAAGCATTCTTTTTTGGAGAGAGAGGAAGAGGAAGGGAGGGAGAAGGAGAAGAAAACATAAATGTTAAGAAAGAGAGAAACATTGATCGGTTGGGGTACGTTCTGGACGTACCCCAATCAGGGGTTAAACCTGCAACCCAGTCATGTGCCCTGACCAGGAATCAAACTGGCAACCTTTTGGTTTGTGGGACAATGCCCAACCAACTGAGCCACACTGACCAGAGCAGATTTTAGGCATTTTTAGATAGATTATTTAAGCTGTTGTATACAGTCTTAAATGAGTTAAGGCAGAAGACAGAGGGACAAGTTATAAGCAAATTAGGATGACTCAAAGAGCTTGAGTTATGGCAATAGTAGTGGAAATTTTAAGAAAAGAGAGAAAGAGACACATTAACAAAAGTCTTCAGAATGTAAAATAAGCCTAATCTAGTGATAAATTGAATGTGTGTGAAGGTGGATGGAGACAAAGAAGCCAAAGGTAATTTATTCCAAAGACTGAAGTGTGGAGCCACTAACAGCTAGGAAATCAAAGAACTTGTTTTGGGTGACTTCAATTTTGGACATGTTGTTTGAATTGTCCATCTTATACTTAGGTTGGGAAGTTCAGGCTGAAGCTCAGAAGAGAGTCTGGGGTTTGGCAGAGAGATGGATTTGGAGATCATCAGACGATATGTGGTAGTAGAATCCATGAGACTGGAAAAGGTTACCCAGGAACAGTGGGGAGAGGCATGGTGAAATTTTCACCCAAATTTTCCAAATGATGTCTGGTACCAAGTTAAGGCAAAGTGATGATGGACTCATGCTAGCTGGATCTACATAGGAAAGATTGTCACAACATGTTCCTTGCTCAAGGACTCAGGGAATTAGTTAGAAAAACAGCAAGTTGCTCAAACACTGAGGGAAATAAATCAAAAGACTTGATCTAGCTATTTTAAGGAAATCCCTGAGTTTTGTCTCTCAGGGATATGGTTGATTCACACCTCTACAGGGTATTTACCTTTACTTGTCCTGTTTCATGGAAGTTTTAATGATGTGGATGTGAAAGTATGAGATCACACTCTTTCACAATGGTGAACAATTTATCATGGACAGAGTCTGACAACTTGTCCAAAGATGGGAAGTTGAGAACACTCTCTGGACCCAGATCACTAGAAAGGACTTCCCAGGTGCCAACAGGCATTGCTTCTGCTGTTTGTTTCAAGCCCTTAGAAAAGTGAAAATTATCCTGGACAAATGCCATCTTGCTCACAGGAGTAGCTGAACTCTATGGAGAAGTGTCACTTGGGACACACCAAATTCCCTGAGATTATCTGCACATGACAGCTTGTGAGGGGTCCCTGATGAAACAGAGGTTATTGAAGAAAATATCAGCAGTTAGCATGCAGGTCTGCCTTTCCCACCTTCTATGCCTTTTGCAAATAAGCAGATGGTGCTATGGCACTTGTTAGGAGCCCAGGCTTAATTCAAGAGCATACCTTTGCTTTCACTGATACTACTGAATCTGAGGAGACCTGGGGAGAATTAATATACCTCAATATTCCTCTAACATCTTTTCCCTGTGTGATGCATGCATTCTCACCTGCTGTTTTCATATTGTACTCCTTTCATCCCTCTGTCTCATATTGAAAGCCTGCTGTGCTGGAACACCGCCTCTGTCATTCTTAACAGGCTGCACACACTGTCAGAGTTTGGCAAATGGCAATGTCCTTCTAGTGGAAAATCTTTCCCAGAGCCTCCTCCCCAAATGCTCCAGGCCAGCAGGGGTTTGCTGGAGTCCTGTGGTGAGCCCATCTCTGGGAAGCTGACTTGCTCCTACTTGCTTGGCCTGGAACTTCTGCAGCCTGTTTCAACATCTTTTCGAGCTGGGCAAGGTTGCCATGGGATAACTGTGAAGGCCATTGCTAGTGAGAAAGTCAAAGCAAGAGTAGCAATTAAATGATTAAGTTGAAAGGTGTTCTTTAATAAACAGTTCAGCACAGTTCCCAGTCATATGTGTATTCTGCCTCTCCTCCAAACTCACTTACAGATACCCTCCATCATGGGGGCACTTGTTTCCCCCCTCAATTTAAGTGTCAGGCAGGAGGCTGACAGGAAAGCAGGATTCCATTCTTGAGTGGAGCTGTTGGATTCCCCAGCTACTGGCCACACCTCCAAACCAATCTTAATAGCCTGATTCAAAGACTCTTCATTAGATAAAAACCCAATTTAGCACCTTTATTTGTGGGTCACAAATTCTTTGTACCTTGTAGGTCTAGGTTTACAGATAGAGGTGAGAGAGAAAGAAAGAGAAAGACAAATGGTTGATTTTATGTCAACTTGGCTGGGCCACAGTGCTCAGATATTTTGTCAAACATTATTCTGGATGTTTCTGTGAAGATGTTCTTTTTCAGATGAGATTAACATTTCAATCCGGAGACTGACAACCAGATTACCTTTTATGATGTGGGTAGGCCTCATCTAATCAGTTGAAGACCTTAATAGAACAAAGACTGACCTCCCCTGAACAAGAAGGAATTTTTCCAACAAGCAACCTTTGAACTCTAATTGTAATTCTTCCCTGAATCTCTAGTCTGCTGGCTTACCCCAGCAGATTTTAGACTCCAAGCCTATACAATCATGGGAGCCAATTTCTTAAAATAAATCTCTTTCTCCTGCTCTCTCTCTATATATCTCCTGTTGTCTGTGTCTTTGAAGAACGCTGATTAGTTAGAGAGAGAGAGATGAAAGTTAATATGCCTTATAAATATTGCCCTAACATGATTGTTCCAACTAGGCAAATGGAAAGCTTAATACAGGGGTGGAAGTGTGGGAATGAAGAGCCTGTGGTTATTTTTTGAGCGGATACTCAAGGCAAACCCCAAGTATTCTTCAGCAAATGAAGCTAGAGTAAAAATAGGCCTAGGAATGTGTTTGATGGTTTAAATGAATTATTGTTTTCTGACCGTTTTTTATAAGAACACATTAATACCTTAGATAAGCCATTCCAACCCAGCAGAGCAGAGCAGGCCCTGAACTAGGAACACGAACACCCTCCTCCACACCCCACTTCAAAAGAAATCACCTCCCTGGTGTTCTGGGACACAATAACCTCACTTTAACTACTTGCCTTTCTTGGCCTCCACATATCTGTTTGAATAATTATTATTCTGCTGGTCCTTTCACAGAATTCCAGCTGTAAATAGCACTCATCATCACTCCCATCACCACAGCTGGTAATGAAGAGAAATGTGTCAGGTAATGAGGAGAGCGGCCACCATTACAGTAATGAAGAAAAATGGGCAGAAATGCTGCAGGAATCGTACCTCTACTATTTCCCGTGTAATTGGCATGAGGTAATTGCTTTTTTTTTTTTTTTATCATCCCTGCTTTCAGCTTTGCAAACTGCTTCCCAATTCCTTATATTCATCACTGAATAGAAAACTGAAGTAGTATTATAAATTAAAAAGGCAAAAGAGCTCAGCTTTGTGGCACCAGTCTTAAAAGAAGGAAATAAGAACATTTACAGGATTGATAAAAAAGATAATATTGGGACAGGGGGATTATTCTTTATGTTGTTATTTTTGTCATTGCAGACTAAGCCTCTGTCAACTAAAAGGACAGGAATAACTCTGACTATGCTCTAAACACACACGCACAGCCACCACCGCCACCGGAGTGGCACCTGCCGACACACGGCTGGCCTACTTTCATCTCTCCTGTACGCAAATCCAAGCCTGAGAGCAGCATAGAACTTAAGCTCATATCTATAATGCCTCATGTACCATAATAAGTGGTGTTAGGGAAATATTAGTAAAGTGTATCATTTTTCTGGTTCGCCCATTTTCAACACTGCTGTGGTTGGGACTACTCTGTGTATAGTCCCTAGAAAGATTCTTAAACTCAGGATTTTATAAAAACATCAGGAGAAATAAGGACAATGACAAAGCCCCATGGCAAAAAAATCATGTGCAATTACTAAAATTAACTTAAGTACTTTTTATTTTTTAAAGAAATATATTCACAAACTCTTTACTAGTTCTTCCCTTCCCCTTCCCTTGACTGTGGGCTGGGTTTAGCAACCTGTTTCTGTTGCCATCAGTGTTTAGATATTGAGGGGAACAAAAGAGAATAGACATTGAGCTCAATGAAATGGGAAGCATGAGGCTGCTTGCTCAGCCAGCAAACTGCAGCTTCACACTCCAGGAGACCACACCATTGTTACTCTGCCAAGGGAATTAATGATTCTCCCTCCCCCACTCCAGTGCCAGATTGTTGGGGGCTTTTCGGGGGTGGTGCCGGACCATAGATGGCTGCCAGTCTAACTAGGGGCTGTAAATCCATCCAGAGCCTGGGAAAATTTGGGAATTTGGTCATTTTGAAAAGGCATCTGGTCCATCCTGAACCCGATATAATCCCAGGGGAACAAAAGAGCTTTCTCTCGCTTTCTCACTTGCCCACCCAGTGACGCACTTGTGTGTTTGTTAGTGCCCTCTCTCACCAGGGAGCATGCGGCCGTGTTGCCCTGGCAGCCACATAGCCCATGGTCCTGTGGCTCCACAGGCAGACTCTAGGAGGGAGCATAAAATGGACTGCAGCCGAAACAAGCTGAGCTATCTGTAAGGGGGCTGAGACTGATTAGCAGCCGCCTGCAGGCTTCAAAGGACTAAGCTTTAATATCAAGCAGAAGCTCTGGACACTGGCTTTTGTCTTGGCCTTGCTGAGGACACAGTTGGAATTTTCCATTGCAGGACTGAGGGAGATGAGACATTGGAAACCCAGGGGGGCAGCTTCTCTTTCCACACCAATAAACCATGCCATACACACCACAGTCTCCCTTGTGTGGGTCCTTGGGATGCTTTCCTTGTATTCCCATGGAAGAACCCAATTCCTACCTACAACACTTTCAGTAAATGGATTGCAGCCAAAGTGATGCTGTATCACTTACAGAATAGGTTATAAAAACAGTATAGCAAAGGTGGAAAAACCTAAATATCCATCCACAGATTAATGAATAAACAAAATGTGTATATGCACGCAATGGAATATTATTCAGCCATAAAAAAGGAATGAAATTCTTTTTTAAAAATTTATTTATTCTTTTACTGTTCAGTTATAATTGTCCTGCCCTTTTCCCCATTGCCCTCCTGCCCTGCTTCCCTCCACTCCCACAGTCAATCCCCCCTGCCCCACTGCAGCCCCCTGCCAATTGTCCAGCCCCACGAGTCCTCTATTTGTGTTCCTTGGCTTGCCCCTTCCCCTTCTTTCCCCCATTATCCCCTTTCCTACTCCCCTTTGTTCACCCCATCAGTTTGTTTTTTATTCCCATGTCTCAGGTTCTATTTTGCTTCCTTGTTTTGTTGATTCAGTCCACTTACAGGTGAGATCACATGGTATTTGTCTTTCACTACCTGGCTTATTTCACTTAGCATAATGCTCTCCAGTCCCCTCCATGCTGTAATGAAGGGTAGGAGTTCCTTCTTTCTTTCTGCTGCATAGTAAGGAATGAAATTCTACTACATGCCATAACATGGATGAATCTTAAAAACATAGTGCTAAGGAAAATAAGCTGGATACAAAAAGGCAAATGTTATATGATTTCACTTACTTGAGGTACCTAGGATAGGCAAATTCATAGAGACAGAAAGTAGAATAGAGCTTATCAGAGGCTGGGAGTAGGTCAGTGGAAAGTTATTGTTTAGTTGAGTACAGAGCTTCTGCTTGGGATTATATAAAGGACCGGAAATGGAGAGTATCAATGTTTGCACACCAATGTAAATGTGCTTAATTTTACTGAAAGATGGTCCACTTAAAGATGGTTAAAATGATAAATTTGTGTTATATATATTTTACCACAATAAAAATTTTTTCCCACACAAGAGACTGCAATTTCTATGTTGAATGCTGTCTCTCTCTCTCTCTCTCTCTCTCTCTCTCTCTCTCTCTCTCTCTGTCTTTTGGATCATTCACTCAGGGAGCAGCTAGCTACCACCCCTCAAGGACACCCAGGAAACTCTGTGGAGGTGCCCATGTGGTCAAGAATTGAGACTTCTGGACAACACTGGAGAGAAACTGAAGACTCCGTTGAGTGATCCATCTTGAAAGCAGATCCTCTAGACTTGTCTAAGTCTTCAGATGGTAAAACCAGCCCTCGCTGATACCTTGACAGTAATCTCATAAAAACCCTGAGCCAGAACCACCCAGCTAGGTCACTCTGGGATTTCTGACTCTCAGAAATGGTGCAATAATGAATGTTTGTTGTTTAAACCTCTAAATCTTGGGGTAATTTGTTACACAGCAATAGATATTGAGTATAGTATGACTATATAAACACACATTTGGAAAAATGTTAAATGATATAAAATCACAATGTTAGATGATAATATTCATCTAAAACAAGCTTCTACATCTTTTGTTATACAGAGCAATTAGACAGTAGTAGTAACTTGAGGTTAAGAAAAATATCTATGTCCTGATCCTGTTTGTATCCTTTCCTCACACTCATTTGTGTCTCTAGGGTACGGCTATCCCCTCTCAGGTCCCTTATGGCTCCATTTCCCACATTTGTCTGTGTGGGAATGTGTATTTTATATCAACTGCAGAACATTCTTGGTCTCTGTCTGCAGTAATTCAAAATTCATAGCTCAAGTGCAGAATCTGTATTTGAGCTCTGCGTATGGAGCTCCAGATACTATTTGGTTATTGCAAAGACAGACCCTACATAGGAACTCCACAAACTAAGCCCCACCATTTTTTTCCTCTCTCTCACTCTTTCTAAACCCTATCTTTATCACAACGATGTCAAAAGCAATTTGTATATAGTTCTGGTTTATAATTATAACAACTGTCACCATAAAAATTCTTTACCACTCATCAGTGTCTAGTATAGACACTGGGTGAGGACCTTCTAGAAACAGCACATACAAGGTGGAGCCTGGGTTGAAAACCTGGTGGAATGTTGCAGGGCAGCAAGCCTGGAAAACTACTCATGGCAACATGGGCATTTATAGGAAAATTGGTCTGGGATATATACAAGGGTGGTGTAACCCTAAGAAGAAAGGAGTTCAGAGGTTCAACTATGTCACCTTCACTGTTTTGACCCAGTCTGGTGGCAAGTGGGTTTGGCTTGATGCTCAGAACAACTTGTGGGGTAAATCAAACACCAAGTAATTGCTCTTTTTTTCTTGAGTTTTTGTCTTTCTCATGAATGGAAAAATCCTTCCACCTGAGTTATCAACCAGTTGACAAGACTGCTGGCAGATCAGGAAGTCAGGTCTGATCTGAGAGTGCTCACCATCAGTGGCCTGGGGGTTGACAGCTTCCCCTAGGAGGGGTGAAGCATCTGCTGGAAACTCCCCACCCCCATCCCTTGACCTCAATGCTTTAGGGGAAATGAAAAGCAGCTTCTCTTGACAAAGAGATTGGGAATCCCTGCTGCAATGTATTTCTGTTTCCTTAAGGCCTCCATGGAAATATAAGATGTTCGCCAGCAAAGCTAGGTCAAATCTATTAAGGGAGCTGGTGAGGCATTTCCCTCTTGAACACTGGAGAATAACAGAAAAGAACCTTTTCTGACAAAACAAGAGTATCTTTTTGTTTGATTTATTTGGTTTGTTTCACTTTCACTACTGAACAATAGGGAGACGTAACTTAATTGGGGTCTGAAAATAGCCAGTTATTAGAGGAAAAGAGACAAGGATTTCAAAGATGGAGCCCCCGCGGTTTGCGCCGCCTGTAGGGCTGCTGCTCCTTCCCTTGGCCTTTTGGGTTCCCCTTCCTTCAGCAAATCTCTTTCCATCTTCTCAGCTCCCAGAAAGTCATCAAGAAGCCGAGTTCCAGTAACACTGGCCTATAAGACATTTTATTATTCTCTCCAGCCCCTAAATGGATCATTATACTAGAATTCGTTCCATCTTTAGGGAGGAAGGGATGAGTTGAGCAGGCCTTTGTCCAAACAAAGCCACTTTTATATTAATCTGACACCTGCCATCTGTTTTATTTCCAGGGAAATTCTTAACAGGAAGGTGGCACTCCAAGGGGTAAAAACCTGGCTGAATATCTATGAGAATTCATTAGATAATATCCAAAAAATTGCTCCAGAGGGCCTCTCAAAATACAACTAAAGAGTAGTGATTTCCTCAATCAAAGATTTCAGGTTTGTCTTTGATGTTCCCTGGACAGTAGCAATGTTTGGTTATATAGGGGAAGAAATATTAAACAATTTTTATTTTGGCTGACCTTTTACAGAGACAAAAAGTAATTTTGTTTAAATTCTCAATTTCAGTATGGGACAATAACGGCTGGGCAGGGATTTTGCCCAACATTTTGTGAAGTTTATACTCAACAGCCTTTGTCAGATTGGCATTTTATAGTAAATCAATAGAGCGCTGTTATTAAGATACCAGACTGCTACAACTTTAGGAAGATTTTAAACCAAGAAACTTTTTCTGAACCACTAGAGTCTCCACACTGCAAATGCCTGATGTGCTTGAAAAATGCACTCTAGCCCAGGAGCCTTAGAGTGGAATGATGTGGAATCAGATTGTCTGGATTTAAAGATGAATTTGCTTATAAATGCTGTACTTTTGAGAGACCGATGGTCACAACGGCTAAGTATACAGGCTTTGGAGCCAGGCTGCTTATGTTGAAACCATGACCCCACCATTTACTTTCTAGATAATCTTAGAAAAGTTCTTCAAACATCTGGGCCTCAGTTTGATCACCTGTGAAATGGGGATATTAATGGCATCTAACCTCCAAATGTTAAGGGGAGGATAAAATAAGTTGATGCATGTAGAATGCTTCAAGCAACATCTGGCACATAGTAGGTGCTCAATAAATGATAGCTATAGTGATTGGTATTATTTTTTCCAAATTTTCAGCCAATGCCAGGCAAAAATCAATAAAGAAATGGAGCTAACCAAAGAGAACTCTGGGGAAAATGCTGAACTCAGCAAAACTTACCCTTTCATACCCTCTCCCCATTTTCTCTTTCCTGTTAGTGTCCAGGTCCTTTCTATAACAGGGCACTGAGGCTCTGGATATTTTTTCTTTGCTCCCCTCTATTGTCATCAGTCAACTTTACCTACGCTAGTTTCACTCCTTCAGTACTTTGCTCTGATCCAGGTAATAACAATAATAAAATAAAATCTGGTTTAAGGTATTACTGAATGCTGATAAGTGAATGTTATGCTTTTGGGATATCACATTTACATTTCACAAAATAAAGATTGCCTCATTACCAGGAGGAATGAGGAAAACCGAGAACTTCGGGTCATGAAGGTGATGGAGAATGATGATGTTCTGGGGCAGCTGGAGTATTTGGTTTTCCCTGAATCAGAGATAAGCTGCTATGTGGATACGTGATGGAGCTCGTCTGAAAGAGAATTGTTTACTGTGAAGTGTCATAGATGGACTCTGAGGCTCAAGCAGAATGCATTGTGCTTAAACACATCCCTATCAGGTTGACCGGCAGGGTATCAAGACCCCTGTGTTACTTTTCCCAAAGTTCCCAGGGCTGCCGTCAACAAGTCGTGACGAATTGGACTAGCCAAATTTTTCAGTCACATTTGATCTTCCCGGAGGCACAGAGACACCATTAGAAGTTGTTCCAAACAGGAAAGCCAAGGCTGAAGAACAGAGCTAGCAAAATGAGAAAAATGGCAAAAGCCAAGTTTTGACTTCCAGCACCAATTATTATAGTTCCGGCACAGGCGGAGTTGGAAAAGGGGGTCAAGGGTAAGGGGATTTGAGTTCTAGTCATCTCCACTAGCACTAGCCTATCTTTAAATAAGTCAAATCACTTTATCTTAGAGGGTTCTATTTGCAAAATTAAGGAAGACACTGTCCAGAGCACTATCCTTTTACAGTCCCCAAAGGTCCCAGTGGGGGTCTGGGGAATCTCTAAAGCCCCTGCTGAGCCATTTAAGTGCCTCTACATGTAGACAACAGAAGGCAGCAGAGTTTCCTGATTACAGAAAGTCTTGAGGAAATCTAAGAGATAGAAGATTAATCTAGGTGAGAGGGAAGTAATACAGAATATGGTAGAGAGTAGCAACATCAGATACAAGAGAAGGCTTTCATAGCAGATATACATACATACATATATATATGTTTATGTATATGTATGAATATATATATATATATATATATATTCAAATCAGATATGGGTAGGCAAGTGATTCTCAACCCTGTCTGCACTCTAAGGAGTTTTTAAAAAATACAGATGCCCAAGCTCTATTTCAGTAAAGGTGTATGGAAATTTCTGGGTTTGCATCTATGCTTTAATATAATGTAGAAATCTCCCAGTGTAACCCTAATGTTCAGCCAGTGGTGAAAACCAGCAGTGGTTCTCAATGATGGCTTTTAACAATGAAAGGGAAGAGTTGTATGCAAGAGACTTGTGAAGGTGACTTGAGAGGATTGCCAACTGGTGAGACAGGAGAGATAAAGGTCAGGAAAGACTCCAAAACAACTTAGATCTCAAACAAGTGCACTTAAGAGAAGGGGGAGGTCATGACACCATAGTGGAAGGGAAATGGTTTTGGAGGGAGGATGAGTTTGAACTGAGTTGGACAGCAGATATCTGAGTGATCTCATCTCATATTCAAAGTAACAGGCAGCACTGTAACTATTCTAACTAGAAAATTTAGCCTTGAATTGCATCCTTAGCTTTACCAAAGCCCAGCTGAAACAAAATGGCAGTATAAGAAAGATGGGCTTTGAGTATTCCATATGTTTCTTCAGTGTTTGTTGTTGTTGTTTTGGGCTAACTTCTTTTACAGAGCTATAAGTTCTTTATATGTTTATGAATGCCATGGACCTAATTCCCAGAAAAAAATACCACTAGATACATATACATAAAGTTTTGTATGGTGCCCATTTAAGAATCTCTTTTTTATATAGGTGCCAAAGGTAGTGCCAAGCCAAACAAAGTTGTTGTTGTTGTTACTATTAGTGTGTGCTGTTATTTTAAGAGAGAAAACCAGAGACAGAAGAGAAATATAATTAGGGAAGAGAGAGAATCAGGAAAGAGATGTGTTAAATGGGCAGCTTCTCTTCTAACAATAAGTTCACTGTGGAATCTCAAGAGGAAACACTATCTTTCCTAAATGATTTGGAGCATTTCATATCTTCTTTTTGCTCTTTATTCTTTGATTAAAATATTGATATATTATGTGCATCTGTCCTTGGTTTTGTCATTGAAACATCCTGGCAACCACAAGAAAACATGCCAGTTATGATAACTATCTGACTTTTTAATAATCCCTAGCATATCCTGCAAATAGAATTTCACTATCTAGAACTTTTGATTTAGAAAATGAAACAGCTCTTGTTAGTTCTAATAGAGAAAGACAGCTTGATTTTGAACGCTCTGTTTTAATTTGTGTTTTACCAGACAGAGATTTTATTGAAAGTGAAACTCATATTCCTGTTTCACTTTAGCATCTCAACTCTAAAATGGGAAAATCACAACTTCAGTAACAGAATTAAGAATGAGGTCCTGACATCTTTCTTAAAAGGAATTTGGATAAGACTTCAAGGTAAATGCTCACAAATTACTCATACCATATGCCTAAACACACACAAACAGGTTTAGAAAACCTTGTTGAATTCAGTGAAATAATTAGATATGAAGAAAATAACCTGAGCTTTGCCAGATTCTTTTCAACATGGCCCATCCTTGCTTTAAGGCAATGAAAGGGGTGCGAGGTGAGGGAATTAAGGTCATGACCAGAAAGGAATTCATCTCTATGAAGAGGCGTTGCTCTTTCCCAAGTAACCCAGAAAGGGGTCCATAAAGGTCCATAATTAAAATGGAAATTTTCACAATGTCTAGGAGTTCTTGATGCCCTATAAATGAAGAAGGAGGATGTCCTCCAATTCTTTGCAGCAGGAACCCACTTAGGTGGCAGCAACCCTGACTAGGAAATGAAACAGCACATCTACAAAGGGAAAAGTGATGGCTTCTACTTCTTAAATATGAAGAGAACCTGGCAGAAGCTTCTGCTGGCACTCGTACCATTGTTGCCATTGAAAACCCCACTGATGTCAGTGTTGTATCGTCCAGTGAGCTGGGCTGAAGGTTGCTGCTGCCACTGGAGCCACTCCCATAGCTGACAACTTCACCTTCACGAACCAGATCCAGGCAGCCTTCCTGGGGCTGAGGTTTCTGGTGGCTACTGATCCCAGGGCTGAGCACCTGCCTCTCACAGAGATGTCTCACGTTAACCTGCCTGCCATTGCTCTGCGTAACACAGATTCTCCTCTGTGCGGTGTGGACACTGCCATCCTGTGCAACAATCGGGGGCTCACCTGCTGGGTGTGATGCCAGCAATGCAGGGGCTGGGAAGTTCTGTGCACGTGCAGCACCATCTCCGGTGAGCACTCACGGGATGCCATGCCTGGTGCCTACTTCTACACAGATCCTGAGGAGATTGAAAGGGAAGAACAGGCCGCTGCTGGAAAGGCTGTGACTAAGGACGATGTTCTGACGTTAGCAGTGAAAGGAATTACTTTCCAGTTTCCCTTTTCTCGATGCCTAAATTGCAAGGTTTGCAACAAAACCTCTCCATCAGTCTACTTCATATAAAGAAGGGCAGACATGGCTTAGAAAAAAATATAGATGCCTCCTGCTGATATTGTGCATATAGTCACAAATCATCTGGAGTCTAGGTTTAGCCTATACTCTTGGTAGCCACTTAGAACCCCATCCAAGCTAGGGCCTTCCTAAAAAGGTGATGTAGAAAGGAGACAAAAGTAGGGATTGGAATCCAAAAGAAGTGAGTTTAAAACCCAGCCACCCTATAACTGGCCAAATAGACTTTGAAAAAAGTCACTGCACTTTCCTGAACTTTGATTTCTTTGATGGTAAAATGGAGGTAATAATATCCAACTAATGGATTCAGTGTGGAATACAGGGCATAGAAGAGGTCTCCAAAACACTTCAGTCCCTCCTTCCTGTGCTCCCCTCCCCCTTCCTCTTCTTCTTGACTAGAATCCAAGAATTGCCATGCCTGTTCCTGGTCAAGTAGTGAGATGCTGTTTATCTTATGCAAACTCAAGGCAGAGAGTACCCTCGTTTACAGGAGGCTGAAAATTCATAGGAACTGAATGATGAAGTTTTAGACATTTCATTAATTCTCTCTCTTTTTTTTTCACTTTCTTCCCCCATCTTACATTACAGGCACTATTCTCTTGGTATATGCAAATTTACCTTTTTTATTTCTATGGGTGTATGTAGATTAATTTAAAAGAGAAATAGTGGTAGCACAAAGGAGAATTTTCCAAATACAGAATTCATTTCAGAAAGAGAGTGTTTTTCATGACTAGCTAACATTTGGATGCTCGCTAAGTGCCAGGCACTGCTCTTCTTCACATCTCACATGTGTCAATGCAATTCATCCTTACAGCACCATAAAGTGAGTGGTTATTTTAGCAGACAAGGAAACTGAGGCATAGAGAGGTTAAGTAAATTATTCATGCTCACATAGCTAATCCATGGCAGCACTAAGATTTAGATCCAGGCAAATCTAGTTTCAGAATACTGCATGTCCTCTATCACTTCAGCAACTTATTTATCTTCTTTCCCCAGGAGCTCAATATGTAGAAAATTTAGAGAAGATAAATGGGAAAACACAGATGAGAAGAAAACAAATCACGAAGGACATTTGAATTAGGTACTGAGCTTATATAATTGAAATTTGATGCTGTTTTCAAATATTCATAACAGAAGCACTAATGTTTTATATATGGACAGGTAACTCAGTCTGATTGGCCTTGATGTTCTAAGTAATGATGTCAGAAAGCCAACTGAGATTCTTGATAAAGTGTTTGGGGGCTGCTTTATTTCCCTGTGCTAATATTCCTTCAATAAAAATAACCTCAAGGTTTCTAAGGATGGCCAGAATATCCAGCCTGCTTTCTTTGAAAGGGGAAGTATTTCCATTATGAGAAAGATGAAGTGAACATTTCCTTGGCTGGGTTTTTGACAATATTCCTTTACTGGAAATACCTATGTTTCTTCTTCCTGAATGAGACTTCTAGAGTTTGTTTTTGTTTAACATAAAAGGGACCATTTTCTTCCTCCCCTCTCTATGGTAATGAAAAAAGAGAGGCCAAGTAATTTCAGTTCCCTCACTTATCTAGAAGGTAATCTAGGACTCAAATCCAGTTCTCCCGACTCCTCATCCAGTTCTGCCACTCAGCCACATGTGTGTTTTTCTCTTACACACAGGCTCTTTCTGGCCACCAGTAAACACACTGACCTTTGAAATATGGAAAGAAAAGCGCTTTGAAATAAAACTGGCATGAACAGCAGTTAGACGGCCGTCATCTGGACGCTGAAACAAAGAGGGGCATAGTTTTCAAGCTGTCTTCGTAATTACATGAAGCAGTTATCACTCAGGCCCAGTCTGAGCCTTACCCCCCAAATAAACAGCCAAGGTTTGGGAATGCACATAGACCACTTTGTTGCTCTAGCATATTAAAGGGTGGGAAGCTCCCCAGCTAAAAATCACATGTGGCTGGGACTGTTTTCCAGAGCTCCAGGCTCTTTCCTTTCTTCCTTCCCCATTAAGCCCCTCTGCTCTTCTTGGCAAAAGCCTTCAGGTGAGGTAAGTGCCAATTAACAACAAAGAGCTTGATGTATTTCTAGTTTATGACTGAGAGCTGGGTTCTCATGAAATATATTCTTCTCTGGCCCATAAGCCTCCATGTGCAGAGAGCAAGGATTCTAAGTGTGGTTGAAAGTTGGTTCATTTTGGTTACTGCCCTAAAAGTGATTACTCTTTTGGGGGTTTGCTCAAATAGAAAACCAGGCAAACAAACCCCAGAAAAAGAAAAAAAATGACTCTGAAAACATCAGCTGCAAGGGAGCAGAATCTCAGCAAATACTGGTTTTAGAAAATGTGGTCTTAAATTTCTCATGGATGCTTTGGCTATAAATGTGGCCAGACTTCAGAATGAGTAGGAGAAATGAGAATATCTAATCTAAAGGATCTCTAAAGCTTTTTCCTATTTTTACATTTGGATTGTAGTTTTCTATCCCATAAATGATTTTAGTCACGTTTCAGTCATTTGAGTGTTATCAAGTTAGTTCATGAAAAATATTTCATGAATTTTTCACAGGTCACAGAGATCTGAAATCTGACAAAATGATCTTATTTGGCATCTGGTACCCTTTAAGGACCAAGAGATTTGACAATAGGACCATAAATGGGTGAAAATATATTTCAAAACAATTCCTCCAATTATTAACTGTACTCATTTGTTTAATATTGTCAGTGCCTACTGAATTTAGCAAAAAGAATGACAGATGCATATTAAAATGCATGCAAATACAACATACAAGCCACATTTTAACATAATGTTTTGCATTCATAATTTTAGTCTTGTGATTTGTATTTTTATTTGCTTGGGAACAATGACTTTCTTCTTTCCCCACTTGGGAAACAAGGCAAGACTTGTTTCTGCCAGCATCCTAATAGTATTCCTGAAACAGCGGCAAACTTAATGGTTCAGGAACTGCTCCCCACCACCTGCATACAGGCTCCTTAAATAGGGGCTGCATTTACAACACATTGAAAAGGTGGAAATATGCAATCAATCAGTTGCTTTGTTGCATAGTGGCAGGCATTCATGTTTTTGTTGTTGTATTAAAACTGAACAGACTGCTTTTAAAAAAATTAAGCTTTTTAAATGTACAATCTCTCCTCAAACAGAGGGTGTGGCAGAGCGCCTGCTATAAACTCACCAAATCCCATTCCCTTTTAATCCAGGGTCACAGATAGAACACATTTTCCAGCCTCCCCTGCAATTAGGTGATTTCTGGTTAGTGGAATGTGGGCCAAAGTAATTTACACAATGTCCAAGTCTAGTCACTAGAATTTACTGAGCAACCTCCAGTAATGTTCTTCCCTTGCTCCTGACCTCCTGACAAGGTGCAAAGGATAGCGTGGAGTAGCAAGGGCATAAGGAGAAGCCTCTGAATGGAAAGAGGTTGAATCCTGGAATACAACTGTGTAGAGCAGACTCTTTGCTCCCATCCATCTCTCCTTGATCAAGGAATCACAATAGACTATAACACATATTTATTACGTGGTAACCAGCCTCCAATGCTTGCATTTCCTTGTATTCATATCCTTGTGTCACCAATCTATGGCACCAGGATTGGTCTAGGGACCAATAGCATATGATAGAAGTGATATTATGTCATTTCTGAGCTTAGGTTATAAAAGACTGTATCTTCTGTCTTGGGTGTTCTCTGACTCATTTGTGTGTGTGTGTGTGTGTGTGTGTGTGTGTGTGTGTTTCTGTGTTTCTGTGTTTCTTTCTTTCTCTCTCTTTTTCTCTCTACTGTCTCTGGGGAAATCCAGCTGCTATGTCTTAGGATCATTTAGGCAGCCTGTGGAGGTGCCCATATGTTAAGGAATGAAGACCTTCCTCAAAAAGCCAGCAAGGGGTTGAGGCCTGCCAATTATCACATGAGTGAGCTTGGAAAAAATTCCCCAGCTCCAGCTGATCTTCAAATGACTGCAGCTACAGCAAATAGTTTGAATACAACTTTGTGAGAGACACTGAGTGAGAACTACCCAGCTAATCTGCTCATGAATTCTTGACTCTGAGAAATTGTGTGAGACAATAAATGTTTGTTGTTTTAAACTGCTAGGTTTTGGAGTTATTTGCTACAAAGCAATGGATGATTAATACAATGTGAATAAGAAACAAATATATATTGAGGGAACTTCCAGCCAAGATGGAGGTGTAGGAAGATACACTTTGCTTCCTCTCACAACCAAAAGAAGGACAACAACAAATTTAAAAACAAAAAATAATCAGAATTGCCAGAAAATTGAACTGTATGGAAGTCTGACAACCAAGGAGTTAAAGAAAAAACATTCATCTAGACTGGTAGAAGAGGTGGAGACAGGCAGCCTGAGTGTAAAGGATGTGGGAAAGGCAGTGGCTAGAGGACTGGGTGGTCCTACATTTGCATGCAGATAAACCAGGAGGAACAACTGGAGAGAGACAGACCATACCACCAGGGATTCAGCATGGGGAAATAAGGCCTTCAAACCTCAGGCTGTAAAACCTTGAAGGGTTGAGGCAATGGGAGAAACTCTCAGCCTCACAGGAGAATTCATTAGAGAGACCCACAGGGTCCTAGAATGTACATAAGCCCACCTACCCAAAAATCAGCACCAGAAGGGCCCAATTTGATTGTGGGTAGTGGGGGAAGTGACTGAAAACCAGCAGAGAGCAGAGCAAGTGTCATTGCTTACTCTTGGACCCATTCCCCACAGACAGCATTAGAACGCAGTGATGTGGATTGCCCCACCCTGGTGAACACCTAAGGCTCTCCCCACTTACTACTAACTGGCATGCTGAGTAATGAAGAGATAGCCAATCTATCAGATGCAGAGTTCAAAACACTGGTAATAAGGATGCTCATAGGAATGTTTGAGTATGGTTGCAAAATAGAGGAAAAAGTGAAGGCTATGAAAAGTGAAATAAAGGAAAATATACAGAGAACCAACAGTGCAGGGAAGGAAACTGGGACTCAAGTCAACAAAATGGAGCAGAAGGAAGAAATAAACATTCAACCAAAACAGAATGAAGAAATAAGAATTCAAAGAAAAATGAGGAGAGGCTGAGGAACCTCTGGGACAACTTTAAACATTTCAAAATTCAAATCATAAGGGTCCCAGAAAGAGAAGAGGAAGAGCAAGACATTGAAAACTTATTTGAAAACATAATGAAGGAGAACTTCCCTAATATGGCAAAGGAAATAGACTTCCAGGAAGTTGAGGAAGCTCATAGAGTCCCAAAGAAGTTGGACCCAAGGAAGTACACACCAAGGCACAACTTAATTATATTACCCAAGATTAAAGATCAGGAGAGAATCTTAAAAGCAGCAAGAGTAAAAAGATAGTTACCCACAAAGGAGTTCCCATAAGACTCTCAGTTGATTTCTCAAAAGAAACCTTGCAGGAAAGAAGGGGCTGGAAAGAGGTATTCCAAGTCATGAAAGGCAAGGACTTACATCCAAGATTGCTCTATCCAGCAAAGCTATCATTTATAATGGAAGGGTAGATAATGTGCTTCCCAGATAAGATCAAGTTCAAGGAGTTCATCATCACCAAGCCCTTATTATATGAAATGTTAAAGGCACTTATCTAAGAAGAAGAAGAATATCAAAACTATGAACAGTAAAATGACAACAAACTCACAACTATCAACCTAAACTCACAATTGAACCTAAAAAAAAAAAAAGCAAAATGAACTAAGCAAACAAGGAACAGAATCACAGAAATGGAGATCACATGGGGGATTATCAGTGGGGAGGGAGTGAGGAAAGAATGCAGGATAAGGTACAGGGAATTAGAAGCATAAATGGTTGTTGGGAACTGCCTTGCCTGGTTTCAGGAGCTGTAAACCCCCATGGCTAAGGCTGACTGAGTGACCTTCGGACCATAAGCCACTAAGGAGACAAAGCTTATCTCCCTGGCAGGGGCACTGCTTCTGCTCCTTTTACTTCACCCCACCTGGTGCCCAGTGCTTGATCGGTTAGCCAATGGCAGGTAAGATTCCCCAAGGGGGGATGACCTAAGACAGGCACAATTATGGGGAGGCCCCAGGAAAGGACTTGGGGGGTTACAGCAAAAGGGGGTGATGGACCCTTGCCTCTTAGCTTTAACATAGCCTGAGTTCTCATTCTGTCTTCAAGAAGTCTCCTAATCTCTTGACTGCCTTACTTCCCCTGCCTGACTTAAGCCTGAAATACTGCTGGTGGTAGGTGTAGCCCTGTGTTGGAAAGGGTGGGTTCCCTAGGGAGATCAGACTTAAGAAAGAATATGTAAAATCCTGTGAAACCTGCTTTGTTTAGAATGCTCTCAATTAAATGATAAGGGTCCAAGCAAGAAGTGAGTTTGTTCCTTAAAGTTTTATAGCTCTTTAGCTATCTGACCATGACTCAAAATAGGCCCTCAGAGTTCTTTGTATATTATCTATTGTTTGATCCTTACTGCCTGACAATGATTAATGAGCTCTACCTGTATTCCTGTGCAATTGAAACCCAGTGAAAACCTGTCAAGGCAAGGGTTGGCACGCTCTCCCCTTGAGAGAGTGGCCATGCCATCCCTCTTCCTCCACAGGACTCAGTAGTCCATGTGAATTTGTCTCGTATCTCATCCATAACACCACAGACACTGCAGGCCAGTGTCCATGTCAAATGGTAGGTACAAAATAGACAGGGGAGGTTAAGAATAGTATAAGAAATGAAGAAACCAAAGAATTTATATGTATGACCCATGGACATGAACTAAGAGGGAGGGATGTGGGTGGGAGGGGTGGTGCAGGGTGGTGGGGAGTAAAGGGAAGAAAGAAAATGGGACAACTGTAATAGCATAATCAATAAAATATATTTTAGAAAAAGAAATAAACATTTGTTGAGACACCAAGACATTGGGACTATTTGTTACAGTACATAAATACCAACTAATACAGAGGGGCAAGGCTTTCCGCAACTGTGAACATACTGTGAGCAGAATTCTAAGATTTCTTTGGGGAAAGGCTTTGGTTTGCTATTTTTTGAATGATCACCTCCTAGCACAGTGCATGCATAAGAGTAGGCACTGAACAAATGATAAAATAATGAATGTGGCTTTCAATAAAATGCATAGTGTAGTCCTGTACATGGTATGTGCAAAGTCAACACTGTTAAGAGCAACTACCACTTTAAAGTTACAAGGGATTACCTATACTTTATTTAGGGTCAGAAAAATTCTGGGATTGTATTCCTATCAAATGTCTATATTATAGTTTGCCAAACACTCAGGTAAAGAGGAGAAAAGCTCAGTCATCTGGTTATATTTGTGTTTGTTATTTTGTGTTTTCAGATGACTTTGCTTGTGTTTGTATGGGCTATGTGCTGTTCTAATAAGTACATATGTTAATATTTTTAATCCTTATAACAACCTGATAAAGAGTATTCTGTTGTAAGGTAAACACTGTACTTGCCTTCTCCCATGACCACATCAAAATTACAACTAAACTACAGAACAACCATCACTGAGAACTGCCTGAAGTCTAACTGAACAGATGTCCTATAACTAAGCCCATATAGAATAATCCACGTAGAGATGTAGGAGTGTCAGAGATACAGAATGGGCTGGTCCCATATTCAGATGTGGTCATTAAAAACAAGGAGGAATATCTCGGCTGCAGGTCCACCTTGAGGATTGCGGGGTTCCAGCCCCACACGGGGCTCCCCAGCCTAGAGTTCCAGTACTGGGAAAAAATGTCCCCATAACTTCTGACTGTGAAACCCAGTGGGGATTGCAGCTGAGTGAGGCAGAGAGCTTCTGGAGCCCCAGGCATTCCTCTTCAAGGGTCCACTCACAGACTTACTTACTGACAGACTTATTGGCTCAGAGGTCCCATGCTGGAGCAGCAGCTCAAAAAGTGTGAGGGACAGATGAGGAGGAGATGAATTATCTGGCTTCAGGGTGGTGGCTGGAGGGGCAGCTTTCTCCCAGACAGAGGTGCTGGGAGAAGCCATTATTTCTTTACTGAGCCCTCCCTTTGCAGGCCCACATAGGTGCATATCTGAGTCTCTATCAACCTGGCTAATACTGTTTGCCTTCCCTAGTAATTCTTTGAAACTCTGCCTGACCTGCCTTGTGGGCCTACTCAAGTTTTTTTTTTAATTATATTTTATTGATTATGCTATTACAGTTGTCCTGATTCTTACTCCTTTGCCCCCCTCCACCCAGCACCCCCTACTCTCTCAGACAATCCTCCTATCATTGTTCATGCCAGTGGGTCATTCATATAAATTCTGGACTACTTCATTTCCTATACTGTACTGTACATCCCCATGGCTATTCTGTAATTATCTCTTTGTACTTCGCAATCTCCTCACCTCTTTAACCTTTTCCCCACATTGGCAACCATAAAATTATTCTGTATCCATGATTCTGTCTCTGTTCTTCTTGTTTGCTTAGTTTGTTTTTTAGATTCAATTGTTGCTAGATATGTATTTATTGCCATTTTATTTTTGATAGTTTTGATCTTCTTTTTCTTTAATACATCCTTTTAACATTCCATATAATAATGGTTTGGTGATGATGAACTCCTTTAGTTTTTTATTTTCCAGGAAGCTCTTTACCTGCCCTTTGATTCTAAATGATAGCTTTACTGCGTAGAGTTCCCAGTGATTTTTCCATACAAATGCTCTATCTTGCCTTATACTGCTGACTTTTGTAAAATCTGTCAAAGGTTCACAAACCCAAACAAGCAGCATCTAGCCTCAGTGTGTCCTATATCTCTTGCTAAGCAGCCCCAAACATAGCACTAGCAGCAGCCAGCTTCAGATTCTTAGTCTCTCCCACACACCTTCAAGCCCAGAACAAAGGCAACCATCTACAGATTGCTTTGTACCTCATATCAGGTGGCTCCAAGCAGAGCAAGGGCAACAGCTAAACTTGGCCTGTACCAGACCCCCTCACAAGAATCCCCACAACCAACATACCTGGTGGCCAGCTTCAGACTACACCTGAGCACCACCTAACCAACTCCACAAATAACACACCCAAAGGATGGACTTGGCAGGAACCAGACCTCACTAAAGAAAATCCTGCTTTATGGGGTCAGCCCCTGCACACCAGCTCTTCTGCTGTAGTCTGATCCAGTCCTCACAATCAATCTGCCTGAAGGTAAATCCCTCCCACTGACATGCCAACAGCAATCAAGTGTCAACTAAAACAGGAGGGCACACACAACCCATACAAGGGACACACCTGGAGCACCCAGCTCAGACAACAAAAGAGACTGTGTCACTGGGTCAAACAGGACACCTACTACATAAGACCACTCTACCAAGATCAGATGACATAGCAGCTCTACCTAATACACAGAAAAAAACACAAGGAGGCAGGCAAAATAAGAAGACAAAGAAGCATATTCCAAACAAAAGGACAGGATAAAACTCTAAGAAGAGAGCTAAATAAGATGGAGACAAGCAATCTACCAGATGAAGAGTTCAAAACACTGGTTATAAAAATGCTCAGTGAACTCAGGGAAAACTTTAACAAAGATATAGAGAACATAAAAAGAACTAATCAGAAATGGAAAAATACAATAACTGAAGTGAAGAATATATTAGAAGGATTCAACAGTAGATTCAATGAAGCAGAAAATCAAATCAGCAATTTCAAAGACAAAGTAGCAAGAAAACACCCAATCAGAACAGCAAAAATAACAAAGAATCAAAAAATTAAAGATAGTTTAAGGGGCCTCTGGGACAACTTCTAGTTTACCAATATTTGCATCATGTGGGTGTCAGAATAGGAAGAGAGAGAGCAAGAAACTGAAACTCTATTTCAAGAAATAATGATAGAAAACTTTCCCAAACAGTTGAAAGAAATAGACATACAAGTCCAGGAAGTGCAGAGATTCCTAAATAAGATGAACCCAAAGAAGTCTAAATCAAGACCCATCATAATTATAATGCCAAAATTTAAAAACAAAGAGAGAATTGTAAAAGCAGCAGAGAAAAAGCAGTTAGTTACATACAAGGGAGCCTCCATTAGACTGTTAGCTTATTTCTCAACAGAAAGTTTGCAAGCTAGAAGGAAATGGCATAAAATAATTAAAGTGATAAAAAGCAAGGCCCTACAACCAAGATTATTCTAACCAACAAGGCTATTATTTAGAGTTGAAGGACAAATAAATAGCATCCCAGACAGGAAAAAGCTAAAGAAGTTAATCACCACCAAATGAATATTATCAGAAATGTTAGAGGGTCTTCTAAGAAGAAGAAGGAGGAGGAGGAGGAGGAGAAGGATAAGGAGAAGAATAAATATAAACAATAAAATAGCAAAAACTATATACCTATCAATAATCACTTTAAAAATAAATAAATTACATTCTGCAATCAAAAGACATAGGTGGCTGAATAAATACGAAAACAAGACCCATAACTACTCTGCCAACAAGAGACACACTTCAGATCAAAAGACACATGCAGACTGAACAAGATGGAAAAAGATATTTCATGCAATTGGAAACCAAAGTATGTGGGGTAGCAATACTTGTATTAGGCAAAATAGATTTTAAGACAAAGAACGACCCAACAATTCCACTTCTGGGTATATATCTGAAGAAACACAAAATGCCAATTCAAAAAGACATATGCATCCCTGTATTCACTGCAGCATTATTTACAATAGCTAAGATATAAAGCACAGGTGGCAAACACAAGGCCCGAGGGATGAATCTGGCCCTCCACCTTGTTTTATCTGCCCAGCACCTTGTTTCTACCCCATGGCAGTGCTGAGCTCTCAATTAACTGTTAAGGAGTAGTTACATTTATACAGTCCTAAAGTTACATTCCGCCCTTTGAAGACAACCATGAGGTTGATATGGCCCCTGGTGAAAATGAGTTTGACACCTGGGATGTAAAAGCAACTTAAGTGTCCATCAGTAGACAAATGGATAAAGTAGAGATAGTACTTACATACGATGGAATATTACTCAACCATGTGAAATCTTGTCATCTGCAATAACCTGAATGAACCTGAAAGGATATTATGGTAACTGAAATAAGTCAGGCAGACATATACCCATATGACAAATACTATATGATTTCACTTAATGTAGAATCTAATAAAACAAATTAAACAAATGAAACAGAAACAAACTCATAGATGCAGAGGCATTTTGATGGCTGCCAGGTGGGAGGCATGAGTAAGAAAGGGGAAGGGATTAGATATGCAAATTGCAAGTTATGAAAAAAACAGTTACAAGGATGGAAAGTACAGTCATACTATTATTGAATATAGTCAATAATATTGTAATATCTATATATGGTGTCAGATGAGTACTAGCTTTATTGGAATGATCACTTTATGTTTTATATAACGTCTAATCAGCATGTTATACACCTGAAACTAATATAACATGGTATGTGAACTGTAATAGAAAATTTAAAAAAATATTCTTTTAAAAAACAGTGTTCAGATTTTACTGATGAGGAAGTAGTCTCAGTAGAGTTAAGCACCCTGTCCTAGTCACAGAGCAATTCCAAAGCAGAGACTGTGCTTCATCTCTGGATTTGCAAACATCAAAGACCATGAGGTTATCGATGATAAAATACTATATTGCTCCTTCAGCTGAATTCTCAAGAGATAGGACAGAGGTGTGAAGTCTAGGAAAGGACCTCTAAATTGATGGGGTGGATTAAGAGATATGCTTGGGAGGACAGAATAGAATAAGACTTTTAGGTCTTGAAAGATTCACATAAAGAGGAGCTATGATCAAAATTTATAAAGTCCTAAAGGACAAGAATTTATTGACCCAAACCAATACATATCACAAGGATGATTTCTCCTTTGAAGCTTGTCCAGGATGGTTTGGCAGAACTTGAATGAAAGCTGCTTGTACATCTCCCTCTGCCTCCAGGTCAGCAGCACAGAGACTAGGCTCCAAACCCAGAAGCTGTGATGGAGAGAACACCTGGAACCACAGGGCAACCAGCTCCATGTGGAACAACCAGAAGAGGAAGGCTTGACCTCCCTGCTAATTGACAAAAACCTTCATAACTAAAATTTCTTCCAATGCTTGTAAATTAGCACTAGCCTCCGAGAAATCAGAAATGGGCCAAAGAAGCACCGGGAATGGGACGACATCTAACACTCTCCGGCCAGCCCCTTTCTTGCTTGTTTTTCATGGAAAAATGTGTATAATGAGTATGCTGGGTATATATCTCGGGCAGGCAGCTCCCTGAGTTCTCTCTGCCCAGTGTTGTGGGAAGGAGTGGAAGCTGCTGTTTACAAGGAACATTGCCAAAGAGCTAATGAGAATTTTTCATGACTCTTGGATGTTTGCAGAACTAAAGGCTCTCAAAACTTGACTCCCAGGCTGACCTAGGGTCTTGGAGACAAGATAATGACTGGTGTGAAGAAGCTGTGGCTTACACAGAAAAGCCTTACTTACTTTGACTTCTATGAATTTTGATTGCCAAAATATGCTCCTCTCAACTTTACATAGTGAGACAGGTTTTTAATTTGTGACAGCTGATGCTCTGTAGTTTTGAATTTCTTGTTCACTTCATGGAAGGATGGGTTTTCTAAAGACATGACTGATGCATTCACCTTTTACAAGGCTAATATTGAAATTGTGTAGAATAATATACTGTTTTAAAGAATGCAGGACTGTTTACCTCAAAATAAATTAATATGTTCATTACAAATCACTTTAAATAATGTATTTAAGCAGGAACATATAATATGTAACAGGAACATAAGTTTGAATTTTTGTACTTGAAAACAAGACCAAATGCTTTATAATTGTCCACAACTCAGAATATTCATATATTCAATATTTATGCTGGTAATTGTTCTCTCCAAATCATTCTGAGTTGATGAAATTTTGCTACAGAAATAAACAGCCTACATTTATGCATCCTCATACTCTTTACCAGCTGTGGCTCACAAAATCAATTACTTGGCACTAATTCAACACTTTTAGGCTTTTCCATTACAATAAAAGATAATTTTTAAAAAACAGCCAATGACTGTCACTGTATAAATAAAATCATGATTTACTAACAAATGGATCACTATGGTGCCAAAAGGCCTTGTTCAAGGGCACCTTCTGAGGGGCAGCCTTGAGGAGATTCCTCCCACACTTACCCCACTATGTCACATGTTCAATTTTCATCTTTTCCTTGAAATATTCCTAAGGAAGTAGACATTTTGAGTTGGAAGAGGGTCTGAGGAAGATACAAGATCTAGAGGAAGCCAAAGAATGGAAAGGTGAGAAGCAGGCCCAAGGAGGGTGCCTGCCTGATGCTGGCCGCAGCTCTCCCAGAGGAAGCCCAGTGGCCTGGCCCCTCTGCGCTTCCTGTGCGGAATGTGGCTGGAATATCTCTTTGTCTAGATATTTCTACAGCCAAGGCATACTTTGCATTTATATCCTGACAACAAAACTACTATTTTATTACTTAACAACACAAGAAGAGAAAACCCCAATATCCCTCTCCCTGCTTTCTATATTGTTTGTTTTCTATCCAACACCACACTGACACCTGAATAATCTGTATAAAAATGCAAATTCAATCACAGTATTTCCCTGCCACAAAATGATTTCTCACCAAAAGCTTCTCAGTCCTACATTGGCTTTCAAGATCCTCTTCAACCCACCCCCACCCTACCTACCTTTCTGACATTGTATTCTATCTCTCTCCCTCTCAGCTCTACACTCACAGGGCACCTAAGCAGTTAGATTCTCTCCATCAGGTGTCCTTTACCCTCTCTCCACTCTCCTGGAGTTCTCTCTCCCCCTCAACCATCTTACCTGTGGTATTGTCTGCCTGATGAAACTCTATAACATTCTGTAAGATCTACGTCTTTGGCTTGGAAGCCTTCTCTAGCTTCCTAAACAGAGATGAGCTCTTGCACCTTTGAACCTCCACTGTGACAGGTGCAGCATTTGTTATGCTCTTTTAACAACTGATTACTTACATGACTTCCACTTTGATCACTATTTCTCTAAGTATGGTCCAAAGAAAAATTGCCTCAAAAATATCTGCCTATGAAAAGTGATGCTGTCTCATTCCCATTTCAACAGGAGTCCCAGGGGCTCCACAGGTGACAAAAGTTGGAGAACTAATGGATTGAACTTTAAACTCCTCAAGGGCAGGCATCATCTGGTAGTACATGGTTCATAATGAATGGATAAAAGTAGCTAATTGCTTTTGAGTCACAGGCTGGGCTTCTGCAGCTCCTACTGTGTGTGCAACATTTATGAAGGCAGCTGAGGACTCATTCAATCTTGTTCACCATTGTGTCTATGGCAGATCCCAGTTGAGGGCCGTGGGTCATACATAATAGGTCCTAAATATGTGCTTTTTCAACGAATTGAAAGACACTGTGGCTTACAGAAGCTCTGAGTGCTGTGCAGCAGAGCAGAAATGAGGCAAAGCATCAACAAGATTAGCACAAGGCCTGTTCAGTTACTCATGAGGAGGCACTAAGTGAGAGCAAGAGCATGGCTGGCTGGCAACACTCTGATGATCCTTTGTCAAAATCCTTGATGTGGGCTGTGAAATGTCAAGTCCAGATTTGATTAAGCCCAACTTCAAATCCCCAAGGCAAGTATGTATCCATGGTCTTAATGTAATTATTGGAGCCACCTCCATCTATTACTTTCAAAAGGGCTGAGCTAGCACCTCATCCACTGATATAGACACCTACAAAATGAAGCCTGAAATTAATTCAGCACATCCTTGGCAGATAATGCCTAAAAAGCTTGATCAGATTCCTTCCTGAAAACTGGAGTATCAAATTATATTAAAAAAAAAAAAAAAAAAAAAAAAAAAAAAAAAAAAAAAAAAAAACAGAAAGAGAGAGAAAGAGAGAGAGAGAGAGAGAGAGAGAAAGGGTGGGTCCCAAAGGGTACAGTAAAAATCAAATGTTTGTTTCCTTAGCTTAGGGTTAGAATTTTGTCTGTTTGGAACTTTCTATTTCCTCCTTTGAGTGATAACCTATCAATTTTCAGTTAACCCATGCTTTGAAATTTTAAAGGCAGAGCCCGTAAACAACTGCTGTAAGGGCAGTGGATTTCTAGTTGAATGAGTCAGTATATGCGAGTGGAAACTTGGCTTCCCTTGCTTATACACATTTGAACAATGGGCAAAAAATAAGTCAGGCCAGAACTGAGTCCCAAACCGAAGTAGGCACGTTGGGATCTATCAAATTAAACCAAAATGCCACAGCTTCACTGGAGCAGACCAGATTTCACCACTGCCTTCTCAGAGGGCTCAGGGGCGGGGGCCTTTCCTTTCCAGCTCAACCACAAGCCAGAGCTCCACTTTGTTCTGTGAAATTCAGAACACATTTGTTCTCCTTTATTTTCCCCCTTCAAAATTTACTCCTGCCCTTATTTAAGGTCTGTCTGGCTAGAACCAAAATCTTAAAAGCCAAAGATAGCTGGGGGAAGGAAGGCTGCTTTATTGTGAAATCTAACCTAAGTAAAAGCAGGACAGATCAGCAATCTTCTCATCTTACCTGGTGGTGAAGTCTAACTGATCCACATGGTTTAGAGAACTTGAAAAAGGTCAGATGAGCTGTTAAACCACTGAAAATTTAGAGGTTTGCTGTATAAAAATGATTCCAAGCTTTCTAACATCCTGGAAGCTTCCTAAAGCAAGACCTCTAAAGTCTGAAGAGACACAAGTCTCTGGGTGACCCTAGAACCAACCTCATGTTTCTGGGACTCTTGAGATCAGCCCCGGCCAGATATCTAGAGGCTATTGTGGAGTCTGCTGAAGCAGTCTGCACCAGACTCACCACAGAAATAGATCACTTCCAAACTAACATCTAGTGTAGGGGGCTGGGAGAAGCAAATAGCTTTTCACCATTTTGTGGGGGAGGGGGTGCCATACATCAAAAACTAATGCCAGGCATGGCAGTGACATTAAGGTTGGGGTCAGAACAGCAGCTGCCACTGGAATGATTGGTTTAAACAGCAAGCACTCTTTCACACAAAAATGAGACATAGTTCCTGCCTTTCAGGGACTCCCTTCCTGAAAGCACCCATGGTCTCGTTTTCTCTTGGCTTGCAAATGACATCCAAACTCATATAAATTTCTTCCAGCTTGCCCTCACTTATTCTTCTATGCTCTCACCATCTCTCATGTGCATTCTACCCTCTAGACCAAATGTTAGCAAACTTTTTCTGTAAACAGTCATATAGTAAAAGTTTTAGGCTTGCCGGCCATATGGTCTCTGTCACAACTATTCAACTGTACTGTTGTAGAACAAAGGCAATCATAAATAATAACGTAAATGAATGCACATGGCTGTATTTCAATAAAACTTTACTAAAAAAAATGTGGTGGGTTGCTTTGGTCCCCAGGCTGTAGTTTGGCAAACCCTGTTTTTGATAAACCAGATTTCTTCCTTCGTAGGTTCTGGTTTCTTCTCCCTGAGGGCCTTTGTTCTTTTCTCCCAGCTCAAATAAATTAATTCATTAAAATTTACTATTTATTGGAAGACTATTATGTGCCAGATACTATCTTAGAATCTAGAGCAATAACAATGTAAAAACAGATAACACTTTCTACTGTGATAGAATTTAGATTCTAGTGGAAGAAAAGGGACAATAATGGGTAGCAAAAGCACACACACCAGGTGAAATTAGGATGAAGAAAAACAAGGCAGAGTATGGGGATAAGGATCCTATTTTAAATAGAGCAGTCAAGGAAGGACACTGATGAGGATATGGAAGCAGAGATGAAAATAAAGCAGGAGTTCAAGCTATGGGGATATGGGGGTAGGAAAAGCACTCCAGGTAGAGGGAACAGGAAGTGTGAAGTACCCAATACACAGTATTTTTGGTATATTGGAGGAAGTGATAGGAGGCCAGTATGGTAAGTAAAATGAATGAGTGGGGAAAGAGATCAGAGGTAACTGTGAGCAAAATTTTGTAGGGCCTTACAGGCCATGGAAAAGACTTTGATGTTTATTCTAACTATGATTGGAAACCATTGAAGGGCAGAAAGTGAAAGAATGGTATAATCTGACTTACATTTTAATAGGATTATTCTGACAGCCATGTGCAGAATAGAATATAGGGAGTCAAGAATAAAAGCAGAGAGACCTGACAAGAGGCTATTGCAATAATCCAGGTGACAAATGTTGCCCAGAGTGATAACAGAGGAGGTATAAGAGTTGTTGGAGTCTGAATATATTTTAAAGGCCAAGTAAAAGGTAGGTTATGAAGGAAATAGTCAAGGACAATGCCAAGAATTTAGACCTGAGCAACTGGAAGGATGAAGTGCCCATTTATTAAGATGGGAAAGACCTCAGGAAGAACAGATGGAGTGAAAATAACTAAGATTTTAAAAAATCATGTTATGTGTGATGTCTGTTGAAGCTTCGAGCAAAATGTTGATAACTGCTTTGGAGTTTAGTGGGAATATCATGGATAGAGATAAGTGTTGCAATAAATGATATTTAAAGCCCTGAAATGAGGTAGAATCACTGAGGGAGAAGTGAGGGGAGATTGAAGGTCAGGGACTGAGTTCTGGAGCACCCCAATGTTTAGAGTTTGGAAAGATGAAGAAGAGGCAACAAAGAAGATTTACAAGGGCTGACCCCTGAGACAGGAAGTGAAGTAAGAGTGACCTCCCAGGAGTCAAGTGAAGAAAGTCTTTAAAGAAAGAGGAAATGAACAACTGTGTGAAATATTGCTAACATATTGAGCAAGAGGAGGACAAAGGCATTTCCCAGATTTAGCAACATGAGAGGCATTGTTGACTTTGATGAGAACAGTTTGAGGCACGGTAGGGATGAGAACCTGTATGTAATATTTACGACAGAGAATGGGAGAGGCTCAAATAGCACCTTCTTTCTCCTGGGATCCTGTAATAATTTATACTCCTATAACATCTTTCCCAATTGTAATTGTTATTTATACTTGTATTTCTTATGCTATACTTATTAGAAATATACTTATTTTTCTAGCTCCTCAACTAATTTGTGAGCAATTTGAATGATGAATGATGTTCATCATCCTCTAGAAAACACAACAGGAGGCACAGGTTAGGTGTTCATTAAATGTTTGTTAAATAATAAAATGGTCATCTAAAAAAAGAAACTTTCTATAAAAACATAAGTGCCATTTAGACTACAAAAAGTAATACTAATAAGCAGGCTATAAAAAGGGGGGAGAATTAGTACTATATATTATGTGAAGTGTTGTGACACTATAGGTATTTGGGTTTATACCCAGAACTTTTAAAACCTCTTTTCGTATTTAAATTATACATAATTTTTTTCTGCAGATCTGGTGAGATTATTCAGTACAACTAGTCCAATTTTCCCTAGGAGGATAGGAGGAGGAAGCTCTGGAGGAGTTAGGGAACTTGCACTCATCCTGTAGACTGTGTATACTTGATGTTAAATTTTATAAAATTTTTCTCTACTTCCTTTTGAGTTTCCAAAATTACCAACTCACCTCACTGTGAGAAGCCTCCCAAAATTCCTATTTTCTTATTCTTTTGTTTAAGGTAATATTTTTATAAATGAAAGTCACTACAGTGAGTTGCTTTAGGGTCTGAATAACATTGGGTTGGTGCATTCTCTTTTTGTTGGAATGATTATTTGCATGTTCTGTTCTTAAAACCATGACTATTGAGATCCAGAAGCACAAATTATTATATGATGATTCAAGTGACTTTCTGATTATACTGTTTAATAAAATTAACACTTAAGTCTGAAACACTGTTCAGAAGTCAAATGATGACTTTCCCAAGGGTCTATTTAAAAAAAGTAAAAAATTAAAAAGTAGCTTCATTTCAGAGGATGAAATGTTCAATCCTTCTATCTCCAATTGAATAAGGGTTAGCGAGTGCAGTTAGTTACTGCAAATTAGTGATTCAGTTATATTTTATTTATCCAATAAGGGGAGACGTTTTTATAAGTGTTAGGTGAGTCATTTTATAAGACCAAAGCCAAGTAAAATTAGAGCAGTCCCTGGCTAAAGATATTTTTATTGCAATGAGAAGGTCTCTTTCTGGGCATTGGATACTCAGGTGTGGTTAGACTTTGGCATGGAAAGTAAGAAGTCATGAATTCTAAGAAAATGACTTCTAATGTCTTGAATATGTAATGCCACAGACACATGCAGACACGTTTTCTATAAGAAGCCAAAAATATGCAACAGATAAAATTAGGTAGAAGCAGCTGAACATTTTCTGCTTTATATTCCACTTATCAATGATCCCGAGGACTGCAATACCTGCTCTTTTCATAGAGAGCATATATTTTTTCCTATTTTAAGGAGAAATAATCATACAGAAAACTGTTTCTGTGAATTACTCTTTTATACCTATTGAGCTCCTTCCCATTTTGTGGATTGTGGATTTAATGGGTTGCGATCCTTTTTAAACACTATGGATACCTAACGCGCATTGAAACCCTCTAAGCCATGGAAAATCACGGAAATATCTCAGTGCCACAATCACAAAAGTGAATGATCTTCCTAACACAAACTTTAGAGGTAAAATGAAATTACATTTTCCATAGGTTTCTGAGTATCTGCTGACCGGTGACCACAGTTTCCCATGACTTCATCCAGGCCCCTCACAAGGATTCTGTTTTAGCCAGCCAGCCACCAACTCTCAGCTGTCATGGCCCTGGAGTCTCATCCCTGGAAAATATCAGGAGCTTCAACAATAATACAATCAAGAAGTTGCAACCATAGTTATCTTTTAGACACCCAAAATAGTATTACCTTGCTTAGGTCAGGGAGCAGGTTTCTGGTGTCTTCACTGTCAGTATAATGGCTATTTAACCAGGACTTTTTGGTCAAGAGAGCCACTCATCAATAAAGCAATCTATATAGCAAGTGCATATTATCACCATTTTGACAAACTAATACAAATCCACAGAGACTTTTTAATTGGTATCTAATGATTATAATGTATAGATATTCATTTTGGAATGTGAAAGTATATAAAAGAGAATAAAGTATTATGGTTTTAGGACAAAGTGGGGGTGTACAGGCATGATGAAGTAAGCTCTTGTCTTTGTATTTCTTCTTATATTTATAAGAGAATATTTATGAAATTGTATTTGTTTGGAAACCAGAAATTTGTACTTTCTTTACAAAGAGGAAGAAGCTAGTGTCTTCTCTGAATCAATAATGATCACTACTAATTCACGAAGATGAAGAGCCCTGGGTTTGAATCTCAGGTCTGACACTTACTCACTGTGCCCTCCTGTGCAAGTTATTACACTTATCTCCAAGCTTCAGACATTTCATGTATGAAATGGGGATGTCAATAACCACTTTCAGGGTTATTGTGGTGACCAATTGAGATAATATAGTTAAAACATCAGAGAAGAGCATGCATGAGTAGTAAGTTATATCATTATTGAAAAAAGACAACTTGACTTATAAAAAACATAGGCAACATTATAATTTTTTCACAGAAATAATATTTATAAGGATTAAACAAACTCACTAACACACTACAAAATTCACTCAAAATGACATTAATGGGAATGTCAACTTGCAGACTTTTGTCACCCAAGTCCAGGCAAGATTTGTTTATTACAGACACACAGAAAAGATGTAGAAAAAAAAACAGAAAGCTGTTAATGTGGCACTTAGAAATTGTATATTTCTGCTTTTTACTGGGTTCAAGGAAGTATATTTGGTTGAGAATGTGTGATATAGGTCCATGAGGATTATAAAATAACACCAAGAATAGGCCCTCAACAGCCTGCAGTGCTTTACAATAGATGAAAAAGCAAAGAGAGATTTAATCAGCTTACATGGGTCTGGGTTTCTCTTCATTACTCTTAGAAGGAGGAATCTTGCTTTATTTTGGCTATTTCATGAGGAGAGCCCTCCTCCCTCCCTCAAGTATTCAGGCTAATTACAACTGGTGAGGTAGTTTCCAGACTGAATAAGAAATCAAAAGGGAGGGGAGGGGAGGCAGTGTGGATTTCAGAGAAAAAAAATAACTTAAGAAAAAGTATGTTCTCAGAGGGGGGAAAATTAGAGAATCAGGTCACTGAGTTGGAGCCAGGAAAAATCCACATGAGTAGAAATTGGAGCAGCGAAAGTATTTCATATTAACACATCCAAGGCTGAATATGTCTGGCCCAGAGGATGTTCTTCCCCCTCCTGGAAAGTGACTGGGGGCTGAAAGACCTCTAGGCTTTTCTATGTCATATTCATTCACTAATCAGTGGTATTCAACCAATTGAATATGAGGTGCCCTGGAAAATGTGAGGACCACATAGCAACAATTATAATCAAAACCGCTGGAGACTCTTATTTCAGCTTCTGAAATATGAAACTTCAAAGGGGGACAAGCCTCCAATGAAAAACATCTTTCCTTTCTTCCTTTTCTCCTTCTTTCTTTCTTTCTTTCTTTCTTCCTTTCTTTCTTTCTTTCGTTCTTTCTTTCTTTCTTTCTCTTTCTTTCTTTCTCTTTCTTTCTTTCTTTCTTTCTTTCTTTCTTTCCTTCTTTCTTTCCTTCCTTCCTTCCTTCCTTCCTTCCTTCCTTCCTTCCTTCCTTCCTCCATCACTCACTCTCCCCCCTCCTCCCTCCTCCCACTGTCTCCCTCTGTTCGTTCCCCTCTCTATTCTGCTAAGTCTACAGTTTTAGATTCACGTACCTGACAATTATATATCAATAGAGACAGAATGCTTTTTGCCTAAAGCAAAGATATAAATGTCCTAAAGGGCAGGCAAAGTGTCCTGTGTTGGTAGACATTAGCTGAGGATAAACTCTGCTGGTGTGACTTGAATATCGACATCTCAGTTAAAGTCAATAATCTCAAAATTGGTGGTGTGGCTTTGCATACATATTTTTTAATGACTTTCCAGTGTAATAAGAAAATGTCTAATTGCACTCTACACATCTTAAACTCCTTTCTCTCCTATTTTCACAAAAATGGTCAAATTTTTTTGTTATACAAATTTCAGTTGAAAATAAGACAAAATACAATTCTGAATATCTTGGCAGAAAGAGTATTTTTTTTTTTTGCATGGCTAATTACATTGCAGCTGAGGTAATAGCCTGACTTTGGGGGATTAGGACCTAATGGGCCACCAACACTGAAAACTCAGCTTAAGACATTAATAGCAATAAAATGCAAACCTTTGTCCCCCAACTCCAGGCAATCTTCATTTAGTACAGAAACATAGAAAAGACTGACTTAGAAAAGGGATGGAAAAGATATTATTTTGCTCAGAAGAAAACAAGAATATCTTTTTATTTGCTGGTTTATTTGTATATCTCTGATTGCTGTGTCTTTCTTTATTTGTCCTTTCGCAGCTTGCCTGACATAATGAGGTATGTTGTAGATGACAAGGAGGAGTTTTTTGTTTTATTTTTTTGTCTGGCTAATCCAAGATACTAATGGTGTGCTAAAGTCCTGGTCCTCTGTTTCAGCTCAGTTTGACTTTCTAATGCAGTGCATAGCACTTACAATTCCAGCTGGACCAGTGGTTCTGAACCTTAGTTTTATGTGAGAGTCTAATGGAGAGTTTTTAAAATACATTGATCTCTGCCCTGGATGGATGGCTCAGTTGGTTGGAACATCATTCTGAACACCGAGAGGTTGTGGGTTCGATCTTCATCAGGGTGAATAGCTGGGTCGAGGGTTTGATCCCCAATCAGGGTGCGTGTGGGAAGCAATCAATTGATGTTCCTCTCTCACAGTGATGTTTCTGTCTCTCTCTGTGCTTCTTCCCCTTACTCTTTCTCTAAAATAAATGGAAATATCCTCGGGTGAGAATTAAAAAATAATAATAATAAATAAAATAAAATAAAATACATCAATTCCTGGAATTGATACATCAGTATGACCAATTGAATCATATTACCTGGAATTGGGGTCTGACAGCTAACCAGGACCTTTTAATTTAGAAACTACAGAACCCTGGAACTCTTTGTCCCAACTACTGTGTTTTACTGTGTAACAAACCACCCCGATACCTAATGCCTTCAAACAATGAGTTGCTGTTATTAATGACTCTATAGGGCCAGGAATTTGAGATCAGGGCTCATCTGGCTGGCTCTTTAGCTCTACACAGTGTCACCTAGAGTCATTCAGCTGCATTCAGTGGGTCTGAAGATCCAATAAGGCTTCACTCACAAGACTAGGTCTCAGTGCTATTCCACATGCTCCTTTTTCTCCATGTGGCTAGCTTAGGCTTCCACACAGCATGGTGGTGTCAGGTTAGTCAGACTTCTTAGATGGTACCTGGTTTCTAAAGGAGAGGAAGCAAAAACTGCTAGTCTCTTAGAAGGCTTAGCTTCCGAAGTCTCAAATCACTTCCAAATTTTATTTGTTGAAACAAGTTCCAAGTCCAGACCAGAATCAAGGAGAGGAGAAATACATCTACCAGGGCTGACGTATTGCTGGAAGCCATGTTTTGAGAATATAGATCATGTACCACCAGTTCCTGAACATAAAGTCAGGGCAGATATTTCTAGCCTATTGTGGTGGTCTCTCTCAATTGTCCTGGACAATGTCTCAGAATTGCTCTCAGCACTACACCTCAGCTGCCTGAGGTCAATAAATTGGAGTTCCCATGCACTTTGAGATGTATTGACGAACTTGTTCTATGGGGAAGAGATGAAGTTCTAAACTCTCCATTCTGTGGCTTAGGAAGCAGAGGTATTAGCATTCGCTGGGAAGACTAGGAAAATGCCAGTGGCCTCATGGCCCTGCCAAGGGGAAACTCAGGATCATGAGTTCTCCCAATATTTGTATAAACTAGAAATTGTAGGCTTTGTTATTATTCTCTAGTTTATAAGTGGGGAAACTGAGACTGACTCAACACTTTACATCCTGCAAAGGAAGTTAAACATCCTTAGATGTTGCAAGTCTTAGTATCATTTTTTGGCAGAAGAAAGGTATTTAGACAACTAATTCTAATATCTAACAGAATGGTATTAAGATTATCAGAGAAATAGGAAAAAATGATCTATGAAGTCAAAGGCAAAAAAGATTAATTCTAACTGGAGGGATCTGGACAGACTTCATGGGGGATGAGGATGATAATAGGATAGTTTCTTCAGAGGAGAATGATTTGAACATCAGAGATTTAAGAGAAGTATTTGAAAAATTAAGAAAGTCACAAAATATTTTTGTAAAAAAATCCCCTTTAAGATCATACACTTGGGTTTAAAAAATTAAAACAAAATAAAACTGAGCTGAGTTGTTCCTTGTTCATTCTAAGAATTCCCATATAAATGTGCATTAATAATGTAAAATTTTAAATGTATATTTTAATATAATTAGTTTCATAATTTTAGCTTTCTTTTTCAAAATGAACATCCAATCAAACCTATTTTTTTCACTAGGTACCATTAAATTTAAGACCCTATTTTGGTCAACTGATTAAAAGTGGCATTTTTCTGGAGCCTGTTATTTTTGGATTTTAAAGTTAATGCAGTAAAAGTGCCCATTATAGCCCTGGCTGGTGTGGCTCAGTGGATTGAGTGCCAGCCTCTGAACTGAAATTTCACTGGCCTGCGTTGAGGGCCAGGTTCCTGGCTGGGGGTGTACGAGAGGCAACCGTTTGCTGTTTCTCTTGCAAACTGATGTTTCTCTCCCTTTCTTTCTCCCTCCCTTCCCTCTCTAAAAATAAATAAATAAAAAATATTTTTAAAAACTGCCTGTTATATAAGTGCTTCCTAAATGTTAACTATTTCTTATTATTTTTAGCAAACTTTTTATTTTATAACAGTTTTAGATTATAGAACAATTGGGAATATAGTATGGAGTTTCTATATATCTCACATTATTTCCCTTATTAGCATCTTACGTTTGTAACAATTAATGAGCCAATATGGACATATTATTATTACCTAAGATCCATTCTTCACTCACATTTTCTTTGTTTTTACCTAATGACCTTTTTCTGTTCTTGGATGTCATTCCAGATACCACATGAAATTTGGTAGCAATGTCTCCTTAGGCTACTCTTAGCTGTGACAGTTTCTCAGACTTTCTTCGATTTTGATGACTATAACAGTTTTAGGGGATACTGGTCAGATATTTTGTAGAATGTCTCCCAGTTGGGATTTGTGTCTCTCCTTTTTTTCATTATTACACTAAAAGTATGTGTTTTGGAGAGGAAGACCACAGAGGTTAAGTGTCTTTTTCATTACATATCAAACGTAAGTGCTATCTACCTGACTAATCGTTGTTGATGTTAACTGTGGCTACCTAGCTGAGGCAGTATGTGTCAGTGGTCAGTGTTTTCCATTATAAAGTTACTCTCCCCACCCCTTCCAAGCTGTGCTCATTGAAAAGAAGTCGTTATGCACAAGCCACATTTAAAAAGTGGAGTGGTACACTTCACTTCCTTGACGGTGGGCTGTCTACATGAATTATCAGGAAATCCAACAAATGAAAGATTTGTCCAGTCCCTTCCTCCCTCCCCCACCTCTCCACTCTCCCAACTATTTATTTTATTTATTTGCTCATTTCTTTACATCACTATGAACTCATAAATGTTTATTTTATATTTTGGGTTACAATCGAATACCAATACTACTTTATTTTATTGCTCAAATTGTTCCAGCTTTGGTAATTGGGAACTCTTTGAATCAATTCTCGTGAAGGGAAATTTTTTTCTTTTTTGTACATACTCCCTTTGATATAGAGTCATTTTTTTTTTGTTGGGGGGTGTTGTTTTTTCTTTGTTCTTGGTTTTGCTTTTTTTTTGAGCAATTCTTTATTCTCTGGCATTACAAAATGCTTCAAGCTCAGTTTGTGTATTTCCTGTCTCAGTCCTGGAATCAGCCATTTCTCTAAGGAACCCTGGTTCCTTTCATTGGGGAAGAGTGTTAGATAGCAAGATTTAGGTGCTAAATGTGCTCATTGCTCATGAGTGCTGTTGCTTCTAGGCCTCTCAGCTGACAGAGTAAGAAAATGTGTAAGTGTATGCTAGGTCATATATGTACACATATCTGTAAGTATTTCTATATGTAGCTATCTATATCTATATTAAGCTAAACATGAGTTAATAGTAATGTCTTCAGCTCTAGTCCATTGCCACATAGATCATTCTAGCCTCCTCTTCCTCATCAGTACTCTCCCCGTCCTGTCTCTGAACTCCAACCATCTATTTAATGGTTCCAAACCTGTGTATATCCATAGTGTTATCAGTACTTCTGACCAATATCCAACTCTGTCATCCAGAGTACAGTGTGCATGTACAGCTGTTGTTGTTGTTGTTGTTGTTTCGCCTTCAGTCTTATAGAATCCACTCATTTGCAAGGTTACTTTGGCTGACACTTTCCCCCTACTCCTTTACTGAACTTATTTTATATGATATACAGCAAGATTGTTTTCTCAATCTGAATTCCATCAAGCATCCTAATTAATCTTTCAAAATTTGCATGAACTAAGGTTTGCTCTTTGAGCTATAAATTTCCATGGGTTTTGACAAATGCATTGTATCATGTATCTACTATGTCATTATTAATTTTATTTGTTTAAAGAGATTTAAATGGTATTTACTGTGTGATAAACACTTACTCACTTAACACTTTTAGCAACCTTATTAGACAGATACCATTAGCATATCATCTCTGGTATAGGTAGAAAAAAAAATTAAGACAGAAAGGTGGTTAAGTAATTTCCTTTAAATCACATAGCTAACATGGGTTGATCTGGGCTGAAAATCTACAGCAGCTATGCTCCTAAACACGACACTACCCTGGAGTTATAGTTACTTTTCTACTTCACTTTTGTGGCTTTCTCCCATTCCTCCTCTTCATCTTTCACCAATTTCCCTTTTACCACACTCTGAATTTAACTCTTATCTGCTGTATCTCTTTACCAGCCATCTTGTTTATTTTTTCATTTCAATATGTTTATTCTTCATACAAAATCTAACCCTCATTCAAATAAAGTTTTTAAAGTAAACACATAAAACTTGATTTATTCTATAAGTTAAATAGAGACCAGAGAACAATGTAAAGTAGAGGGAAAAAAAAATTATCAATTCTTATAATTGACAGCTGTAACTGACATATATGGCTTTCAGATGTACAGTGTAATAATTTGTTATTTATATACATTGTGAAACAATTACAACAACAAGCCTAATTAACATCCAATCCATCATTGCTGATTTCAAAAATTTGAGGTGTGCAGGTAGGAACACCATGCTGAAATTGTCACTCCAAAGCAGACAATTACTCTGATGCTGCCATGCTGTGCATGTGAGCCATAGCAGCTCAGCTAAATGACCCTCCTTCGCTTTGAAACCAAAGGTGCTCAAGTATCAAACGAGATTTTAAAGGAAAGGTAATCTGCAAAACTTAATACAACCTTTCTGTCACATGTAAATGATCTCCCTTTCCGTTTTTCTTAAAAAAAAAAAAAAAAAAGCAGCCTATCACTTGCAGAAATTCTAGGAGCTGCTGAAGAAAAGAATAATATTTGGAGAAGTGGATTCCTATTACCTCTATGTTTCTTTTTGTGGGGGAAAGAAGGTGCACATCATGGAGATTTTTGTAAATTTGTTTAAAGAGACACAAGATCTGGACCAGGATGCTTTCACAATTCTCTTCTTGATACATTTGTAGTAAAGACATGAGTAAAATAAGTAGACAAATTTATTCAAGCAAATATTACATGAGTGTCATAAAAGAAGGTTATCCAATTAACTAATTACTGTATATCCTTGGTGTAACAATCAAAATCAGTTGCTGTCAGAGAAATGTGATCTCAGAGACAGCAGACAATCCAGATTTGATATTCACTCAGCTTTTAAAATCTCAAAAGGCAAAGTTTCTTGTAATTCAAAGACATTTTGCTTTTCATTGTGCTGTGAGCAAGGCCAAAATTAAGGCCAATGGCCACAGAAATTGTGCCTTCAATCCCTTGATTTTTTCCTAACGTTCTCCAATCGATAACAAAGGCAAGGTAATTACTGTCTATTGAGTGCCTACAAGATACCAGACCCTTTATTTTAACTTTATGGTTGATGCTATCACTGATGCCCCTCCCCAACCTCCCCCCGCCCCCACACCCCTTTGCCCACCTCCACCCAGCCCCCACACCCTCTTCCCTTGGGCCATCACCACACTGTTGTCCGGGTCTGTAAGTCACACATATGTGTTCTTGGCTAATTCTTTCAACTTCCGTCATCCAATCCCCCTTCTCCCTCCTTTCTGACAGCTGTCAGTCTGTTCCATGTGTCCATGCCTCTGTTTTTATTTTGTTTGTCAGTTTATTTTTGTTCGTTAGACACTTTTAATATACATTTTATTTAAACCTCACATGTGGGTCTTGTAATGAAGTAAAAGAATTTCTTTTTGTTGTTTTTAATGCAAAGGAAGTTACTGAGGGTAGAAAATGGGATTATGGGAGATGTCCAGTCCCTTTCTCACACAAGCAAATGGTGGAGTTAGAACCACAAGCCAGCTCCTGAGTCTCTCAGCCCCAAATTTCTTTGTTCCACAAATCCATCGTTAGCTTCTAGGTTCCTGAGCTGGGGTAGATGGATGCAAGTAGTGAGAAGGAATGGCAAGGGAAGCGGGGGGAGGGTATGGGGGGTGGGGGCTGTGTAATGTGAGCAGGGGACCAGCAGGCCAGTGAAGACTTGAAGAGGAGCCTCTGACTGGACAGGTTGCTGTAAGTTCCCAGGTTTGATTCCAGTTTCTCCTCACCATTTAGACCAATTCATGAGTAGTTTCCCAGAGCCCATTAGGAAATATCCTCCTCCCCCTGCCCTTTCCATCATAATGCTAACCAGAAACCTGAGGTTTGTAGGCCTCCTTTCACACGGCAATGTTTCCTGTCATTAGCTTGTTTTCCTCAAGACCTAGATCTTGAGCGATCTTGACCTCTCAGCCAAAGAGACCTAAGGCATCATGCAGTAATTCTCCAATTTATTGCCCCCACTCTACATTCCTGACCTATGAGCATTTACAGTCACAAGGACCAGCTCAGCATAGCTGCTTTAATTTTGTCATTGTCTTATAATTTCATGGAAATGGCTGCTGTGAAGCCAACCAATGACTAATAAATCCTTCTGCCCACTCATTTTTAATGTCATTCTGGAACTCCAGAACAGGGACCATCTGGCCATGATGCTTACTTTAATACAAAAGAGTAACTGAGTTGAAAATCATATTTCTGAGAGAAGGCTAGAATGAGTGTTCTGTTTGTGAACCCAAAGTGCACCAAAACAAGCCCAGCATTTGATTTGGGCAGTAATGCGATATGCAGAGCACCACACATTCAGCTCTTCCTGTGGGGAAGTTAGATCTCTACTCACACATTTACGATATACGAATATCAATCGATACTACTAATAACTGTCACTTTTGTTGAATGCTATCCATGCACCAGTGGCAAAGCACTATGGATTATTTTGTAAGGGGTAAGTACTATAGGGTTCTCACTTTATAGGTGAAATAAATAGGGACTTATAGGAGTTAAGAAAACTTGCTCCAAGTCATACAGCTAGTAAAAAAACAGAGCCAGGCTTGGAACCAAGGTGGGTCAGTTTCCTTCATGTGCCCTCAGCAGTTGTGTTATTTGACTTCTTATTGTAGTAAGGGCTTTTAAAGAAAAGCCCTGCTAGGCAATGACTAGCTAGACTTTCATCTAGACAAATTGTAGAACCAGGAAACTATGTAGAGATTTTTTTTTAATTTTAGCTTTTTTAGTTCGGAATAATTTTAGATTTTATAGAGAAGTTGCAAAGATAGTACAGAGTTCCCATCACTCCTTCATCTAGCTTCTTCTCCTAATGTTAACAGCTGATGCAATCTCTCTGCCATTGTCAGAGCTATGAGGTACCTTTGGTACCCTCAGCTACAAATTTTATTCAGATTGTGGTACAATTTTTATTTGCACTTTTTTTTTACTTGTAATTTGTCCATCCTTTTTAATATATTTAGGGGTTTTTGTTTTAATTATTTTTTTAGTAAACTTGACTTTATTTTTTATTTATTAACATTTTTGTTTGTTTACAATTTTAAAGCACTTTTAAGTTCACACACAAAAAAATTGAAGGCATAGTATAGAGATTTCCCATATATTTTCTGGCCTCACACAGGCATAGCCTCCCCCAGTTGGTACATTTGCTGTGATGGATGAACCTATATTGGACACATCTTAATCACTCAAAGTCCATAGTTTACCTGAGGGTTCACCCTGGGTATTGTGTATTCTGTGCATTCGGACACATGCATCCACCATGTAATAACATACAGAGTATTTGCACAGCCATACAATTCCTCTGTATGCTGCCTATTCATCTCTCCATCCTCCTGCCAAACTCACCAACTGCTGTGTCCATGGGTTTGCCTTTCCAGAATGTCATATAGTTGGGATCATACACTGTATAGTCTTTTCAGATTGACCTTTTTTACTTTTAAGAAAAATTATTATGTCATTAAAGTTCCTCATGTCTTTTTATGGCTTGATAGCTCATTTCTTTTCAGCGCTGTGGCTTTCAATGCAAGGTGTACACATAACCAGCTGTGCCCTTGCCTGGGTTTAGCATGAGCACACACTTCCTGGCCTGTCTCAGGCAGTTAAGACCCGCGTGATATCACCTCTGCTGATGTTCCTCACTTTCTGGTTTCTGTATAAGAGTCTCAACCATGTGACTTGGTCATTCTGACTCTGCTCTCAGGTGTTTCTTACTAAGACTTGGCAATCTGACTCAGAGCTTACAAGTTCCTGAGTTTGTTTCTATGTGCCACATCAATTTTCCTCCAGCGCTCATATAATGATTGGAATCCAAAGGCAATTGTCTCTCTAGCTTGACATTTTGGTTTTGTGTTCTTATCATTGGGCTGTACCCTGCCTCTGCCTATCTCAGTAATCCCAGTTCATAAGGAAGGACCCAAATTCCCTGCACTGTGTTTAAACAATGACACTAATTTAATTTTATGGAGGAAATGTGAACCTAAAGCAAGTGCTTCAGAATTACATAGCATGTGATTAGAAAATTAAAAGGCACAGGTAAGGAGAGGAAACTTCCTAAGTGTTCTTAGTTGTTATGACAGGCAGAACTTAAAATAAAAATTAAACAGAGATCAAACATCACATGCAGGTATTGGAAGAAAACTTAAAAATCTTTTCCCTGTCAAATGGTAGAAAGATTTTAATCCAGTTTTGGAAAGAAATGCTGTTATAAGGCATAATATTTAATCTTGGGCTTTGACCAGGCCAAGCAAGTATTAAAATCAGACTTCACATGTCTGAAAGACATTTATCATCTTTTTCTGAAGCCAGGCTAACTCTTGTCTTTCTCGGTTTTATTACTGGCACCGCCATGTTCCCAGACGCCAGGCTAGAACAGTCATGTTTTATTTTGTCTGCGCTGACATGCAATCCGTCATCCATTCCCACCACTTTTGCCTCTGCCATAGCCATGTTTGCCTACTTCTTTTTAGTTTTGCTGTCACGAATCCCTTGCTCAGGTATTTCACAAACCTTTTGCCCTATGTGCTTCTAGTATACACGTGGCAGTTTAATTTCTAATGTAGAGTCACTGCAGATCACCAATTTGCTCAAACACTTCAATGAGATTCCAGTACCTACTGGGTTTAGAATAAACTCCTACTCTAGCATTTGAGAATCTTCATACTCTTGCTCCCCTTTTCCAGATTTATCGATTATCACTCCCTTGCCGCGTACACCATGCACTGGCCCTGCTGGCTTGTGTTTTTAGTTTTTCCCTGAACGTATGCTGTCACAGGGCTCCTATGCAGGCTGTTTCTTCTGCTCAGAAGGCCTTCCCCACTCTCACTCCTGATTTCAATTTATTGGCATACAATACATCAGGGTCTGTCAAACTACAGCCTGGGGGCAAAATCCAGACTGCCAGCTGGTTTTTGGGCACGAAGTCTTATTGGAACACAGTCACACTCATTCATATGTGTGTATTTTCTATGGCCATTTTTGCACTGAAACAGCAACAGTGAGTAACTGCAACAGAGACTATCATCTGCAAAAGCCTAAAATATTTATTTTATTGGTTCTTTACAAAAAAATGTTTGCTGAATCCTATAATAAAATTGTATTCAATACTGACTTCCCTAACTGGATATCCAATTCAAGGTGTTTTTGCAAAAATTTGTTGACCTCCTCAAAATTTGTTTATATGAAATTGAGACAAATTTCTTGGTGCTAAATATACAAAAACAGAAAAGATATGTACTGTCCCTCAAGGAGCTTATTCTCTATAACTGATGACAAAACTATAAATAAATGATTTCTCTATAACATGGTAAGTAAAGTAATAGGAAATCCCTGGAAACATAGAGAAGAGCATTATTAATCTTTTGGAGGGTGAAGTAGTAAGGAAAGGGAGTTTCCTTACTAAGGTGGCTTTGAAATTATGTATAGAATTTTATCTAGAAGACAAGGGGTTAAAGTCATTTCAGGTAGATGAACGGCATATACGAAGGTGAGAAGGAACATAACAGTATGGTCTCTCTGGGGAACCTCAGGCAGGCCCTTATGAAAACAAAATGGAAAGAGAGTGGGCTTTGGAGTCAGATTTACCTGGGTTTGAATCCACACTCTAGTATTCATTAGCTGCATGGCCATGAGCAAACCTTTAGCTTCTACTAGTCCATTTTCTCATCCTAACAGTATTTATATGAGTTAACTAACGTAGTTGAAAGTCTTTGGCACAGAGTATGTGCCCCCAAAATGTAGATCTTATCAATATGTGCAAAACAAAAACATTCACACAGGTTAGCATGGGACAGGAAGTATAAAGAAAAAAGACACACATCATCTCACAATACAAAGGTGGCTGCTCTCTTCTCTGTGCCTTGGTCTCTATTCTTCCAGTGGCACTTATTCCTTCCTGTGTTGTGTATGGTGGGAGCGTGGATGTAACCCTTCCTTCTAAATTGTGACCTGCTTGAGGGAGCAATATTTCCTTACCCCTTTTTGTGTCTTGCAGAGCAACTAGCACTGTGTCATGTATAGAACAGGTCTCTGATGAATGCTTGTTGAATTTTTAAACCTTAGATTGTGAAGGCGATCAAATTTTACATGAAATTAAAACCACTGGGTTTCAAGATCTCTGACTTGCTCAAGCTTGCCCATTTTGATGGGCACAAGTCTAACTTGTAGCTTCCAAAAAGGTGGGAATTGTTTTTATTCTTCCTTCTCCCCTTCCCTCATGCTCTCATTCTGGTGTACATTTCACTTTCAGAAATGTCCTTCACCCCACCCTCCGGGTGTCCACTGCTTGTTCAAATATGCCTGTATTGGTTATTGCATTGACACTGAAATGCTCGGGGTTTCTATCATAACCTTTCGCAGGCAGGCCTTTGGAAAGGAAAGTTAGAGTCATCAGGAGGGGATTGCTAATGGAATATTAGACATCACTGTATCCTCAAATCCTTTCAGAACATAATAGCAAGCCTTAACATATATTAAGGTTTATATATATTATATACTGCCGTATATAAGATCAGTCCTAGGGGGCCTAGAACTAACAGGCCTTCAATTATAGTAGTATTAACAGCTATCATATATTGAAAGCCTACTATCTGGTAGACACTTGGCATGAGTTATGTCAGCCCCTCACAACAGCATGCATGCTATTAATCACTTTCACAGATGGGAAAGGAGAGCTCAGAAAAGGTAAGCAACTTTCACAAGCTAACACACAGCCAAGGAGCAGAACCCAGATCTGCCTACTTTATCAGAGTTCCTGACAATGCCCTTTGATTGCCCTGTGACTGGGAAGCTAATCTTTTAGGCTGCATTTCCCTGCTGTGCATTCTGTCTTTCCAGGATTTTCCAGATGATGCCCCTTGGAGTACTTGCCTGAGAGCAAGGCTAGCTACAGAATGTGTGGGGTCCTCATAGGAAAAGCAGTGGGGGCAGAGAGAGTGCCATTAAGGGTCTTAGAAGAGCAACTTCTTCCTTTCTTCCATGGCTTTTCTCTTGGCATGTCATGATTTCTTAAATTATTTAATGCCGTTTTAAGTTAGGTGTGCATGTGTGTTTTCTTTTTACCAGAAGAATGGAACTGCTGCCCTGCTTTTATTTCACTTCTTAATCTACATACATTCCATCAACATCCTCAGTCTTCAGCTCACTGATGAGTAAGAAAAAACTGAGAGAAGGAACTACAGGTCTCCCTGTCACTGCCCTTCCTTTCTGTCATCACTTCCAGTGAAAGTGTTTGGCTAATACAGATGGATTCCTTGAATAATTCCTAAAATGCTGGTGTTTCTTAGAATCCCATCGCTTTCTTTTTCTATTCACAGCACATTTTGGTTCAGAATGAAAATGTAGACTCTTGGGGCTGTCAGTATCCCTAGATTACTCAGTACTAAATGTAACCTTGTATTCACTCTCAGTCTTGCTGAATGTCCCCACATCATGGGTTCACCATAATTCTGTGCTCATGGGGCATCACAAAAGCTACATAAGAATGGGGTGACAAGGACTGAAGCATGCATATTGTGCACATCCTCTCTGCTCATATGCATGCTCCACTGCCCCATGGAACCTCACTTACAAAACACAAGTGCTAAAATCAAATCCTGAAGAATTTCAAGGTGGCCACAGCAGAGCATTAAACTAAGTGTGGAGCCCCGCTGACAGCACAGGTTTTAAGCCTGTGAACCTGGCCCTGCCTGGGAGATGTTGGTAGGTGCGATGAAGGAGGAAGTCTCTATAAGCCAAACGGTGAAAACTTTCTCTAATCTCCTAGGTCCCTCAAACACTTACCAACCTTCTTTGGCCAAATACTGAAATTCTATTTGAAAATCTTCAACCAGTCCCTGAGAAGCAGAGGATGAGAAACTAAGCCATTATTTCAGCTGTTCAGAACCAAATCAGCTTGTTTCTGGTCTCAACAACTTACTTGTTTTCCTAGTGGTCAAGTGCCCACCCCACACTCTGGTTTCAGGCTCTGTTCTTGTCCATGTTCACTTCTCGTACCTCCTGTGAGGCTGTATTCTAATATCAGTACTTTTAATGTAGGTCTGCACTTCAGTATAATACTCAAAGAGCAACTTCAATGATAGAAAGAAACCCAATTACTTAAAAACTCTGTAATCTTTGCCTTGTGCGAGTTTCCCTTTTGTTTTTATTCAACATTCAACAAGCTTTGACAAAGTAGCTACTGTTACCAGTGACAGCTCTTTTAGGAGCCAGAGGGTACAAAGGAAAAGGTGTGGGAATGGCTGATTTCAAGAGCTGCGCTCTAGTGCCTTCTGAACCTGGAACATTGTAACTAAATGTAATATTTAAATTAATAAACGTTCTAGGCAGCCCCCTGTTTTTGCTCCTTTCTGTGCCAGAAATGTGGTTTGTGAGATCACTGTAAGGGCAGGTGTACTGGGGTCATTTTCCCAGATCAGTCCTCCATACTCTCTTTTTAAGGGTAACTTTTTAACACAAACTGCACCCTGTATTTAAGTAAATAAGGACTCCTCTTTTCTTTAATGCTTCACCAAAATTTTCAAAGCCCTTTAATTACAGTTTTCTAATTTCCAGACTTCACTTCAAAGAATTATATAAGGTTTCTAGTGTCTATGGCTTCTTCCATTTCCCTTAACTGTTAGTCAACCACTTCACTGCATCACACTTCTCTTACCTTGCACCTTTAACTCCTGCTCATAATAGCATTCTTGATTTCAATGCCAAGACTATAGAACACTTTCCGTTCTCAGTTTGAATTAGCAAAAATTTGACTTGAATGGTTATAGGTCTGCAGACATACTTCAATATCACAACTGAGGTGACAGCTCAGGTCTAAAAGTGGTGGACTGGGGAATTATAGTTAAAGGACACTATTCCCTGGCGTGGTGATGACATGAGTTGTGGAGGTGGGAAGAATTACTCTTTATTTAAAATTACTTTTGTCTGTGACATGGGAAATTAGACTATCAGCAATTCCATGTCACCATGCCAAAATGACTAATTCTGTTACACGAATTAGTCATTTTTATTCAATAAATAATTTTCTTTTTAAATTATATTTTATTGATTATGCTATTATACTTGTCCTGAATTTTTCCCCACTTTTTCCCCTCCACCCAGCACCCTACTCCCTCAGGCAATCCTGAACCATTGTTCATGTCCATGGGTCATTCACATAATTCTTTGGATTCTCCATAGGAAATGGAGTAGCCAAAGAACTATGCCTATACTGTAACTACCTATTTGTAACTCTTAATCCCCTCCCCTCTTTACCCATTCTCCCATACACCTCTTCCATCAGACAACCATCAAAACACTCTCTGTATCCATGATTCTGTTTCTTATCTTGTTTGTTTACTTTGCTTTTTAGATTCAATTATTGATAGAATAATTGATAGAGTTGTATTTTTGCCATTTTATTGTTCATAGTTTTGATCTTCTTTTCCTTAAATAAATCACTTTAAGATTTTGTATAATAATGGTTTGGTAATGATGAACTCCTTTAATATTTTTCTTGTCTGGGAAGCTCTTTATTTGCACTTTGATTCTAAATAATATCTTCACTGGGTAGAGCAATCTTGGCTGTAAGTCCATGCTTTTCATGACTTTGAAGGTTTCTTGCCAATCCCTTCTAACCTGCAAAGTTTCTTTAGAGAAATCAGCTGATAGTCTTATGGAAACTCCCTTGTAGTTAACTAACTGCTTTTCTCTTGCTGCCTTTAAGATTCTCTTTATCTTTAACCTTTGGCATTTTAGTTATGATGTATCTTGGAGTGGGCCTCTTTGCATCTATCTTGTTTGGGACTCTGTGCTTCCTGGACTTAAATTGTCTGTTTCTTTCACCAAATTAGGAAAGTTTCCTTCATTATTTTTTCAAATAGATTTCCAATTTCTTGTTCTTTCTCTTCCCCCTCTGTCATCCCTATGATGCAAACGTTGAACCTCTTAAACTTGTCCCAGGGGCTGCTTACACTACCCTCATTTTTAAATATATTTTATTGATTATGCTATTACAGTTGTCCTATTTTCCCCCTTTCACTCCCCTCCACCCTGCACACACCCTCCCACCCATATTCCCCACCTTTAGTTCATGTCCATGTGTCATAAGTTCTTTAGCTTCTACTTTTCCCACACTATTCTTGCCCTCCCCCTTTCTATTTTCTACCCACCATCTATGCTACTCATTCTCTGTACCTTTTCCCCCTCTCTCCTCCTCCCATTCACCTGTTGCTAACCTTCCATGTGATCTCCATTTCTGTGTTTCTGTTCCTGTTCCAGCTGTTTGCTTATTTGGCTTTTGTTTTAGGTGTGGTTGTTAATATCTGTGAGCTTGCTGTCTTTTTACAATCCTATTTTTTATCTTCTTTTTCTTAGATAAGTGCCTTTAACATTTCATATAATAAGGGCTTGGTGATGATGAACTCCTTGAACTTGACCTTATCTGAGAGGCACTTTATCTGCCTTTCCATTCTAAACGAAAGCTTTGCTCGATAGAGCAGTCTTGGATGTAGGTCCTTGCCTTTCATGACTTGGAATACTTCTTTACAGCCCCCTCTTGCCTGTAAGGTCTCTTTTGAGAAATCAGCTGACAGTCTGATGGGAACTCCTTTGTAGGTGACTGTCTCCTTATCCCTTGCTGCTTCTACAATTATCTCCTTCATTTTAATCTTGGCTAATGTAATTATGATGTGCCTTGGTGTGTTCCTCCTTGGGTCCACCTTTTTTGGGACTCTCTGAGCTTCCTGGACTTCCTAGAAGTCTATTTCCTTTGCCAGATTAGGGAAGTTCTCCTTTATTATTTGTTCAAATAAGTTTTCCACTTGTTGCTCTTCCTCTTCCCCTTCTGGTACCCCTATAATTCGGATGTTGGGATGTTTAAAGATGTCCTGGGGATTCCTAAGCCTCTCTTCTTTTTTTTTTTTTTTTTTGAATTCTTGTTTCTTTGTTTCTTCCTTCTGGTCCACTCCATTGATTTGAATTCCCAGTTTACTTCCTATCACTATTGGTTCCCTGTGCATTTTCTTTCATTTCACTTATTGTAGCCTTCATTTGTTCATCTAATTTGCAACCAAAGTCAATCAATTCTGTGAGCATCCTGATAACCAGTGCTTTGAGTTGTGCATCTGATAGGTTGGCTGTTTCTTGGTCGCTTAGATGAATTGGCTCTAGGACTTTGATCTCGTTTCCCGTTTGAGCCAGTTTTGGTTTTGGTTTTTGTTTTGTTTTGTTTTGTTTTGTTTCCATCTGGTCGTGGCTGTTATGTAGTGAGGGGCGGAGCCTTAGGTGTTCACCAGGGTGGGGCAGCCCAGTCGCTGGGTCATGATGCTGTATGTGGGGACGGGGTCCAAGAGGGAACAATGGTGCTTGCTCCGTGCTCTCTCAGATTCTAGTCGCTTCCCCTGCTTTCCCCAAGCAAATTGGTCCGTTCTGGTGCTGATTTCCGTGTGGGTGGGCTTGTGTCCATTCTAGGACCCTGTGGATCTCTCCAACAAAGTCTCCTGTGAGTCTGGGAGTTTCTCCCAGCACTTTGGCCCCCACAAGTGTTTTCAATTGGTGCTTTTAGGCTTTATTTCCCGGTGCTGGGGCCTTGGGTTATGCAGTCTGTCTGGCTGCCGTTTTTCATTCCCCTGGTTTATCTGTGCACTTGAATGTGTGACCGCGGTCAGCTGCCTTGTGCGCCTCGCTGGGTGTGCTTGTTGCCTCCCCGCACCAGGTAATCGCTACCTGTATGCCTGGGGTGTGCCAACCACCGCCTGCGCATCTGGGAACACTAGCCACTGCTTTTTTTCTGCTGCAATCCCTCTCTGCTGGCTGCCGACTCTGCCCCTCTTACTGGTCTGGGTGAATCGTTGTTGGACTTCTTTACAATTCAATTTTCTATCTGTTCTGATTGGGGTTTTTTTTTTGGTTCTAAATTTTTGTTGTCCTTAATTTTGGTTGTGAGAGGAGGCACAGTGTGTCCACCTATACTTCCATCTTGACTGGGAGACCACGGCCCTCATTTAAAAAAATTTTTTTTGTTCTGATTAGTTGTTTTTTATTATGTTCCAAATCATTGATTTGATTCTTAACTTCATCCACTCTACTGTTGTTTTCCAGTAAATTGTTCTTTATTTCAATTAGTTTCTGACTGGATCTTTTTTATGCTCCTGAGGTCCTCACTACGTTCCTGGAGCATCCTTAAAACCAGTGTTTTGAACTCTGCATCCAATAGATTGCTTATCTCCATTTTGTTTAGATCTTTTTCTAGAGTTTTCATCAGTTCTTTCATTTAGGCCATGTTTCTTTGTCTGCTCATTTTGGCATCCTCTCTGTGTTTGTTTCTATGTATTAGGTACAGCTGCTTTGACTCCCTGTCTTGGTAGTGTGGCCTAATGTAGTAGATGTCCTCTACCAGTGGCACAGCCTCCTTTATCACCCAAGCTGAGTACTTGAGATACACCCTTCATGTGGGCTGAGTACACCTTCCTGTTGTAGTTGAGCCCTGATTGCTGTTGGCAAGTCAATGGGAGGCATTTGCCCAGGCCAATCAGCTGCAAGGATTGGCTGTGACCACTGATCACCAACCTCCACCCTCTGTGGAGGATCAGCTGTGCAGGGGCAGGGTGTTGGTGCTACAACACGGTCTGTAGCTGTCCACTGGGTCGGCTGGCCCTGGGGTTTCCCAGGCGGTGGAAGCCTAGGTCATCCCCCACCTGCGTTTTGACCAGGGTCTCCCTGCCTGACCTACAAAGCAGTCTGCAATGGCTGCTACTTGTGCTGGGCTTGGAGATTCCCAGGTGAAGCCAAGCTGTGAATTTAGTCTGGCTGCTGCTAGTGCTGGGCCTAGGGCTCACTGAGGCCAGCTATTGCTTGTTTGAGAGGATTTAGGAAATAGTGAAGCATGAGCCAATAAGCCAAGACCAGCTATCTTTATGGAAAAGCAACTTGGGGGGGGGGGGGCAATAAGTGGGGTAGGGTAGAACCTCTGTGGATCTCCAAGGTGAGTCAAACAGTGTTAGTAAGGTTGATAGGGTCTCAGATAGGGCACCAGCTTGCTGGGTCTGTGGGGAAAGGGTTTAGAAAAGGGACAATGGCCTTTGCTCACCTGAAGCCAGATACTTCACTTCCTCCGTATATACCACTGGTGCCTTTCAAGTGCTACTCTGGTGCTGGAGCCCAGAAGGAGTGAGTCTGAGTAGGTGAGTCCATGTGTGGGTTCTCTAAGAGGAACTGCTTAGGGCTCCAGAAGTTTCTTCCACCAACTCAATTCTCACTGGTTTTTGCAGCCAAAAGTTTTAGGGACTTACCTTCCTGGCACTGGAACCCTAGACTAGTAGGTCTGGTATGGGGCTGGGACTCCTCATCCCTGAGATATCCCTCTGGACTTTTTATCTACCACACATGGGTGTGTGACCAGCCTGTTTCACCTCTGTGCCCAGACTACCAGTCTGGATGTTGCATTTTCTTTAATTCTGTAGTTGTCAGACTTTCATTCAACTAGATTTCTGACGATTCTGAGTGATGGTTGTTCTGTACTTTAGTTGTAATTTTGATGTGGTGAGCCATGTCTGCCTACACTGACATCTTGACTGGAAGTCAGATAATTTCTTAAAGTTTTGTCATGCTTCATTACCTATGCTCAGATCTGAGAATACAACAGAAAACAAGACACAGCCCCTGCCCGCTGTGCAATAATGACAATATAAGGGTGACATGATGAAAGAAGAGTATGGGAAAGTTAAACAGCCAGGTTTTGAGGTCAGGGAAGACTTTCTGAAACAAGAAATAGCTAAGTATCTCAATCATTGGTTTTCAAATTTTAGAGAATACTCTGATTCCCTAGGTCTGAGTCTAGCCAAGAATTTGCATTCCAAACAAGTAACACAGATGATTCTAATGCAGAGGTCTTTAGAGTTTCTTCAAAAACTATTTATCTAAGCTGCATTTTATTTAGTTCCATTTTCATTTTCTTTTGTGTTACTCCTAGGGAAAAACGCAGTATTATTTTTTTCACAAAAAAATAATTACAATTTGATAACACATGACAGAGAGGGCCATCACTTCCATTTTCCTCCTGTGAAAGGTTGTGAGTTTTTGTCATGATGTCCAATTATCATTTATTAAGAGACTGATAATTATCACAGTTTGTCTCAAGATCCACCACTATTGCAGAGATTTAAACTATGCTAGGTTAGCAAACAGTTACATAGAAAAGATTTGTGTATTTTCTTGAGATTTTGGAGATAAGATTTTTCGTAAAAATGCACATAAATATATTAAAAAGCACTATATGGATTATATCACATTCACTTTCACAGAAAATTTCAATCAGTTCCCTTAGCATAATTATTGTTATGTTAAGAGATAGGTTTTAGTAATATTTTAAAGACATAGTCTTAAAAACAAAGTTGATATTTTGAATTAGCATTTTACTAGGACACAATGTACTATACAAAGCCAGACCATGAAGGGTTCAGCTGATTTAGTGTTGAAGGGGCTTCAAATCTACCTTAATGGTACTGTATCACCCAATCAACCAGGGGCCACACTTCAATTTTTAAACAGCACATTAAATAATTAAACAGCATATCAAATTATGTTTCAGATGACTGTCACAGCTTAATTTTTCAGGCACTCTAAAAAAAACTGTAAGTGGTTCATTAGGGGTAGTTTCGAAGCCAAAAATGCTAATGTAAGTCACATGGAAATCCTAAAAGAAACTTGGCATGAAACCTTCAGGGGAATGAACTTGCTGCTGGAAATAACAGATTATACAAAAACTGAAGCAATGTGGCTTTAATGGAAACGTTTATGCACAGATGCAGTAGACTTTTATGGTAAACACTCTGATGACCCAACTTTCTCTCTTTGCACCAACTTGACATGCTTTCATACATGCCTTTGTTTAACCCATTTCATAATTGATTCCACTGTACCTTGCTATGGCCATGCTTAAATACTTCATAACTTTTAAAACACCAGACCAAGAACAAATAACAACTTATGTCCAATTTCCCATCTTGGATGATAGAAATCCCTTTGTTCTGAAACCGAAAGTAAGCTGTCAGATGCTGTGTGATGATTGCTAGTGCGCCTATCAAATGGTGCATCTTCCCCTGACATGTGCTTGAGAAATTTTAAGGTGGTGCTGGTTGTTTTCTTCGTGGATGCCATTGTTCTGTGTTTCAAAGAACATTAAGTTTCAGTCAAAACCCAACTTTTATGTGATTTAGATGTTATCACATTCTTTGCAGTGGTTGTTCTTTCTTGGTGTTTTAAAAATACTGTTTTCCATTTCCATGACTTCAATTTAGTTCTACATAATAAAATCATCTTTGGCTGAGAGGATGTAATGGCACAGTTCCTATAATCACACAAGACTATACATTTTACATGGCATGCCTAATTGCAGTTTTTAAGGAATAAAATGATCTGGGGTTCTTTATTTTGAGGTTGAGCCAAATGAGAGAATGGCCCAAGGAATCCAGAAAGAATTAAATCTAAAATGCTTAATCAGCTTCAAGTCTATTCATCAGCGCTGTAGCTCAACTGAAAAAATAAATCCTTGTTGCAGGAAATTGAATTTATTACATCAATTCAATCAAAACAACACTTTTGATTTGGTGGCCATCTCAGTTAAGTCATTTATTTGACTGGGTATGGAAGGCAGCGTTTGAAGCAAAAGGGTGTCAGTAAATTTAGTTTCTACTTCCAGTTGTTACTACTAATTACATGGCCTTGGAAGAAGTATGTAACCTTTCTGTGCCTCTATGTCAATGAAATGATGGAATGACTTTCAATAATCCCTAACATCTCTTCTGGCTGGAGAATTCACTCAGTCATTTAAAGTCAGTGTTCTACTAGCATGTTAAAAGGTAACTCAGAAAAGAGGGTACTGAGGAAGGAGGTCAAAGACCTTGGCCTGCTGACATGCATCTGTTGCTCCTCATACAGAATGATTGACTCATCCCAGACCACCCAGTTTACTCATTCAGGGTTGATGTCTTCACAGTATCCTTGGGTAAGAGATGAGGTAAGAACCACAGTACCCTTTCTGAACCAGTTACACAGCAACCCTACAGCAGCTGGTTCAAAACATCAGCGAGGACAGACTCAGACCTGGGGATGTGCAGAACAGCAGCCTCTCCTTCCTCGCTTTGAGTCTGGCAAAGATAAACAAAAGATAAAACAGATAAACAGAAGATCCTGGGGGAGGGGGCATTGAGGATGAGGACGTACAAGGGAGAGTCTCTAATTACCATCTACAAATGTGTATCTGAAGGTGTCGGAGCTGTAAATTCAAAATCTCTGTAATCAATCCACCAAAAGAACATTTTCACACATAACATGTGAAAACTATATCACACTTAACATATCTTAGCCTGTCTGGAGACAAAACAAGTCACAGTCCTCAGAATATGACTGTGTATGACTGTTTCAATTCGTGTTAAACAGAAATTTAGGGCTAAGCTGGGCTTAAATATCAGCATAAATTCTATCCCTAAGGGTTATTGATATTAATTTTTCTGTACTGTATTAGCATGGAGCCTAATTCTAAACCATTTTCTTCTGTGAAATGAATATTTTAAAGATCCATCCCATTCAATGCATCCATCATTTCCATTATAATTGATTTTCCTTTCAGACTGTATGTAGCTCTTGGATTCTTAGAAATATGACAAGGTTTTTCACAGTGCAGACACTGCATATTCAACATATAGTAGACTTATATCTAAATTGGATTTTTAAATGTAATATTTTGAAGCCAGAAGCAAATAAAAACATGACACTATTCACAAAAGCATTTCTCAGAAGGCAGCAATGTGGTAAACAGGACAGGTCCTGGGATCAGATTTTACTTAACTTGGCCTGGATTTTTATTCTCAGTTCAAACATAAACTCCGTAAGCTTGGGAAATTAACTTAAACGTCAAGAAGCTTGATTCTGTCATCTGTAAAATGGCTGTGATAATACTTTTCTTATCTACTTACAAAGGTAATATTGAGATCAAAAGAGCAAATTAATGTGAAATATAATGCTTAGAATGCTGAGATGGGATTAAACCTCATGGGGGGGTCACTTTACTATAATGTCATGTCTACCTAGCCTGGACTATCCATCCTAAAACCGTTGTTTATTAACATTGTCATTTGGGGGCCCAGCTGTTCCAGGTATTATTAACAACAACTGAAGGAGCTTTTTAATGGAAGGACTGACTGAAAAAGACCAAATATACTACAGAATGAGAATGAGAAACGATTTGAGAACAAGAAACAATTCACTGTAAGTTAATTAAGTAACAAGTAAAAAAGTGTGGGCTTGATGTTAACACCCAGTTCCTCCTCATTGGTCTGGAACCCCTTCTCTGTCCATCTTCTGATTCTACATCTCCCAATGTTTGTCCTCTGTGTTTCCTGAAATTATCCAGAGGATGGAATGGTTGGTTCCCCGTATGAGGCCATTTGCACTTTACAGATAATTTCTGGATTCCATGAAATTTGCACTGGCAGTTCTATCTGACTAGGAATGGTTGTCCTACTAAATGTTCTTCCTGTGCTGTTTGGTTATATTTCTTGAATGTCTACTGTGTGTCAGAGGTTGTTTGAGACCCACTGGATGCAAATATGCATCACTTGTGAGGTACTAACTGTGAGGAACACTTGATGAACTTCTCTATCCTTTTGTGCCCAGGATTGCATTTCCCTGAGCTGACTCGTCAGGACAGGAGGGGTTGGATATGCCTGAGTTTTCGGTAAGATGAGAGAATTGTTTATGTTGAATGACTAGGAAATAACCCCTCTGTTGTGCAAATTCTATGGAGCCTAAGGTGCGTCCTGGGTCTCTGTTTCCTCCTCCTCCTCATTATCATTATAACTGTCATTTATTGAGTACTTACCGTATATGATCCAAGTACTTATATGTGTAATCTCATATAATTCCCATGAAGACTATTTAAAGAATCTTATTTTACAGATGCAAAAATGCACATGTAAAAAGGTGGCTTTACCTCTTCCCCAAGGTTACAGAGCTAGTTGAGCTCAGGGTCAGGTTTTAATCTTATCTGCTGGATGCCAAAGTCCTTGATTTAATCACCCTTCATCATGCTGCATGCCCATCCCAACAGTAGCCACCCAGGACTCTAATGTTTAACTTTTTAACGTCTATTTTTAAGACATAATTTTTTTCAGTTAAAGGTTTTAATTAAAGTTTTCATTGTTTTGTTTCCAAAATGTACACCTAGCAATGCATGATTGAATCTTCACTAACTTTCAAAAAACATCATCGGTATGTGTTGTTAGCATTGGGAATTCTCAGAGTGAGAGTTATGAATTGATGCCTGAATTTCCTTGTCAGCATTTTGGCTAACAAGCTGCATGTCTGTTTGAAAGTGTTTCCCCTGCCTGCCTCGGCATCCCATTCTCTCCTTGGAAAGCTGAGACTGTGAGACTGAATCTCCTGTTACTGGGCAGAAATGTTAGCATTAGACTGGAGAGGCATTGGCTCAGGGAAGTCATATGTAATCAGTATCTAGACACGTGATGTACTCCCATCACTAGCATTGATATTGAGAAATTTCTTTTATCTTGCCCTCACTTGTTGAGATTATTAGCTACTGTAATCAAAGAATGTATTTTTCCAAGGGGCAAAGTCTACCTTGGAGTGGTAGGATTCTGAAAGACTCAGCTTTATAACCACAGCACATTGATGAGTATTTATTGATGATTAGTGGTGATAGTAAGCTAATACTTCTTTATGCATTGTCAGGCACCGAGCTAAGCATTTTCAGGCATTCTTTTATTTAATCCCTTGAAAGGGAAATACCACCTATGGATGTGATGAGGACTAAATGAGATAAGACAGAAAAAACACTTGAAACCACGCCTGTCTGGACGCCCTGTGAGCCTCCCTGTGAGCCTCCACGATTGAGATCAGTTACTTCCTTCTCTTAAAGAGAAGGCTGGACCTGGCTGGTAATGGATAAATTGCCCTCAATATTAACTCACATTTTTTTTACCTGATACTAGTTTCAACCTGCTGTGAAACTCTATCTAGGCCCTAAGTTGACCCTGAACTCACTCTCTCAGCAATTCCAGAGCAACATATTCTACCTTTCACTGCTGATTAAGTCTGTTTTGGGCAGAGGCTGATCTGAGGTCTGAGCACAGTGAAACAGAATCCACTGTCAATAATAAAGAGTGAGTCTGGCTGGTCATGATCAGAGACTTGACCTCAAGGTGTTGACACAATAGCCGAATGATTTGAACACTGGGAATGAGCAAGTCACAACAGCTCCTTGTAAGCTTCGGGGACTAACGTACAGACAATGACAGGCATTTCAGTAACACAGTCCAGACAATGTGTTGCAGGGAAACCTGTGGGCCAGCCCACAACACTCAGCATTCTTAACTTGTTTACCCAGAACTAGAGGAAGGAGAAGTCGGTGATTACTAAAAAATGTTTCATTAACAAGTTTAATCTTGGGTGTAACTTCCTTCATCCCAGAATTTCCACTTGCCACTCATCTTGATTTATAATAATGCATCCATAAGCCTTATCTCCAGCATGGAAAACTGGAAGAGGGTGGTCTCTGTTTTCCTTTAACATGGTAAGAAGGAAGTCTGGGGGCATAGGTAATATTTTACATTAATTAATTAGAATGAGTAATATTGGAGGAGCCATATAAGAATGTAAAGAAGCTCATTACTTTTCCAGATTCCAATCACTGTGTATTTGTAAAAATGCTTTGAGTTAGACAAATTTTGAATGGTAAAGGGATTAAAATTTACCTAACAAAACCTTCCATAATGGTTTAACCATTCTTGGATTATCTAGGTCAGTCTGCATGGCTTTGGATCATAATTAATTACTAATTTCTTAAGCTGAATTTGTGAGAAAACAGGAGGAAATCAGAGACATAAGTAGAAACTTGTGAAAATCAGAAATGGCAAGGAAAAGAAAACTTGATTTTTCACTATGTATATTAAGTACTTAATTTAAAAAATTAACCTTATTTACTTTTGAAGAATCAAAACAATACATGTTCAAAAGTTTAAAGCTCAAATACCACAGCAAAACTTAATACCAACTTGTCTTCCCCTCAATCCCAAATCCATCCTCACTTTCAACCATTTTGCATTTCTTTCTGTTATCGATTTTTATATTTATCCACAGTATTTTTATAATGCTATTTTTTGATTATTTAAAAACTTTTAGACATTGCCTACTGAATAATAAAACTTCCTCTAGGGAAAATGAGAATTATCTTTCTTATCTCAATCCCTTTCCCTATAGGCTTGTTGTGATTATATCTAAATTTCTCGTTAAATTAGTAGAAGTAGGACAGGCCACCAAGTTTATCCAGGTTGATTAATTGAAGAGAATGATGATGTTTTACTCAGCTGTTTTTACTTGACATTATGATTAAAGCAATAAACAGGCAATGCAAAAGGTATACCTATGCATCAAGCTATAATTGCGTAGATGCTGGTCCTGGGTGCTCCTCTTTGTTTCTCTCCAAGGTGCAGCCAGAATCAGGGTCACATCATACTGACACATCCAAGTCAGACAAAGTGGGATGTGAAGTCACAGCTGTTGAGCTTTCCTTTGGTGATGGTGGTGGGCATTGGGCTATGCCAGCCCTCTAGGGCCAACACTGCTATTATATATTGGTTGGTCTATAAAAATTCCATTAAAAATTACTTAAAATTCCATCTAAAAATTCAAAATAATGTATATGGTCATGCATAATAAAGTAAAAAATCCTTATGCATATTGATTATCTGAATATTAAAAATACTATAAAAAACAATTGGTATCTATGCAATTTAATCATTTAAAGCTATACCTAGTTCTAGTACAATGACATTAGAAATTTTCTGAAGAATGTGTTTTTTAAATTTTATTATTTTTAGAGAGAGAGGAAAGGAGAGAGAAACATCAATTTGTTGTCCCATAGTTATGCATTTATTTGCTGTTTCTTGTATGTTCAAGGAAATCTTTTGCCTTGCAGGACACCGCTCAAACAAACCACAGTGGTCTCGGCTAAAGAATGTATTTTTAGTGGTCTTATTGTATTTATTTTTCCCACAAAATTGACAACAGTCTTCTTTAAAGTTATATTTTTAATAATTAACAAAGTTCACATTTTGACAACCCTAATTGACTTTTCTTTGTTCATCGTATTTTTTTTTCTGAGAAAAATATACTCTCTTGTAGCTGCTGAGGTATTTGGTAATTACAGAGTAAATTCTGCTCAATGGTGAGTATTTTTAAGGGAGTTTATTGAATTGCATAAATATTTTAGTCTCTTTTAAAGTACTGTTTGTATCCTTCATTCAGAGTGCTTTCTTTTTCAATGTTTTTGGAAGGCAAAACACATCAAATAGGTTTTCTCTATCTGCAATTATTTTACCATTTTGCCAAATTTAGATGCTGCAACATCGTAAGTCTTCTTAATTTTATTCCATTTTTGTATATAACATAAATTACACATTATAAAGGGAGAACACATGAAAAAAATTTCTCACAAGTTGAGATATTTCAAAATTCAACTATAGAATTTCAAAACTACCTTCTGATCATCATGTGAGCTAACATCATTTAATTTATTCAATTCCTTCCTTGCTTTTGTAACAATAAATTAAGTTTTCATATGTAAAGTTTGTTTTTTAAGAATTTTAATCACTAAAAGCTTTAAAAGCCAGTTTGAAGCATCATTTCTTTTTAATATTTTTATAAAAGTTTTCTAACTCTCCCTGAACAAAATTTATACTTTAGAATTTTCAAAACAAAAGTTTAACATTATGGTAGAACCTTCATAATGCTATCAAAAAAAAAGTTCTGACTTCCGGCTATGATGGAGGTGTAGCTGGACATGCTGTGCCTCCTCTCACAACCAAGATTAAGGACAATAAAAATATAGAACCAAAAAAAAAAGAAAACCCAACCAGGACAGAGAGAAAATTGAATTGTATGGGAGTTCGACAACGATTCACCCAGACCAGTAAGAGGGACAGAGTCAGTGGCTGGCAGAGTCCGCCATCAGATCGCGGCAGGATAAGCCGGTGGTGGTCCTGGGCACGCAGTCACTCCAGGTGCACAGGCAGCCAAGCAGACCTCGGACACTCATTCGCACACAGATAAACCAGGCAAAAATGGGCAGCAACTCAGACTGCACGATGCAGGGCCCCAGCTCCAGGAAGTGAAGCCTGAAAGCACCCATTGAAAGTACTTGTAAGGGGGTAGAGAAGATGGCAGCATGGTAAGAGGATGTACATCTCTTTGCCTCCCACACATAGGTCTTAAACCGGGACATTTTTCAAAGCAGCACAGCAAACAAACACCAGAAACACAGCATATTTGAAAACAGATTATCGAAAATTGCAGTGGATGTTGAAAAACCGGACGGTAAGGAGAGTACTCCGGCGGTGCGGAGACCAGGGCGGGGGCTGAGAAACCGGGCCAGGGCTGGCCGAAGGACGCAGGGGAGGGAGCTGGGACATCGCTCCCTAGACAGCCAAGCAGGGACCCACCACGCCAGCATAAACCTGGTCGCTTGAAATCTCACAGACAGGAATTAAGATCTCATAGCCCCGGGAGAATCGAATGCGGGAGCTGGAGCGCGCGCCTTTGTCTGCGCCCGCGCAACATTGTAAACAGCTGCTAGGGGATCGGTGCATCAGCGCGCCCAGGGAGACCTGGCGCGACAGGGCGCGCAGTCACTGGGCACCATAGGGGTTGAACCGTGTTCGTGGGACAGTTGGAACCTGTGCAAGGAAGACTCAGGGAACATCGGGACTTGTGGGCGCGCGACCACAGTTCGCGCCTGGGTCCCTGGGCAGAGAATCTAGGGACACCTCTGAGGACAGTAGGCCAGAGAAAACTGAATGCTGAACCAGGGAAAAATAAAAAAATAAAAAATAATACGGTCACCCCTAGGCCACTACAGTCTTCAAGACCAGAAAAATCAGCTTGGCAAGATTGATAACAGCAAGAATTAGCGGTTTTGGTGTTACTCGGTTTTTTAATTTTTTTGTGGTTTTTTTTTT